>VXBP01001169.1:0-183579 GCA_013400115.1 Rhinopomastus cyanomelas
CAGGAGTGTTTGCCCATGTGGGAGGCGTCTCCGAGGGGTCCCCGGGAAGCAGCAGGTAACGGGGCCAGCGCCTGGCGGGTGTCCGGGGGGAGGCCGCGGGACGGGGTGAGGCGCGCTGGGCCGGAGGAGAGGAAAGGAGGGGGGAGGGGAGGAGAAGGGACGGGTGGCGGCCGCTTCGGCCATGATGTCCCGGTCCCGTCCTCACGGCGGGGCGAGGCTTCGTCGGCCCCTCGGCGCCTCCCCCTCCCCGGGGCCGGGCCGGCGCCGCTGCGCCACGGTGCTGCCGGCCCGGCCCGCTCCTGCGGGTGGTGGAGGAGGAGGCACCAACCCACCGTCCGCCCTGGGCCTCCCCGCCCCCTCCGCCGGTGCCGGGCTGGGCACAGGTAGGGGCTGCCCAGCGCCGCCGCCCCGGGCCGCCGGCTGCTCAGGCCGAGTTGGGCTGCTGGCGGCCGTGGTTGCGCAAAGGCCGGGCCGAGCGGCGGGGCTGAGCTTGGTGGAGTCGCGCCGGGCCTGCCCTGCCCTGCCCGGACCCCGGGAAGTGGTTGGATGCGACCTGAACTCGGCCTTCGGCCCGGCGTGCCCTCTCGGGCCCGGTGGCGCTCGGTCGTGGCGAGCGGGGCCCTCGGTGGCAGCTTCCTGCCAGGCTCGGCCGCCCCTCTGTGTGGGAGGCTCCGCGCTGCCTCCGAACGCGGGACCCGACCCAGGACCTGCAGGGCAGCGCAGGGCTCTCCCACGCCTAAAATGGTTGCGGCGGCTGGGCAGCGCGAGTGCGCGGGCCTGTGCGGGGCCGTGGGTGAGACCCTGCCGCTGCCCAGCGGCCCGGCCGAGGCCGTATTTCCCGGTGCTCCGGGCTCGCTGCCTAGACAAACTTAATCTCAGCTGCAGCCGGGCCTGGCAGTCCCAGCCATGATCTCCTGGGAACGCCTCAGCCCCTCTGGGCACGCGAGGAGAGCAGAACCTACAAGCAGGGCTGCTTGCCTTGTGCTCAGGGTCTTCTCCACCCGAAGCAGCAGCATCTAGACAAGAAATTTCCTCGGAGTGCTACATCTGCCCGACACTGCCTTACGGCTGCTGTGCTGGAGACCCGGCTGTGGCTGCTTGAGCAGTGCTAGGAATTCATCCTGCTGACCCTGCTCATCCAGCACCTGTCACGGGACCGAAAAAGTTTGTTATACATCAGAAGTGATGAAGCGTTGCTGTTGTACCCCCTCTTTTTGCAGGGAATATTGTCTGGAACAGCACTGAGGACCACACATGAGTAGCTGGTGTTGCAAGGTGCCAACAAACCTGTGGGCTTTGGCGTGCCTAGGTGTAGCTGTGCTGTGCTTCTAAAACTTCAGCGTATGTGGTTACACCTCTGTTTTGTTACTGGAGGCATCAGACTCTGCAGGAATGAGGTTTTCTTGAGCTCTGTGGTAATTCTGGGTTAGCAGCCTTAGACCAGTGTGGCAGCATGAATGTATGTAAGCCATTTACCGCATACAAGGAGGCTCAGGGCAGGTTTTGTTGTGATATTGCTGCCTGTACAAACAGTGTCAGACGGGCAGAATTCAGAATAAAATCTTTTCCTAGAAAGCCAGCAGCAGCATGAGCCTTCCAGTACTGATTTCCATTTGCAGAACCTTAGCTTTACTGTAGAAAATACCCAGGAGAGAGTGATTTCTCCTTTTGCCTGTCTTGGCTAAGAACCATGTGGTTGATAACTAAGAACAAAATCGAGACTGCCTGCTTCACCATAGTGTTTTCAAGGAAGGGACGGTTCAGATCTGTTTGGCTTTGCAGAGAAAAGCATTTCTGGAATGATCTGCCCAGAGTGGTGGTTGAGTCCCCATCCCTGGATGAGTTTAAAAGATGTAAGGGGATCTGGTTTAAGGGTGAACTTGTAGAGCAGGATTGATAGTTGCACTAGATGGTCCCAAGGGTCTTTTCCAACCTGAATGATTCTGTGATTCTATGCAGTTTTCGGCAGTGTTGCTACGCTTTAGCAGAAGTCACGGAGCTTGGGCTCAGTTCAGGCTGTAGTTTGGAGGCCAGAGTCTTTATGTCTCTTGTTGCCAGCTTAAGTTGCCTCATCCTCTAAGAATTACATCAAAATAATACTGAGTGTGAATAACCTTACATCCTGAATTACAAAATGTGATTGTCAAGAAGCTTCCTAGTTGTACTTGGAAAGAAAACACAATCAGAGGTTATTTAGTGTTCAAGTGTAAATAAGCATTTAACTCATTCAGCCCCTTCTTCGGAGGTGTGGTTTTTCTGTGAAAGTTTGTAAATGTAAACCTACCAGAGTCCTGGTTTGTGGTGGTCAGAGCGTGGGAAGTCAATCACACTCTGCATGTTTGGTTTGTAAAGGGTCAGGAGAAATGACCTTGGGAAGGTTAGGCAACAGGCTGCAGTGAAGCAGATCCTCTGCTTCCAAGACTGCTTCTCTAGCCCTTATGAAGGCTGCACCTGTCATGCTGTGTCTGGACAGTTTGTTTTGACCTGCCCAGAAGGGGTGGTTGTTGATTTGTCACTCTTCAGAAAGACACTCAGAGCTCTAGTTAATTACATCCAGTTCTTCAGTCGGGACCACAGCTCTTGGGAACATCCCCCCCGGGCGAGCAGGCTGTGTGCTGGTGTATCAGTGCCTGGCCTGGTGTGTGCTCCTTCAGTGTGTGTGCATGGATTTGTCTCGCGTCAGAGTCAAGTGTCTGCTTCCTCACATGGCCTGTTCTGAGTGACTGTGCTGGTGGAACTCCTGGGAAGGTGCCACCAAAGCTTCACTTGTCCTTTCCCTACTTGCATCAGCTTCCTACCAGCAGTGACAAGACCTGTGAGATGAGGGGCAGGTCCTTTCCAGGCCAACTGTTTCTAGTCTTTGGGTCATGCGTAGCCAGTGTTTTTCACAGTAGTTGTTGCATTTTCCCTCTCTTCCCAAAAGCTGAAGAGAAGCAAAGGCAGCGAATGGCTCTGTTAACGTTGGTGTGAGAAGTGATGTTGAAGTGCAGGCAGGAAGATGGGACTCTCTGCTCTCCCTTCCTCGCTCCTCCTGGTCTCACTGTGCTGATACTGGTGAATACACCTGTGTGAGGGGTCCAAGCTGCCTATAGCTCTCATTTCACCACCCCTCTTTCATCTGCCTGCTCTACTAACGGGTGCCATAGCCATGGTCTGTGCAACCAGCAGGTCAGACAGATGAGGTGGAGGCTTTCATCTGGCTGAGGGTCATGTGCAGGATACAAGGCTGCGGTTCTTTGAAGGCAGGTTAGGGGATGGGGCTGGCAACTCAATTTAAGGAGAAGAGATTCTATGGTACAAGGCAGGGAGTGCAGTTAGTGTGGGAGCACATGGCAAACTGCAGGAAGAGAGGAAAAGGAATCTGTGTGTAACAGTTGATACATAAATACATATTTATTTATCTTTATATAAACCAAATCAAGGGTTCCACCAGGGTCTGGCCATTGTCAGCGACTGGTTGTGATCAGCATTATCCAAAGTATAATTAAAAAATGGTCAAGAGTTAAGAGTGGGTGCCAGGAGGATGGAGCCAGGCTCTGCTCAGTGGCATCTAATGATAGGACAAGGGGCAGTGGGTGTGAGCTGGAACACAGGAGGTTCCACATCAATATGAGAAGGACCTTCTTCATGCTGAGGGTGACAGAGCCCTGGAAGGGGCTGCCCAGCGGGGTTGTGGAGTCTCCTTCTCTGGAAACATTTGAAAGCTGCATGGACATGTTCCTGTGTGACTGGGTCTAGGTGATCCTGCTGTGTCAGGGGGATTGGATGAGATGATCTTTCTAGGTCCCTTCCAGTCCCTAATGTTCTGTGAAGAGTTTAGTAAAAATCTGAGGGCTGTCTTCTCAGCTGCTCTGGAAACTGCTATAAAAGCAGATTAAAAAGCTTGCTCATCGCAGCTCCTTATCTCAATATGTGTCTTGAAAATCTTGAGATCATGTGCAGTCTCTAGGTGTTGGAGTACTTCATAACAACAGCAGCTGGTGTGTTGGCTGGTTGTGGTTGGCTGGATTTGTTTTTTGAGGTGGCAGTGTTGGGAAGGGTTCCCAGCAAGCAGTGCAGTTTGTGGTGCAGGGTCCCAGTGTGCTCCCCTTTAGCCAGGTAGTCATTCATCAGCAGGGAGCTGAAATTCATTGCTGTTCAGCCAAATAAAATTTCCCAATGAGACTGAACACTTTTCCTTGTGGATGATGCTTTTTTCAATACTGGACCGTACAATTTCCTGACACCGGTATATTTCTACCCCATAATCTTCTAATGTAACCATTAAAATATGAGGGGGCTCTCTGGAGTCACTAAACATCAGTGCTTGAGCAGTGATGTCTGGGTGGGTTCCTGGTGATAGTGGCACAGTGCTCTGTGAGTAAGGGCTGCCCTGCTGTCTCCCTGGTTGCTGGGCAAAGGCAGCTTGCTGAGGTAGTTGCTGTGCTGCACGTCCTGGTTACCACACACTGTGCTTACCATCTCTTCTAAAACACCGCAGAGGGGCACACCAGCAGGGCTCGTGCTTCCAGCTTTGCTGCTCGCCAGCTATGAGAAGGCTGTTTCCACCCAAGCTGAAGGGAATGTTTTTGAGTACAGGAGACCAGATTTCTTGGGGAAGTTTCTTGCAATGGACATGGTCACCTGCTGGAACCAGAAGAGTTCTTTAAGCTATGAGCCAGGTTTTTATTGCTGTTCTTGGCTTCTTATTTTTGAGGCTGTTACTTATTTGTAGTTAGCAGTGTGGCCAGCGGGAGTAGGGAGGTTATTGTCCCCCTGTATTTGGCACTGGTGAGGCCACATCTTGAGTACTGGGTCCAGTTTTGGGCACCTTGATACAAGAGGGATGTGGAGGTGCTGGAGCAGGTGCAGAGGAGAGCAACTGAGCTGGTGAAGGGCCTGGAGAATAAATCTTATGAGGAAAGACTGAAAGAGCTGGAGCTCTTTAGTTTGAAGAAGAGGAGACTGAGAGGAGACCTCATCCTTCCTTACAACTACCTGAAAGTAGGTTGTGGAGAGGTTGGTGCTGGTCTCTTCTCACAAGCAATTAGTGATAGAACAAGAGGGAATGGGTTCAAGCTGCAACAAGGGAGGTTTAGACTTGGAATTAGGAAGAATTTTTTCCCCAGAAATGGTAGTCAGGCACTGGAATGGGCTTTCCAGGGAGGTGGTTGAGTTGCCATCCCTGGACATGTTTGCTTTGGCTTAGATGGACAAGACAAGAAATAATCTAAGAAGTTGGTTACAAAGTTGTGCTCTTGTTTGCTTAATTTTCCCCCCTTCTGGTCTGTCTTTGGTCAGAAGTGCAGGCTTTGTCATTTCTAGTCTGTGGAAAAGGTTCTCTCTGCTTTTTGTTGAAGTAGTACAGATAGGTGCCCGCTTTGAGGTGGCACTGTCCCTCCAGTGGACATTGCCGTGGGTGTTTTGCTCAAGAGTAGACACCCAGGAGATGTTGATCTGGGTGGTCCTCCTCTGGCAGGGCAGTTGGACTAGATGATCTCTTGAGGTCCCTTCCAAAGCCTAATGTTGTGTGATTCTGTGATCATGTACCTGTTTAAGGCCTGCTGATCTTAATGAACATCTCCAGAGGGATGTTCTTGAGAACCCTGGCTCAGTCCAACGCACTTGTGTGAGATAGGTGTGCTCTCTGCTTCTGCATAGCAGCAAAGGCTGGCTGTCCATCATCAATGTGCATGAGAAGCTTGTCCTGCATCAGGAGGCCTATAAAGGTCACCCTATTTTCTCAGAGATCTCTCTCCATGTTCTTTCTCAGCTGAATCCACAGGGATAGGTGGGAAATTTGACCTCTTCAGAGGGGATCATTATCTTCACCCCTCTTCAACCAGCCAGTCTTTTTTAATTACAGCCTTAAACAATTGTAAAGTTCTTGAAGCTACTAGGGCTGGATCCCATTTCTGTGGACTTGATGAATGAATTGCCATTGCTGGCGATTCATGAGGACATTCTGCATGTGGACTAGCAGGCAGTCCCATGCATTTGCCAGCTGCCAAGAGAATGAATACAGCACTTTTCTTCAGCGATTGTGTTACAAGGCTCTTCTGAACCCGGCCATTTCACAGCTTACTGTCAGTGTCAGGTTTCTCTGTGACCATTAAACTGTACCTAAACCTTTGGCTTTTTGTGGTTCTTTTCACATCCCATCGCAGTCAGAACCTCTTGGTTTTTCCTCTGTTGCAGGTACGTGTGAGAGCCAGTGGCTGCTGTGGCTAGAGGAGTGGAGGTTTAATACTCTTAGCTGTAATGCCGTGCCTCAGCTATTTTAAGAGGTGTGCGAGCAGCAACAGAGCCCTTCTGGATTTGAAAGAACTGTTCCTTTCTGGTTGCACTAGTGCTTTGAACCTTTTCAAGGCTTTTTAGACAGCTTGCCAGGAATTTTGACATAGCACCAAGGAGAAGCAGTGCTGTCTTGTACCGTTTAGCTCTGCTCGGGCACCCCATCGCTGATGGGAGTGGTGGAGATGGTTACTGTCAAACCAATACACCAGGTACAGCTGCAGGAGAACAAGGTTAGCCGAGGTGGTTGTAGCTCCATTGCCCACTCTGCTTTTCAGGTGTGGGTGTCTGGGTTGTGCTGGTGGTGCTAGAGTTGCAAAAGCTGCATTTACCCTGCTGAAGCTATTGGCCCTGGAGTACTGGAAGTAGAATGAGTAGTGAGAAAGGCATCCCTGCAAAGGGCAGCTCAGAGCATCATCCATCCACCCATTCTGCCTTCAAGTTGTCCTGAGCCTGTCCTGCAGCAGGCAGTGTTCTTCCCCATATGTGCAAGCTCCTTGCTCACTTCAGCTCATCTCCAGGTGCTGTCCCTTTGCTTCTGAATCATGTCATGTTACTTCTGGACTGTCAAAATCAGAGAAGCACTGAATTGTTGAAGTTGGAAGGGACTTAAGGGCTCATCCAGTTTCACACCTGCCTGAGAAGACTGCAGTTGAGACTTCCTGGTGGCTGTGTGCTGGAGGCAGGGCCTGACAACAGTTTATCTGTTAGAAGAGGCAGGCTGGAGTCACTCAGGTTTGCTGCAGGCAGCAGGATACACGGTCCTGAGTCGCTTCTTTCTCAGCATGTTCTTGTTGCCAGGGAAACACTGTGTTCCTGCCTGTGAAACGCTCTGCGTCTTGTTCAGTCCCTCTTGTTGGGAGTTTTCAGGCTCTTGCATTCCAGGGTCTGATCACCTTTTGCCTGAGGAAGGGCTTCCTAACATCCAACCTAACCCTCCTCTGGCAGCTTCAGGCCCTGCCCTCTCATCTTGGCTCTAGTTGCCTGGGAGGAGAGCCCAACCTCCACCAGACTACGACGTCCCTTCAGGGAGTTGTAGAGAGGGAGAAGGTCCCCTCACTGATCCTCCCCCAGGCTGAACACCCCCAGCTGTCTCAGCATCTCCCCATCATGCTTTCCCTCCAGTCCCTTCCCCAGCCTTGTTACTCCTTTCGACCTACTCCAGCCCCTCAACCTCTTTCTTGAAGTGAGGGGTCCAGTGCTTTGGAAGTGTGCTGAGATTGAAAACTCCCTGTTTGTGTTTCCCACCTGCTGTGCTGTCTTACCTCCTCCATCTGTCTTGAGTTACCCAGTGTGTGACATATTGGAAGAGTCTTTTCAATTGAGCATTTCATTCTTGTGTTGTAAGACCTAAGCTTGTTTAGGTTATTAAGTGATTCTTGTTCTATAAAAATACAAAAAACTGTAATAATCAGAAAAACATACAGGCAGTTCTTCCTTCTGGGGGACTTTGTAGCATGAGCCAAGTGTATCTGCATCTGTGAGTGTAACTCTGTCGTTTGCCTCAGAAGTGAGGACACACGAGTGTTCCTGTGCGACTTGGTCTAGTTGATCCTGCTCTGGCAGGGGATTGGACTAGATGATCTTTTGAGATCCCTTCCAATCCCTAACGTTCTGTGATTTGACAGCCCCTGAGGTGGCTTTTCATGTTTTAAGGGTAGTCTGGTTTGCTTCGCTGGTTGTGGGAGAAACATTAGCACCTTGTAGCTACTTTGGCAAGAAAGTTAATAGGAAGTCTTTAATGAAACCTGTGTAACTGCCTCTGTGCGCAGGGCTTTGCAAAGTGGAAGTGAAGTGCAGCAGCTGTATGTTTCAGTCCTTTGCAACACGGGCTGGGTCTGGTGTCTGGTCCAGCCGTGCAGGTTGGAGTATGAAAGGAGCAAACCAGGGCAGCAGGAGGCACCATGAGCTCAGGAATTTTGTTCCAGACGAATAATTCTTCTTGCTGGCTTTCAGGCTGAGCCACCCCATAGCTGAGCAACAGGAGCTGGCACGTGGGCTCTGTTTCTCTGTGGAGCACCATGGAGGCATGGCTTTGTGTGTCGTTTAGTGTCCCAGGTCCTGGGGCAGTGAAAGGGTTGTCGAGGTCGTTGCTGTCGCCTGCTGCTCAGCCTGCACATTGCCCTGCTCACCGCTGTTTGTGTTTATTGCAGTGCTAGGCGATGGCACAAGTGAAGATGCAGACTCCAGCAAACCTTTCTGGACCTGCCATGTCACCTGTGGTGCTGCCCATGCCAGTTACAACGACAAATACACTGGGCCTGCCCTCCTCCATGAATGGATCCGCTCCGGAATCAGCTGCCAGCTGTAGCAGCCCTACTGCCAGCCTTGTGGATTCAGCGCCTTCCACCAACTCACCAGGTAAGTTGGTCCAGGCCTCTTTTCTTCGGTGTTCAAATGAATCTTTCTGATGACTTGTTTAATCAAAGAGAAAAGAAGGAAAAGGTAGGTGTTAGAAGAGGATTAAAACATAGAAATTCACGTAGACAAATACTGAGCTCAGGCTTACAGTGAAGTGTTGATTGATATCAGTGCTCAGAAAAGAGTATGTTTGTTCTGTCCAAATTCAAGCATATCTTGTTTTGAAGTTTTAGTGTTGCAGGAAGGTCTCCCACTGTATTTCTTTACCCTAGAACAGAATGTCTTCAAACTTACTGGCAGTGTTCCCTTTGTAGCCCAATCAGTGCTGTCATTACTGTACTGCCCTGGCTGTAAAATACAGTAACCTTGTCCTAAAAACTAAGCAAGTGTGTGCTAGGGATGAATGCAAGTGAGCTGAAACAGATGCAAGGAAAGTTAAAAGCTAGCAGAGCAGCGTACATGAAGTCAGTAGTCTAAGAAAAGCACAACGGAGTCCTTAAACGGGGAAGAAAGGTCTTCTGGAGTGCTCTGAGAGTGACTTTGTTATTGTGGGCAAGGTGGAAAGCAGTAGGGAGAAGCAAGCGGGGACAGCAGGGTTTCATCTGCTGTGTTTATCCTACAACCCTAACACCGTCCACGTCTGCTGGAAAGTCTTGAGAAACCATTCTGAGAGGGTAGTCAGCTCCTGGAGCCAGCACAGTGTAATGTAGAAGATGGAGCCTATGTCTGTGCCCTCCTACACCATAGTTTTTCCCAGAGACAGGTTGGACAGAAAGAGCAGTGTTTTGCTCTTTAATGGCACAGTTACTGTTGGTCACTATGTGGCCGTTACAGAACACACGTTCCTGGGTGATGTGTATGGGAGTGGTGTCTGAACTCTGTGCAGAAAGCATCTTGTAGCCAAAGCATTTTCTTTCACATGTGCTGCCAAGCTTTGTGGCATTGGGAAGACCATGTCTCTCCACAGAAACTTCCCAAACTCTCTATTTACAGCTCCTCTCCAAGATAACGTGGCAAACCCCAAAGAGAAAACTCCAATGTGTCTGGTCAATGAGTTAGCCCGTTTCAACAGAATCCAACCCCAGTACAAGCTTCTGAATGAGAGGGGGCCTGCTCATGCCAAGGTAGGGTCACAGCTCGAGGTAAAGAGCCATACTCTCCTTTCTCTCTCCCCTCTCCTTTCCCTCTCCCCTCTCCTTTCTCTCCTCTTCCCCTCACAATTATTACCTAGTTACCTTGGTTTTTAGTAGCTTTACTGGTTTTCTGCAGCTGAACCAACTAAACTCGTTCAGATGTGTGAAGAAATGAGGTCTTCACTGACCAGTGTGTGATGCTCCAAGAGCAGAGGGTCTATCTGTGGCTATTTTGACTTTCCTTTTAGTCATCAGCAGTAACAGAACACTGCTTTGCTTGGGCACTTGAACGCTGATCAGGACTCACCTATCTCTGTAAGAATCTAATCTGTTACCTGTGAGTTGAATAGGATGCAGAGAAAATCACCATTTCTGTTCAGCCCTGGAAGCTTTTATTCAGGCTGATGTAATCCACAGTGAATAAGTTGCCAGCTTTTACCCGTTCTTTGTCTTTGCAGATCTTCACAGTGCAGCTGACCCTCGGCGAGCAGACGTGGGAAGCTGAAGGAAGCAGTATTAAGAAGGCCCAACATGCTGCTGCTAGCAAAGCGTTGAGTGAAACTACCCTTCCTAAACCAATGCCTAGACCACCCAAAAATAATGTTAACAATAACCCAGGTAGGACATCTTCCTCTGCATGCGAAATCGTGTTGGAATGCCAGAACACTAATAAATCAGTTTAATAAGATGTAACTAAGATGGAGGCTGAGAATCAGCTTAGGGGTACGATAAGGACATCTGGTGAGTTTGCACAGGAGACTTGGCAAGGTGCCCTCTTCGAGTGGTTGAACTGCAGGTGACTCTGTTCCTTAGAGAAGGCTCAGGCATATACGGAGTGATCGTGCGTGATCAGCAGTAGACAGACAGACTAAACCAGGTTGAACTGACCATTATTACTGTAACAAAACATTTTTCCCAAAGGTTGCTCTTAGGTAATTTTCCAGTGAAACTGGAAGTCTTGCCCAGGCCAATCCTGTAAGATTGTAGCTGTGGAGTGAATAAAAGGTCAGGCTTAGCTGTGAGAGCTTTGGCAGGTAATTCCCTCCCTTGGGTTTTTCCCTCCTAGCAGCCTGTATTTTCAAGAAGCTTTCTGGAGGCTTTTGAAACTGCTGTTTGACTAAAAAAATTAGAAGTAGTGTCCTGCATCCTTCATTTCAAGGTGTTGTCTGTGAGTTGCCTTCCATCCATGCAGCACCTTTTGAGGTAGAGGTAGCTCTCTCAGCCTCATGCTTAGTGATCTGTTCTGTCTCTTTGATAAATACATTTCAGAAATCCCTAACTTCTCTTTCAGTAGAAAGACAGCAAACAGTGAGGACAAAGCTTTTCCTTTTTGGCTTCTTTACCTTCCTTTCCCCCCTTTTTACTCCCTTCTTTATATTCCTGTGCAGCTGGATCTAGGTGATCCTATGGTGGGGAGATTGGACTAGATGATCTTTTGAGGACCCTTCCAATTGCTGATGTTCTGTTATTCTGCCCCTCTCACCCCTTAAAAAAAGTCTTCTTCAGACATGTTCTTAAAACAGAGTAATTTTGCAGTTAATTTTGTCTGTGTTGGAAAAAAAACCCCAGGAGTACATTTCCATGAGAGCTTAGGAGTCATATCCATAGCTGCAGCCACGAAGGATTGTTTGAGAGTGATGTGGTAGTGTTCTGTTGCTCCTCAGGAGATCAATACATTGCTTCTCCAGAGCCAGGAGACTGGTTTTGCCCTGTGTCCTTCACAGTCCCTGTGACTCTGGCTGTTTAGAAAGGAGAAGGCACAGCTGTCTCTAAAAATGATCCTGGGTTTCATTCTTAATGTAGAATCACAGAACCATTGGGCCAGAAAGAAGCTTTAAAGGTTATCTAGTCATTTCAAGGTCATCTAGACCTCCTGCAGTGAGCAGGGACATCTCCAAAGAGATCAGGCTTGTGTGGTGCCCAAGACCAAACAACACGGGTACGTTTTGACTACAGCATCCACCATCTCTCTGGGCAACTTGTTCCAGTGCCTCACCCCCCTGTTGAGCACAACTTCTTCCTGATACCCAATGTAAATATCTCAGCTGTAGTTTCAAACCATCACCCCTTGTTCTGTGACAACAGGCCTTGCTAAAACGTCCCTCCTCATCTTTTTATAGACTCCCTTTAAGTACCGAAAGGCTGCGCTAAGGTCACCTTGGAGCCACTTTTTCTTCAGGCTGAACAACCCCAACTCTCTCAGCCTGTCCTCACAGCAGTCCTCAGATCATTTTTGTGGCCCTCCCTCCTCTGGACTCACTCCATGAGGTCCATATCCTTCTTGTGTTGAGGACCAAGAGCTGGACCTAGTACTCCAGGTACGCTTGACCTAGTTGACTTTCATACAGGCCCCCTCCTCCAGCTTGTCCAGATCCCTCTGAATGATATCCCGTCCCTCAGAAGTGTCAGCTACCGCTCACCTTGGTGTCATCTGCAAACTTGCTGAGGAGGCACTCAGTCCCCCAGTCTCTGTCATTGATGAAGATATTAAATAGCACTGGTCCCATTACAGATCCCTGAGGGACACCAGTTGACACCAGTCTCTCTCAGGACATGGAGCCGTTGATGACTGCCCTGGAGGTGACTTGCCAGTTTCTTATCCATCCTCTTGTCCAACCTGAACTTGCCCTGGTGCAGCTTGAGGCCGTTTCCTCTTGTCCTGTCCCTTGTTCCTTGTGAAAAGAGACCAACCCCCACCTCTCTACCTCCTCCTGTCAGGAAGTTATGGATAGCAATAAGATCTCCCCTCAGCCTCCTCCTCTCCAGCCTAACTAGCCCCAGCTCCCGCAGCTCCTCCTCTCCAGGTTTGTTCTCCACACCCTTCACCAACCTTGTGTCCCTTCTCTGGACCCACTCCAGCTCTTCAATGTTCTTGTATTGAGGTGCCCAAAACTGACCCCAGCACTCAAGGTGAGGCCATACCAGTGCCCAGCACAGGGAGACAGTCACTTCCCTCTTCCTGCTGGCCACCGTAATGCTGATCCAAGGCTATTTGCCTTCTTGGCTACCTGAACACTCTGCTGGCTCAGATTTAACTCAGATCAATCAATACTCCCAGGTCTCTTAACGCTGGGCAGCTTTCCAGATACACTTCCCCACCAAAGCCTGTAGCACTGCTTGGGATTGTTGTGATCCAAGTGTAGGCCCTGGCACTTGGCCTTGTTGAAGCTCACACAGCTGACCTCTCCCTTTTGATCCAGCCTGTCCAGATCTCTTTGTAGGGCCTCTCAACCCTCCCACAGATGAACACTCCTGCCCATCGGCAAACTGAGGCAGCACTCAGCCCCCTCATCCAGGTCATTGGTAAAGATGTTAAACAGGAGTGGCCACAGTGCTGTGCCCTGGGGATACCACAGGTGACCAGTCACCAGCTGGATTTAACTCCAGTCTGTGCAGCCAGTCTTTAACCCAGCAGAGCGTAGCCTGTCCAAGCCACTTTTGCTGCAAGAATTCCATGGGGAACAGGAGTCAAGGGCTTTCCTGTCATCCAGTTATCACTTCACAGTGTAATTTTGCCCTGAGAAAGCATCAGGAGGACATTCTACATTTGCACTGTGTTTGGGCTCAGAGTTACTTCTTACTCTGGGAAATACAAACAGTGCTGGTGGTGGCTTCAAAAATGGCATTGAAATGGTTGCAGCCTGTGGCATAGAGCCTCAGTGGAAGCCTGCTGGGTTCATCCTCACAGTTGTAAGGCAGGATCTGTGTGATCCTTTGGAGAGAGTATTGCCTCTCTGTTGAGATTTCCTTTACCTGGTTCAGGAGCAGCTGCAAATACCTCTGCTGGAGCTGTACGTGGGGCAGGGTGGCCCCAGACCAGGCAGGGGCAGTGCTGGCTGCTTTCTGATGTTGTGCTGTCACCAGTAGAGGGCTGTAGGGAAGCTGGTGGCCAGGAGCTGTGTTTTAAGGCTGTTAGGTCGTTCCTGTTGGATCAGCAGCTCTTAGTAACAGGCTGAGGTTTGGAAGCTTTGCAAAGCAAAATGTTTTTCTAATGTCTTATAACACTGTCAGATGTCCCCAGAAATGCCTGTCCTTGCCTGCTCGTTGCAGGGCCTCTCTGCTCAATTTGTGGTTTTACTTAATGGAGAGGAGAATCCATCTTCTCTTTATTGTCTCCAAAAGTGTCAGAATGAGTGGTAAGCAGTGTGAGAATACAGAGGGAGAGCTTGACTATAGCCCTGACCTCATTCATGCGAGGATCTGCTGAACTGCACAGCAAACACAAGTAGATGCTGAACTGTTGCAGGTAGATGCCGAACCATTGTTTTACTTTGCTCGTGATGAAGTTGGCATCTGTATCCCCACCTCACAGAGGAACTGTACTTGATTCTTATGTAACTTGAGAGCAAAAAACAAAGCCCATTAAAAAGTGCTGCTCGCTCTTAGCTGCTCCTGTCAGCCCTGCTAGTGCTGTGCGGCGTTTGTGGTGGAAGTGCCTTACGTGTGCTCTTGGTTGTTTTCGCAGGCAGTATAACTCCGACAGTGGAGCTTAACGGTCTGGCTATGAAGAGAGGAGAGCCTGCCATCTACAGGCCTTTAGATCCAAAGCCAATTCCCAATTATAGAGCAAATTATAATTTCCGGGGCATGTACAATCAGAGGTTTGTATTTTTTCTATTATTTGGTGGGGGTCTTTATCCTTTCGCTTTGAAATGTGTTCTTAGCCTTTCCTCATTTCCTAGGCTATTTCAGAGTAAAATAAAAGGAAGATTTGTCCTAAGGTGAGTCTCTGCGGCCTTATTTAGAACCACACGTAACTCCTCCTGAGAGGAGCCGGGCGCTCTGAGCTTGCCGCTAGTCCTAAAGCCGCGTGAGCCGGCTACCGCTGCTTCCGAGTGGAGTCGGAGCCTGCAGGCGGACTATTCGCTGCACAGGAAGGCTTGGCTGTCCTGTGCTGGTGTCACCTGTTTGAACTAGGGATCCTGGAAAAGGAAGCACTTTTCCTTAGCAATCTGTTGCAGAAGCAGGAGGGCTGCGTTTTGGAAGTGGGTCTGACTCTCGGGTTTCCATCGCTTTAAACTATCCTGCCTGCTCAGCTGCCTCAGCTCCTGCAGCCTTTCTGTCTGCTTAGGAGAACTCCTTGATGTCACAGTTAGACACCTGCAATCAGAGCCCTCTCTCAGTGCTGTGGGTATGGCAGTAGGCTGGAGGAATTGTGAGAAGCTGGTGCCCAAGAGTTTGTTTTTAAATTACCACATTCTGATAGTTTAAAGAAATGGGATGTTGAAATGGCTGGAACAGCCCAAAGAAGCCATTCTCCAGGTTGAAAGTTATGGTTTTAGAACATCTTTGGCTTTGGCATTTGTGCAGTTTTAGTGCAGATAGGAAAATTCCTCTAGCTCTTCTCTGGAGATGTTTAAAACCTGCCTGGACATGTTCCTGTTCGACTTGGTCTAGGGCATCCTGCTGTGGCAGGGAGATTGGACCAGATGATCTTTCAAGGTCCCTTCCAATCCCTAATGTTCTGTGAGTCTGTGACTTTCCCCAGATGGCTAAATCATGATAGTTTTAGGGCCTTAACATTTCATTAGATTGGTTTTTAAATAGCAATAACCTGGAGCTTTAAAAGGCAGACAAGCAAAAGTAACCTGGAAGAAAACTCCTTCATTACTCTGCAGAATGGTGCCAGATCATAGTTTTCCCTCTGTTGGGTCTCTAGTTGCCACCGTCCCTGGTCTCCAGTGGTTCCTCAGTGCTCTACAAGCTAACTGGGGTGCCTGAAATGAGTTGTTACTGTGCTCTTTGAGTTGCTTTTCTGGTGAGATCCACTTGGCTGGCAGATAA
This sequence comes from Rhinopomastus cyanomelas, assembly GCA_013400115.1. Taxonomy (NCBI): domain Eukaryota; kingdom Metazoa; phylum Chordata; class Aves; order Bucerotiformes; family Rhinopomastidae; genus Rhinopomastus; species Rhinopomastus cyanomelas. Next base: position 15,552 of record VXBP01001169.1, read on the forward strand.
AGCTGCAGACTAGCAAACAGCATAAGATGGGAGTTACTGCAGCATCTTCGTGGAGCAGAATCCCAAACCTCGTGGCAATTGCTGACTGTGAAGGTTTTGCCTCTTTGCACAGGGCTTGGCTCGTGTGTCGGGTGCAGACTGTACTTCTGTGTCTCTGGGAGATGTTTCTCACAGGAGCTGTGTCCTGTGTTGGGGGACAGTGGGACAGGAACTTTATTCTGCTGGGCACACTAGGTAGCTGAGGGTGAGGATTTTTCTGGTCACAAAGCAAAAGGCAGAGTGGGCCAGCGGAGCAGAACTTGTGCTTGCCTGTTCCGCTGTGCTTTTCTGAGGGCAGATCCACACCCAGGTGATCTCATTAATGTTTACAAATATGTGAAGGGTGGGTGCCAGGAGGATGGAGCCAGGGTCTGCTCAGTGTCATCTAGTGATAGGACAAAGGCCAATGGGTGTGAGCTGGAACACAGGAGGTTCCACATCAATGTGAGAAGGAGCTTCTTCATGGTGAGGGTGACGGAGCACTGGAAGAGGCTGCCCAGGGGGGTTGTGGAGTCTCCTTCTCTGGAGACATTTAAAACCCACTTGGACATGTTCCTGTGTGACATGGTCTAGGTGATCCTGCTGTGGCAGAGGGATTGGACTGGGTGATCTTTCCAGGTCCCTTCCAATCCCAAACGTTCTGTGATTCTGTGACTGGATCTAGGTGATCCTGCTGTGGCAGGAGGGTTGGACTGGATGATCTTTCAAGGTCCCTAATGTTCTGTGATTCCTGACAGCAGCGCCAGGGGCTGGTCCGGACGAGCTGCTCCCTTGTGGAGCCGGAACATGATTCACACCGTTAGGTGGCAGCAGGAATTTGTGGTTTGCTGCAGGAATGTCGCAGCGGCAGCACTTTCTGAAGTTGCCTTTTGCTATTCTGAAGCTTTTCACGGCTTTTCAGAAGTCACAATTCCAGCATAAATCTGCTACAAACAGGTCTGCTGCAGCGTTTTTGTCCTGTTGTTTTCCTCAGGCTTACTCCTGGAGTGATTCAAGCTGCAGTGCAGGAACTTTGGTGGCATTTTACCCTTTTTGTGGAAATCTCCTGTGAGTGGAAGGTGTTGGTTTGCCAGCAGTGACAACTGAAATGTCTGCTTTAGCCACACAAAGCCAGCAGGAGATCTGCTTTTCACCCTACTGTGTCATTTCTCAAGCTTGACCTAAAGACATTTCCTTTGAGGCAAGGCTGCCCCGAGGCCAGCAGACCCTCTGTTCCTGCTAATGAAGCTTGTTGTTGATGCAAAAGTCTGTTCACAAGGAGGGATTGAGATTCCCAGCTGATAATGTTTCACTTTCCAGTGTTATCAGCTGAAGCAGGATGTGGGTGACACCTTTAGCACAGTCTTGGACATCACACTGCTGTTGCCGTGGTGGGGCCGCACCTTGAGTACTGGGTCCAGTTTTGGGCACCTCAGTACAAGGGAGACATCAAGGGGCTGGAGCAAGTGCAGAGGAGGGGAATGAAGCTGGTGAGGGGCCTGGAGAATAAATCTGGTGAGGAGAGACTGAGAGAGTTGGGGCTGTTTAGTTTGAGGAAGAGGAGGCTGAGGGGAGACCTCATCGCTCTCTACAACTGTCTGAAAGGACACTGTAGACATGTTGGTGCTGGGCTCTTCTCACACGTCATTAGTGACAGAACCAGAGGGAAGGGCTTCAAGCTCCCCAACAGGGGAGGTTTAGATTTGGACATCAAGAAAAAATTCTTCCCAGGAAGAGTGGTCAGGCCTGGACTGGGCTGCCCAGAGTGGTGGTTGAGTCCCCATTTGTGGATGAGTTTAAAAGACACATAGCTGTAGTGTTGGGGCATCTGGTTTAGGGGGACCTTGTAGAGTGGGATTGATGGTTAGACTAAATGATCCCAAGAGTCTTTTCCAACCTGAATGATTCTATGAATTCCGTGCCCTGCTAGTGTCTGGTTTTGGTGTAATAACCCACTCACAAATCACTGCCTTTAAAAAGAATACTCATGTTCTTCTGCCTGCTGCAGTTCCCTTCCCCAGCCTGACTGTGCCCACTCACTGCCATAAACAGGGTGTTGGCTGCAGCTGTGCTAGGGCTTTTCCTTGCTGATATTTGTGTCTAGGAAAGGAAAAAGGAGAAAGTCGATTTCCTGTTGTTTGAAAACAGCAGAAACATCTGGTTGTCGGAGGATAGTTTTCCCCAAAGAGCAGTGGTAAGGGAATGTGCAGGTGAGGAGTTCTGCCATCACCAGTAGCCATCCGTTTAGACAACAGTGGTGGGCTACAGTGCCAGTGCATAGGGTAGGGCAGTTGATATGCTGGGGTGGATCAGAATGGGGGTGGTTAGCAGATAGAGAGAGGTTCTCCTCCCCCTCTACTCTGCCCTGCTGAGATCGCAGCTAGAATGTTGTGTCCAGGTCTGGGCCACTCAGTTCCAGAAGGACACAGAACTGCTGGAGAGACTCCAGTGCAGAGACACAGAGATGATGAAGGGAGTGGAGCATCTCCCTGATGAGGGAGGGCTCAAGGGAGCTGGGTCTCTTGAGCTTGGAGAAGAGCAGACTGAGGGGTGACCTTATTAATGTCTATAAATATGTGAAGGGTGGGTGTCAGGAGGATGGAGCCAGGCTCTGCTCGGTGGCATCTAGTGATAGGACACGGGGCAGTGGGTGTCAGCTGGAACACAGGAGGTTCCACATCAATCTGAGAAGGAACTTCATGGTGAGGGTGCCAGAGCCCTGGAAGGGACTGCCCAGGGGGTTGTGGAGTCTCCTGTGGAGACGTTTAAAACCCACCTGGACATGTTCCTGTGCAGCTGGATCTAGGTAATGCTGCTGTGGCAGGGGGATTGAACTAGATGATCTTTCAAGGTCTCTTCCAGTCCCTAATGTTCTGAGATTCTGTGACCCCCTCCTGTGCAGTGTGTGCAAAATGGACCTGCTACCTTTGATACGTTTTTAGGCTTAGCTGTGGAGTGCCTAGATGCTTCCTCACTCTTCACATCTAGAAAGTGATAGCTGAGGCTATTTTACATTAGTGTGCTTTTCTGAACTGTCTTCACTCAAAAATAAGCAGCTCTGCCCTTTGCCCTGTTTGTGGAGGAGCTCCTATGCCCAAGTACTTTATTCTTCTCTTCATTAATACTGTTACTAGTTTTGTTTCAGGATACAGTGACTTCCACAGACCACTGGCTTCTTGCTCTGTGTGCTGAGAGGACTGCCCTTACCTTTTGTGGCTCTAGGCTCACATTTTGGCTACTTCTCTTGAAGCTTCTTTCAGTGAACAGGGTTCTTTTCTTCAGGTTTTCCACCTTCTCAGACCTTTCTGTGCTGTGGAGAAGGTACATCTCGCTCCAGGTCTGTCTCTCCAGGTTTCAGCCATGACTTTTCTTGTTCTGTCTTAGGCTGAAAGCATAAAGAGGTGAAATAATTGTCCTTCTCATCTTTGGGTTGTTAATGTCTGCCCTTCGGGTTCAGAGATCATCAGAGCCAAGAGCCTGCCCCAGGACCTTGTGAATGGCTTCAGTCTGTTGGCTTTGCCGCTCAGTGGGTGCCCTTAGTCTGGAGAGGCGGTGGGGTGGCCTTGTGTGTTAGGGCTGGTTTGGCTGCTGAGCTCAACGACAGTGGCAGCAGAGCTGAACGTTGCTGGGTACGAAGCAGGGGAAAGGCCAGCAAGGCAGAGATCATGATCAGAGTTGAGTTTTGACTGGGATCAAGAGGCAGATGAAATATTCTGTAAGCAGCTGGGAGAAGGCTCACAGTAGCCCGTGTTCTCAGGGGGGACTTCAGCTTACCAGATGTCTGCTGGAAACACAGTAGAGCAGAGAGGAAACAGTGCAGGAGGTTCCTGCAGGGTGTGGAAGAGACCTTCCTGCCACAGCCGGTGAGGGAGCCAGCTAGGGAGGGCTCCTGCTACACGTGGTGGTTGTTAGTAGAGCAGGGCTTGGTGTCAGGGTTGGAGACTGTCCTGGGCGTAGCAGTTGTGATAAATTAGAGGGTTTTTAAGAAGGACAGGCAGCAAAACTTCTGGTGGGCAGACTTTGGCCTGGTTAGGAGCTGGGTGACAGAATCTCTTGGGAGGCAGTCCTGGAGGGCAGAGGAGTCCAGGAGGAATGGTTCATCAAGTTCATCAAGAAGGAGCAGGCTGGCCCACATGCCAAAAGACATGAGAGGGTGGGAGAAGACAATCTGGCTGAGCTCAGGAAGAAAATGAGAGTTTGACTTTGGAAGAAGATGCAGGCAGGTCAGGAGGACCACAAGTCTGGGTGGGGCATGGAGGCAGCTGGTGGGAGTGCTCACTGAGCAGGACCTGGCCGTGATGGGACATGTTCAGTGAGTGCAGGGATGGCAACTAGTGAGGTAGGAGGCTGCACCCTCAGACAGCTGGTCTCAGCTATCAAGAGATGGCTTATTCAGCCAGACTTGTGGGGTTTTTTGACACTTGTCCTTCTTTTCAGCCCTTAAAACCCACCTGGATTTGTTCCTGTGTGACTTGGTCTAGGTGATCCTGCTGTGTCAGGGGGATTGGACTAGATGATCTTTCGAGGTCCCTTCCAATCTCTAATGATTCTATGATTCAATTGCCAAGATTGAAGTGAGGGGTTACATCTTTTAGTCAGGGTAACACAATGAAGATCCCTTCCAGTCCCTAATGCTCTGTGACTCCTCTGCAGATGTTTAGGTTAATTAACTGCTGTGAAGTCATGGACCTGAGATGACTCTTTAGCAGGTGACATGACAGCATGAATGACAAAAGCAAACAAGTGACGCACTTCACCGTCCCTGTGCCCAGTCTCTAGGCTGGCAAGTGACGTGGTGCTGGGGTTTTTTTGACATGAGTTTCTCATGCAGGAAGAAAACTCAATTCCAGGCAGAGCACGATGCTGTTTGTGTTCTTTTCCTGTGCTGGGTATTTGGACAGACCTCTCTGCGTGCCTGCAGAGATTAGCAAGTAACACAGTTCGTGGGAATTGCTATGAGCTGCAGTAGATAAGAGGCTGAGATGTTTGTCTTCTGGACAGCTGCCTTTAACCTCTGAGCACACATCACTGCTTCCATGTGCTTTTCCTTCATTCTTACTGGACTCGGGTTCATGTCACAGAGAAGAACATTTCCTTTCTTCTTGTATTTGTCTTCCCCGCAACGTCTCCACGTTTGTTTCAGTGTTGTCCACTTGATGTTTTCCGGTGCCTTAAACGCTGTAAGCAGAACTCTTGTGCTGTCCCCGCATTCTTTGTGCTATTTTTTTTTGTCTTTGTGCTATTTTTGCAGTCAAGAAGCAGCTGTGAACTCCATGTTCATTGCTTAGTTCTCCAGCTGATAGCAAACACTGCTGCAGAGGCACATAACATGTTCTCTGCTCTCTTCTTGCTTTTGATTCCTAGAACACAGAACGTTAGGGGTTGGAAGGGACTTTGAGAGGTCATCTAGTCCAATCTCCCTGCCACACAGGATCCCCTAGATCCAGTTGCACAGGAACACTGAAGGTAGAGTGTACCCAGCTGATGGGCTAACCTTGCATATGATGTGTTAACTCATGTTTTAGATGAAGAAAGCAAAGGAAATCTTATATTTGTGGGACTCAGTGAAGCACTTGAGAGCATTAGATAAGAATACGGTTTTCATTAAACAGAAGACGACGGAGATTTGTATAAGAAATGCAAGATGGGCCAGGAGAAGAAAAATAATCAGCAGTATTAGAAGTCAGACTTAAAGGAAAGTCATAAAGTGCAGTTCTCCCAGCCTCAGAATATTAGTCTTTAATTGTTTTTCTTGAAGTTCTGTCTACAAAGAGTAGGAAGACGGGATGACAGCGCTGCAGAGTGAGACTGAGATATGAGGGAAGAGCAGGGTGATGGTGAGGACTGAAAGGAGACAAAGCTAGGTTGCCAGGCTGGGCTGGCAGATTAGGACCACAGGCACTAGTGGGACTGACTCTGCTGTCACCTGAGGGTTAGTCAGCTGGACATCACCCAACAGGAGTCTGATCTAATAGTGCTAGTTACTTGCAACACAAACTAAGAATAACTGATGAGACTAAACTTAACCAGAGGAGAGGCAAATGTAGTTTCTAAGATGTGCTCAGCAGGGGTGACCTCATTCATGTTTGTAAATACATGAGGGGTGGGTGTCAGGAGGATGGAGCCAGGCTCTGCTCATTGTCATCTGATGATAGGACAAGGGTCAATAGGTGTGAGCTGGAACACAGGAGGTTCCACATCACTATGAGAAGGAACTTCTTCCTGGGGAGGGTGACCCTGCTGTGGCAGGGGGATTGGACTAGATGATCTTTCAAGGTCCCTTCCAATCACTAGTGATTCTATGATTCTGTGACAGAGCACTGGAAGGGGCTGCCCAGGGGGATTGTGGAGTACTATAGGAGAAAGGGACCTGGAGGTTCTGGTGGACAGCAGGATGACCATGAGCCAGCAATGTGCCCTTGTTGCCAAAAGGGCCAACAGCATCCTGGGATGGAACAGAACAGGGGAGATTAGCAAATGGAGAGAGGTTCCTCTCCCCCTCTGCTCTGTGCTAGTGAGACCACATCTGGAGTATTGTGTCCAGTTCTGGGCTCCTCAGTTCAGGAAGGACACAGAGCTCCTGGAGAGAGTCCAGCACAGAGCAATGAGGATGATGATGCAGTAGAACACCTCCCTGATGAGGAAAGGCTGAGGGAGCTGGGGCTCTTGAGCTTGGAGAAGAGGAGACTGGGGGGTGACCTCATTCATGTTGATAAATATGTGAAGGGTGGGTGTCAGGAGGATGGAGCCACGCTCTGCTCAGTGTCACCTAATTATAGGACAAGAAGCAGTGGGTGTGAGCTGGAACAGAGGAGGTTCCACATCAATGTGAGAAGGAACTTCTTCCCAGTGAGGGTGACGGAGCACTGGAAGGGGCTGCCCAGGGAGATTGTGATCTTCTCTGGAGATCTTTAAAACCTGCCTGGATATGTTCCTGTGTGACTGGATCTACGTGATCCTGCTGTAGCAGGGGGATTGGGCTTTCAAGTCCAATCGAGAAAGGATGATCTTTGGAGGTCCCTTCCAATCCCTAACGCTCTGTGATGCTGTGAAACTCCCTGACATCCATTGACTGTAGCTTGTGCTTGTGCTTCTTCCTTGCTTCTAGGAATAAAGGCACAAAATTTAGCAGAAACCTTCACAGCAATGAGAAGTACTGAGAACTGCAGGGGACAGCCCAAGCAGAGCACATCTGCACTAATACCTGCTTTGCTTTGTGTTTGTGGGCCTGATGGCCAAGAAGGGAAGAGGCCCCACGGGCTCCTTAGCATGCAATTAATATTCTGGCTGGAGGAGCAGAAGATTGTTTCAGTATGCTGACATGTTATGACATCATATTCCAGTAAAATTATAATGAACAGGATTTTTGTTTGTCTCTGTGGCAAACCAAAATGAGTTTTCTAATTGTTAGCAGACCTCGGTGATTTATTTAATTACAGTGGCGCCCGCTCACACCAGCTTCGTTAAGGTCTGTCAGCATTTCTGTTATGAACCCCTATTTTTAGGGGTTTATAACCAGCTGTAAATATTTGCTTATTGCTGGAACTTGGCATTCGAGGTCACAGCACGGAGCAAATACCCTTTCTCAGGTTAACTGCTCTAACGTGATACCAATGGCATTAGGTATGCACGAGGTTTCTGATGCTGTGGAACCTAGAGCAGTAAAGAGAACCTGCTTTCAGGGCTCTTGTTGAGGGATCTGAAGTATCCAAAATGTGCAGGAGAGTCAGATGAAAATGAACATCTATCTCCCTGATGAGGAAGGGCTGAGGGAGCTGGGAGAAAAGGAGACCGAGGGGTGACCTCATTCATGTCCATAAATATGTGACGGGTGGGTGTCAGGAGGATGGAGCCAGGCTCTGCTCAATGTCACCTAATTATAGGACAAGGGGCAATGGGTGTGAGCTGGGTGGGTGTCAGGAGGATGGAGCCAGGCTCTGCTCAGTACCATCTCATGAGAGGACAAGGGGCAGTGGGTGTCAGCTGGAGCATAGGAGGGTCCATATGAATATGGGAAGGAACTTCTTCTGGTGAGGGTGACAGAGCCCTGGAAGGGGCGACCCAGTGGAGTTGTGGAGTCTCCTTCTCTGGAGATGTTTAAATCTCTCCTGGATATGTTCCTGTGTGACATGGTCTAGGTGATCCTGCTGTGGCGGGGGGGTTGGACTGGATGATCTTTCGAGGTCCCTTGCAGTCCCTAATGCTCTGTGATTCTGACTATCTTTTTCTTCCAGCTCAGTGTGTGGTTTCTTTTGTTTCTTCTAGTGCTGTAGTCTGTCAGTTGGCCCTGTGTGTCAGCATGTGCTGAGGAGCGTGCCTGTACCCCATGGGAATCATTTGTATGTAAACATTGTCTCTGAAGGAAGCTCCTGGCCTTTGTAGCTGCCATGGAGACTGCAGGGAGATGCATGATCTTCAAACGTAGGTAGTTCTAAAGCTGTCAGAGGCTTAGTCAGTCTGTACTTGAAGTGTTGCCCTAGGAAATTGAGACTCTTCTGTGGCTGAACAGAGCTGCAGAGTGCTGAGCGGTGTGGGACTGACACGTCGATGTTTTCCTGGTGGAAAATGCTGTGATGACCATGGAGATGATCCTGCCTCTGTACTCGGCCCTGGTGAGGCCCCACCTCGAGTACTGGAGGCAGTTTGGGCACCGCAGTACAGGAAGGTTATGAAGGTACTGGAGATGTGGCACAAAAGGGCAGCTGGGCTGGAGAACAGCGCTGATGGGAAGAGGCTGAGGGACCTGGGGCTGTTCAGCCTGGAGAAGAGGAGGCTGAGACGAGACCTCACTGCTCTCTACAACTACCTGAAGGGAAGTTGGAGTGAGGTGGAGATTGGCCTCTTCTCTCTAGGGGCTAGAGATAGGACAAGAGGAAGTGGGGTCAGGTTGCGCCAGGGGAGGTTCAGGTTGGATCTTGGAAGGAACTTCTTTCCAGACAGAGTGGGGAGGCCGTGGAACAGGCTGCCCAGGGAGGTGGTGGAGGCACCATCCCTGCAGGGGTTCAACAGACAGGCAGCCCGGGTGTTTCAGAGGCTGGGTTAGTGGTTGGGGGTTGTGGGGCGGATGGTTACACTTGATGATCTTGAAGGTCTTTTCCAACCTTGATGATTCTACACGTTGCACACAGCGGGCAAACTCTGCGTGGACATTCCCAAGAGTGTTTGCTAATGTTTTAATAACTCGAGTGCCAGCGGCAGACACCTCACAGTAACTGTGCGTGGGCTCCTTCCTTCCTTCCTTCCAGGATGTGGCATCTTCAGGGTGCAGAATCATTCTGTTAAAGCTCACTGCAGTGGTCAGGCTGCACTTTCTGACCCTAACATTAGGATCCCTTGGAAGGCTGTTGCTGGTCCAGTCTGTGTCCCCAGCCCTGCAAACAGAATGCTTTGTTCCTCTCTGACCTGCTCTGTGTTGCAGAGAAGGAGTGTTCTTACGAGGTTAGTGGCCGTCCTGAGGATTTCAGGTGCTCCCTTGCCCTTTCCTGGCGGTGTTGAGATCATCAGTGCTCGAGGCCAAGCAGAGCAAGAGAAGTTTAATCAAAACCATGTAAGACCCTGACCATTTTGCCAGGGCCAGCGAGCTGCGTGAGGCTCTCAGAGCCGCGGGCTGAATATTACTTCTTCCTATTATCACGTAAAGAGCTGCCTCAACGCTCTTTAAGAGGAAAGGTGGGGAGGGAGGAGGGGAAAACAGAGGGCCTGCTGTGGGATCTGAGGGATCAAGTGGACTAAAGTTCACGGGCTTTGCCCGTAACATGAGGGAAAGTTCTGCTTAGTAACTGGACTTGAAACCGGAGTTTCTGACAGGGGTTGTGTTTTCCCCAAGTGTAGGTGGCTGCTGACAGCAGAGCCATGTTTCTGTGTGTTTCAAGAGGAGTGACGAGCTGTGATGTGCTGCCAGGGTGCCCACAGCTTCTGTAGGACAGAGACTGCCCTGCAGCTAGTGGGCAGCCAACAGATTCAGTGATTTCCGGGCTCTTTCTTCTAGATCTTCCTGTGCAACTGGATCTAGGGGATCCTGCTGTGCGGGGAGGATTGGTCTGGATGGTCTTTCAGGGTCCCTTCCAATCCCTCATGTTCTGTGATTCTGGGATGGTGGGAGGATTCCTGAGAGCTCTTTGAGGAACTTAAGGATGCTGTTGCTGCATGAGAAGGATGGCTGCAACAGGCTGTAGCTTCCAGCAGCTGCCAATGAGTTCTTTCAGCTCTTCCTGGTCAAAAGCTTCACTGAGCTTTTCTTCCAACCCTCTTCTGAGTAGAGGGTCAAGCACTGTTTCAGCAGGTGCTAGGGAGAAGCACACGAAGCGCAGCACGTGGAGCACTCCTCACAGAGACAGCCAGCAGGTGTGGCAGCCTGCACAGCCGTGCACACAGCAAGAGCCAGCAGCTCTGCTGCAGACAACACGTGTCCCCAGCAACGGTGGTGCTGCACCACACAGCACAGGGCCTAGCACCATCTGGAGCAACTGTCCCTGCTGCATCAAGACCTTGAGTCAGAGCCAGAGCTCTGGCTGGGCTGGGGAGAGTGGTCCCATCTGCAGGTGTGCACCAACAGAGAAGCTGGGTTAGCAAGTAAAGGAGGTGCAAGAAGATGTCAGCAAACCATGCTGGCTTCACTAGAGCTAGTGGGCAAGAGATTGGTTTGAAGTCATAGAATCCTATGGTTGGAAGGGGCCTCCAAAGGCCATCTAGTCCAATCCCCCTGCAGTGAGCAGAGACATCCTCAACTAGGATCAGGTTGCCCAGAGTCTCATCTTGAATATCTCCAGGGATGGGGCCTCAGGTACCTCCTTGGGCAACCTGTTCCAGTGTTTGACCCTCATCCTGCTGGAGAACTTCTTCCTAGCAGCCCTTTTCAATCTGCCCTTCTCCACTGTCCCTCGACCTATCACTCGAGGCCTTCGTAAAGAGTTCCTCTGCAGCCTTGTAGCCCACTTCAGGGACTGGAAGGTTGCTATCAAGTCCTTTTCAGAGCCTTCTCTTCTCCAGGCTGAACAACCCCAGCTCCCTCAGTCTGAATCACAGAATCACTGGTTGGAAAAGACCTCTGGGGTCATCGAGTCCAACCATCTACCCCACCTTACAAGTTCACCCCTAAACTGCATCCCTCAACACCTCATCCAAACCATCTTGAACCACATCCAGGGATGGTGATTCAACAATCTACCTGGGCAGTCCATTCCAGTGCCTGAACAGAATCACTCTGGTCTGTCCTTGTAGCAGAGGGGCTCCAGTGCCCTGATTGTTTCTGTGGCCTCCTTTGGACCAGCTCTGTCAGGTCCCTGTCCTTCCTATACTGAGCGCTCCAGAACTGGATGCATGACTCCAGGTGAGGTCTCAGCAGTGCAGAGCAGAGGGGCAGGATCCCCTCTCTCGATCTGCTGGCCACACTGCTTCTGATGCAGCTCAAGTGGTGTGGTAGAGTTTGCCCTCAGTACATGTGTGACTTGGTCTAGGTGATCCTGCTCTGGCAGGGGATTGGACTAGATGATCTTTCGAGATCCCCTCCAATCCCTAATGGTTCTATGATTCTATGACTTGCAGATGATACCAACCTGTGAGGAGTGGCTGGTACACCAGAGGGTTCTTCTGCTCACCAGAGGGACCTCAGCAGGCAGGAAAAGTGGGTGGACAGTATCTTCATGAAGTTCAACAAAGGCAGATGCACATCCCTACCCCTGGGCAGGAGTAACCTCACACATAACTACACAGAGGAGGTCAGCTGGCTGGAAAGTAGCTCTGCAGAGCAGGTTGTGGTGGACACCAAGTGAAACCAAGTGATGTGCCCCTGCCACCAAGAGCATCCTGGGCTGCCTTTGTCAGCAGGCTGAGGGAAAGCATCCTGGCTTGAATTTCAGGGTCATATTTTTCACTTAGGAAACAGAGTTTGACCTGTGTTTGGTGTCAAAAGGTGATTCCGGGCTTTAAATTCTTTCGAGCTGTTACTGCTTCATGTTTTTAATGTTTGCAGCCCGAGTTATTGTGCAGTTTTATGGCAAAGCAACGTAAGCAAAGGCACTTTCACGCCTTAATAATCCCCTATAACTGCGCCGAGCTGTGAACGGGAAAGCAAAGTAAGTACCCACTGCTGGCGTGTTGTAACAACAACTTGGCTCAGCCCTCCGAGGCCCCATAGCCAGGGGCTTGTTGGAGCCGCTGCGATGGTTTTGCTCTTCCCATATAAACATATTTTTAGGATTAGGTGCTGAGATGAGAGAAGCCTGTTCATGCTCTGCTGGGTGTTTCCAGAGAGTGCTGCTCTCTGGAAAACCTTTGCTTCAGCGTTGGACCAAATCACCCTGGAGAAGGCAAAGCTCCAGGGGGACCCGATAGCGACCTGCCGGTCCCTGAAGGGTGGCTACGAGAAGGGACTGTTTACAAAGGCCTGGGGTGGTAGGACGAGGGGCAGTGGGTTCACATGAGAGAAGGGCAGAGTGAAATGGGCTCTTAGGAAGAAGTTCTTTAGCAGGAGGGAAGTTCAGCACTGGAACAGGTTGCCCAGTTCAAGGTGACGCTAGAGAAGTTTTGGTCACCACAGTACAGGAGGGACATTGGGGTGCTGGAACAAGTCCAAAGAAGGGCAACCAAGTTGGTGAAGGGGCTGGAGGACATGCCCTGTGAGGAGAGGCTGAGGGAGCTGGGGTTGTTTAGTCTGGAGAAGAGAAGACTGAGGGGGGACCTTATTGCCCTCTACAACTACCTTAGAGGAGGTTGTAGCAAGGCTAGTGTTGGTCTCTTCTCTCAAATTGGTGATGATAGGATGAGGGGAAATGGCCTCAAGTTGTGTCAGGGAAGGTTTAGCTCGAATATTAGAAGGAAATTCTTTACTGAGAGGGTGGTTAGGTACTGGAATAGATTGCCCAGGGAGGTGGTGGTGTCACCATCCCTGGAGGTGTTTAAGGAACGGGTGGACGCGGCGCTTAGGGATACGGTCTAGCGGTTAGACACTAGGATGAAGGTTGGACTCGATGACCCTGGAGGTCCTTTCCAGCCATGATGATTCTGTGATTCTATGATTCCATAACCTAGCTGAAGATGTCCCTGCTTCCTGCAGGGGTCTTGGGCTGGACCTGCAGAGGTCCCTTCCAACCTGGGCCAATCTATGGTTCTGTGAAAAGCCAGAAAGTCTTCACAAAGGAAAAATCACCATCCACATCAGCAGATGAAAGGAGCAGAGTGCCACGTCCTTTAAAAGGAAGAGAGAAAAACCCCTCTGTGGTTTGGAGCGAGTTGAATTTTGTTGAGATGGTCCAGGCTTTTGGCCATCACCATAAAAGAGATGCAAGTTCTCTCTCATAAACAAGAAGCCATTTCTGGTGGGTTTGTGTTGTTTTAAGGACGGAAGCTCCAGTGTGTTGGGAAGCCTTTGAGGAAGAGACACAGGCAGACTAGACCACAGAATGGAGACTAGGAAGCAAATGCCCTCTGCTGTGTAGAACAGACTTAGAAGGCTTTTTGGAGATGCTCTCAAAAGCTTATCATTTCAGCAGTGTTCAGAACTAGTGCTGGGTGGTGTTTGTGGAGCCTGGGGTGGGGGTGGAACACTTGTGCTCCGTGGGAGCTGTTTGTGTGGATGAGCTTTTCTGTCTAGTCGTCGCGGCGCTGTGACAGGACTTGGCAAACCCAGCCTGACCCTACAGCTCTTTCGCACCCAGTCACAGAAAGTTAGGGGTTGGAAGGGACCTGGAATGATCATCCAGTCCAATCCTCCTTGCCAGAGCAGGATCTCCTAGATCAGGTCACACAGGGCTGCGCCCAGGCGGGTTTTGAATGTCTCCAGGGCAGGAGACTCCACAACACCCCTGGGCAGCCCCTTCCAGTGCTCTGTCACTCTCACTGTTTATGTGGAACCTCCTGTGTTCCAGCTCACACCCACTACCCCTTGTCCTATCACTAGATGCCCCTGAGCAGAGCCTGGCTCCATCTTCCTGACCCCCACCATTCACATATTTATAGACATGAATGAGGTCACCCCTCAGTCTCCTCTCCTCCAGGCTCAAGAGACCCAGCTCCCTCAGCCTTTCCTCAACAGGGAGATGTTCCCCTCCCTACTTCATGCCTGTGGCTCAGCACTGGACTCTCTCCAGCAGCTCTGTGTCCTTCTGGTACTGAATGGCCCAGAACTGGATGCAACACTCCAGATGTGGTCTCAGCAGGGTAGAGTAGAGGGGGAGGAGAACCTCTCTTGATCTGTTAACCACTCCCATTCTGATCCACCCCAGGATGCCATTGGCCTTGGCCACAAGAGCACATTGCTGGCTCCTGGCCATCCTGCTGGCCACCAGGACCCCCAGGTCCCTTTCTCCTAAACTGCTGTCCACCAGGTCAGTCCCCAACCCATTCTGGTGCCTGAGGCTGTTCTTGCCCAGATGCCAGACTCTACAGTGCCCTTGTTCTAGTTCATTCAATGTCTCATCGCCCAGCTCTCCAGCCTGTCCAGGTCCCGCTGAATGCCAGTGCAGCCTGCTGAAGTGTCGGCCATTCCTCCCACCTGAATGTCATCAGCAAATGTCCTGACAGTGCTCTCTAGTCCCTCATCCAGGTTGTGCTTGAATATGTGGAACAGAACCAGTCCCAGCACCGACCCTGGCGACGGCACTAGATACAGGCCCACAGCCAGCCTAGATGATCTCTTGAGGTCCCTTCCAACCTCTAGTGTTCTGTGGTTCTGTGCAAGGGTTTGGTTATTGCAAAGTTGGAGTTCTCCCTACCCTCTGCTAAGCTTTTCAGCAGAGAACTTGTTTTCTACAATAGTTTCAATACTTGAGTCGCCACGTGAGCTTTGAGAAGCTTCTAGAAGTGCATCATGTAGCTCCTTCACTCTCTGCCTTCCAACTTGCTGTTGTCTACTGCTCAACGTAAGGTTGGTGGTTACCATTTGTAACGTGTTCTCTTTCCACAACTTCTTTCCAGGTACCACTGCCCAGTGCCTAAAATTTTCTACGTCCAGTTAACTGTGGGCAACAGTGAATTTTTTGGGGAAGGCAAGACTCGTCAAGCTGCTAGACATAATGCTGCTATGAAGGCCCTTCAAGCTCTTCAGAATGAGCCTATTCCAGAAAAATTACCTCAGGTTTGTGCTTCAGGAAACTCTTCCTCCTCTTCGCTTTAAGATACTGGATCGCAAAGTTGAACTGCTGCTCTTCCAGTGCTTGAAGTTTAGGGTTTGAGGTGGTTTTGGTAGTAGCTTCAGTGATTAGAAAAGCAGGGCTAGCAGGTTGTGAATGGTGGCTCTTTCTAAGAGCAAATCTAACATGGAGCAAAAAGAAGTAGGTCTTTTGAAGCCAGGATGGTCAGCAGTAAAAAGGAAACAACAAATGTTGGAGAGGACACCAAACGTGGACAGACCTGCCTGGACATGTTCCTGTGTGACTCGGTCTAGGTGGTCCTGCTCTGGCAGGAGGTTTGGAGTAGATGATCTTTGGAGGTCCCTTCCAATCCCTCATGTTCTGTGGCTCTGTAAAATGTCCATGTGATCAGTAGCTCCGTGGACAGTTAACTATTTGTCTTCATGAATAGTTGTGCCATGTGTGGGCTCTTTACGGTCAAAATGGTTTGTCCCCAGTGAGCTTAAGAAACACTGAAGGACACAGAGCTGCTGGAGAGAGTCCAGCATAGAGCCATGAAGATGATGGAGGGGAACATCTCCCTGATGAGGAAAGGCTGAGGGAGCTGGGTGTCTTGAGCTTGGAGAAGAGGAGACTGAGGGGTGACCTCATTAATGTCTATAAATATGTGAATGGTGGGTGTCAGGATGGAGCCAGGCTCTGCTCAGTGTCATCTAATGATAGGACAAGGGGCAGTGGGTGTGAGCTGGAACACAGGAGGTTCTACATAAGTATCAGAAGGAACTTCTTCCCAGTGAGGGTGACAGAGCACTGGAAGGGGCTGCCCAGGGGGGTTGTGGAGTCTCCTTCTCTGGAGACATTTAAAACCCACCTGGATGTGTTCCTGTGTGACTTGGTCTAGGTGATCCTTCTGTGGCAGGGGGATTGGACTAGATGATCTTCTGAGGTCCCTTCCAATCCCTAATGTTCTGTGATACCCTTGTTGCTGCTTGGCACTGCACTCATTTCCTTCAGCAGGTTCTATAAAAGGTTTGGACTTTCCTTCTGTGTTTAGCTCTAGATCATTGCCAGAGATGTAATTTGCTTTTGCAGACTAAACCTTTTGCAGTCACTTAATGGGACACAAAGTTCTCCAAGTCTCCAGGCAGTAGCTCACTGTGGGCCTTGAGGTCCTGTGTTACCTTAGAGATGAATGTCTTATGAACTGATGGGAGATCAAAGATCGATAGATCGATGTGAGGAAGATACTGCTTTTTTAATGCTGGTCTGTAACTTCAGGCTCTGTGTTTTGTAGCTGTGCCAGTGGCTGAAGGGTTAGATCAGACTTTGTTATGTAACAAGGGGACTCTGCAGGAATCCACCTCATTCCACCCATTGCTTTGATGTTTACCTCCTCCAATAAAACTTGGGAGCCTGACCAAGGTCACGCAGTTGTTGGGAGCTCCCAGTTTGAACCATCCAGAGCACTGCAGTTTGAGAGCAGCTGCAAGTGGAGCCTCTGAGAGCTAAGGGAGAGGTAGCTGGGGGGGCAAACTCCAGAAGACAGCAGGAGCAAGGTGATAATCCTTTGGGTGATCCCCACGCTGGTGGCTGGCTGAGAAGAAGAGGAGATAACTAAAGCATAAAGCAAAGCTGATTTGCAGGCAGGGTAACGCTTGCAGGTGCCTCTTGCTGTTTGATCTTCCTCTGCCTGTTTGCTGTGGTCCTGTGGATAAATAAATAACGTCCGGTGTGGAGCAGGCTGTTCCCTGTCACTACCTTTTCACGCTGGTCGTGGCTCCCAGAGGGAGGTTTATGGAGGGGCCACTAACCAGGGGGACCTGCTGAGAACACCTGTAGCCTGGTGACCCGGTCAAAGCGTGCAGCACTTCCTCTGGGACAAGTACAATCCTCTGTGCTTTCCCAGGAGTGCAGAAGACTTCTTCCTTGCTTGGTGCCCACAGAGAGACTGGGAATGGGGTCAAAGGAGCCGTTTGTCATGGGAACCGTCCCATCTTCGTCAGCGTTTGTCAAGGTTCCATGTTGGACCTTGTCCTTCTCGCCTGGGAACCATTAACGTCGTGGGTCAGAGACCCCGGCTGTATCTCAACCAAGAGCTTGTAGCTGAAGTGTCAGGCACAAAGGGAGGGTTTAGCAAACCCTCTGATGAATTTGCAGGCAGTGGAACAACTGACATCTGCTGGAGGGGACAGCACAGCAAAGCAGGAAGCTTCTGGTGTCAGCTTTCTCCTCCAAATGGTAGAGGAGCCAACCAGAAAGGGAGCTTTGCTAGACCTTGTACTCACCGACCGAGACGGGCTGGTGAGTGATGTCAGACTTGGTGGGGGACCAGGCTGCAGTGTCCGTGACGCTGTAGGATTCAAGATCCTCAGGGCAGTGAGAAAAGTGGGAAGTAAGCTCGTGGCACCTGGTTTTCAAAGGGCAGACTTCAGTCTCTTCAAAGATCTGCTTAGCGGGGTAGAATGGGACAAAGCTACAGATGGGAAGGGAGCCCAGGAAAGGTGGTCCTTTTCCAAGGACCACCTCCTGCAAGCCCAGGACCACTGTGTCCCAGTGAAGAGGAAGGCAGGCAGAAGTGCCAGGAGGCCTGCATGGAGGAGCAAGGAACTCTTGGACACACGTAGGGGTCAAGACAAAGCTTACAGAGAATGGAAGCAAGGACAGAAGATCTGGGAGAAGTGCAGAGAAGTAGTCAGAGAAGCAAGGGGTCAGGTTAGGGAGCAAAAGCATGGAGAGAATTTGGTCTGGCAAGAGGGGTTACAGACCACAGGACAAGTGTCTATAGGTCTGTCAGTGAGGAGAGGAAGACATGGGGAAATGTGGGCCACTCCAGAAGGAAACAAGAGAGCTGGTCACCTAAGATGCAGAGAAGACCTTACTAGACACCAGGCTGGACAAGAATGCAGAAGTCAACAAGAAGAAGCATCAGGGGAGGGAGTGGGAAGGCAGAAACTTTCTCCAACTCTAAACTTCCACAACTTAAAGGTTCTGCTCAGCTTTTAAATGATAACACCACAGGAGGTGATCTGCAGGAGAGCAGCTCTGTGGAGAAGGACCGCGGAGTCCCGGTGGACAATAAGTTCTCCATGGGACAGCAGTGTGTCCCTGTGGCCAAGAAGTGAGACCTCACCTGGAGTATTGCATCCAGTCCACTTCATGAGAGACAAAGATCCACTGGAGAGAGTCCAGCGAAGGACTAGGAGGATCACAGAATCATTCAGGTTGGAGAAGACCCCCGGGATCGTCAAGTCCAACCATCAACCCTACTCTACAAGTTCACCCATAAACCAGATCCCCCAACACTACATCTAAGTGACTTTTAAACTCACCTAGGGATGGTGACTCAGCCACCACCCTGGGCAGCCCATTCCAGTGCCTGACCACTCTTTCCACTGGGTAGGCTGGGATGAAGAAGGGACTGGAACAGCTGCCTTGTGAGGAAAGGCTGAGAGACCTGGGGCTGTTTAGTCTGGGGAAGAGAAGACTGAGAAGGAATCTCATTAATATCTATAAATCCATGAGGACTGGGTGTCAAGAAGGCAGGGACAACCTCTTTTTAACTTGTGCCCTGGGATAGGATGAGGGGCAAAGACTAACATCAGTACAAGTTATTTTGCCATCTATCAGTAATTGATAAATGAATGTGTGTGTGTGTTCCTTGAGTATGAAGCAGAAGGCATCTGGCCTCATGGTCAGAAGATATTTAATAACAGGGTGCCCAGGTGCTGTCCCCATCCCTGGATGAGTTTAAAAGACACTTAGATGTGGTGTTGGGGGATCTGGTTGAGGGATGAATTTGTAGAGTAGGGCTGATGGTTGGACTCGATGATCCCAGGGGTCTTTTCCAACCTGGTGATTCTATGACAGGAGAGCTTCCAAGTCTTTGAGAAACTGAGGGAAACTGCCTGTTTGTTTAGCCTTCTAAACATTGTGATATGATTCTGTGCTCTTCACTTTCAGAATGGAGAAGCAGGAAAAGAATCAGAAGAAGACAAAGATGCAAACAAGTCTGAGATCAGCGTTGTGTTTGAAATTGCTCTGAAGCGCAATATCCCCGTGAGTTTTGAGGTAGGTGTCACACAGGCACCCCTGTGCTGAGAGAGTGCTGCTACAGCTCAGCCCAGCTGGTAGTGCCAGTCCTTTGGGGGCTGTGGAGTCTCCTTCTCCGGAGACGTTTAAAACCCTCCTGGACATGTTCCTGTGTGACTGGCTCTAGGTGCATTGGTGTGGCTCCCAGTGAACAGCTTCTAAGGAGGGATACAAAGCTGACTGCTGTAGGAGTTGTCAGAATAGCTCTTTCCTCATCACTGGAGAGCTGAGTGAGCCTGGAAGATGTGACTGAGCTGTCAGAGCACGTGAGGGTGTTTCAGATTGTCGTTCTGTGTTCAGGTTTTTCCTGTGCACTGAAGAGGTCTCGCTTTGGAGTAACAAACAGAGTCACCTATATTTTTTCATTCTCAGTGTCAGGAGTGAGGGGATAGAATCACAGAACACTAGGGATTGGAAGGGACCTCGAAAGATCATCCAGGCCAGTCCCCCCACTACAGCAGGATCACCTAGATCCAGTCTTACAGAAACACGTCCAGGCAGGTTTTAAACGTCTCCAGAGAAGGAGACTCCTTGGGCAGCCCCTTCCAGGGCTCTGTCACCCTCACTGGGAAGAAGGTCCTTCTCAGATTGATGTGGAACCTCCTGTATTCCAGGTCACATCCAATGCCCCTTGTCCTATCACTAGATGACACTGAGAAGAGCCTGGCTCCATCGTCCTGATGCCCCTCCATCCTCTTCCAGTGTCCTGCTGGGGAACAGATGCACCCTCTTGTGTCCCAGCCTTGGCACCATGAGGCAGAGCTTCTGCCTTTAGCGCCAGGAACAGACCACGTTGCTGACTATGGGGACTGAACTTCTCATCAGGAAGTTTCACCCCTGCCTGGCTCCTGCTCTGCTGGGGAGGAAGGCTTCAGATGGGCTGGCTGACACACCGTGTAGCTCTCACTTGGGTTTTGCATGAGGGCAACAGCTCCTCACCCCAGTTTGAATCCCTCTGCGTCCCCACACCGTTACTGTAAGCCTCATCTCCAGCAACGGATGGGGCTGACAAGTTTTTGTTGGCCTCCTTTTTGTCTCCTTTTTTCCCCCGTGTCCGTTTAATCTGGTCACAGTCTTCTGAGCTTCCTACCTGGAGTCGCATTAATTACTGCGGCGGTGTTGCTCTGTCACTGGGATGGCACTGCTGGCTTTCATTAGTCAGCGGGGTCCGTTGCCTTGAGCCAAACGCACTCCTGGTGTAACCTGACCCAGGATGTGTTGTGGCTCTGTGTGTTTGCTCTTGCTGGGGTTATTCCTTAAATCAGCAGAACAGAGGAAGACGAGTGAATTGAGCTGTCGCCCTCGAGCAAATGCCCAGCTCACATCTGGCAGCTACAGGAACAACTGCTCATGGCTGGAGTGCTCCTGCACAGCAAAGGCTGGAGTGCTTTGGAGTGTTTTCTGTGTCCAGCCTTGTAGCACATCTGTTCGCAGTGGTGTGTGGGGTTAACCAGAAACGATGTTAGGAAAGATGTTTTTAAAGAAATCCTCCAGTTTGGCAGTTCAGTCTGATCCAGAGCCCATCTGGATCATCCCATTGATGAAACAGACACTGTCAGAGAAAGAGCCTTAGATGTTTTCCAGACAGTCATTACACAAAGCTGGGAGGAGTGGCCAACACCCCAGCAGGCTGTGCTGCCTTTTGGGAGGACCTGGACAGGCTGGAGAGCTGGGCGGGGAGACGCTGAGTGAACTAGAATGAGGGCAGTGCAGAGTCTGGCATCTGAGCAGGAACAACTCCAGGGACCAGTATGGGTTGGGGACTGACCTGTTTGAGAGCAGTGTAGGAGAAAGGGACCTGGGGTGTCCTGGTGGACACAGGATGACCAGGAGCCAGCAATGTGGCCCTTGTGGCCAAGAAGGCCAACAGCATCCTGGGATGGATCAGAAGCAGGGTGGTTAGCAGGTGGAGAGAGGTTCTCCTTCCCCTCTACCCTGTTGAGACCACATCTGAAATTTTGTGTCCAGTTCTGGGCCCCTCAGTTCCAGAAGGACACAGAGCTGGTGGAGAGAGTGCAGCACAGAGCCACAGGGATGATGAAGGGAGTAGAACACCTCCCTGATGAGGAAAGGCTTCTAGGGTGATTTGACTCAATATTACTTTTGCTTAAAGGTGATTAAAGAAAGTGGACCCCCTCACATGAAGAGCTTTGTGACGCGAGTTACAGTAGGAGAATTCACTGCAGAAGGAGAAGGCAACAGTAAGAAACTGTCCAAGAAACGTGCTGCAATGGCTGTCCTACAAGAGCTGAAGAAACTTCCACCTCTTCCTGTGATTGAAAAGCCAAAACTTTACTTTAAAAAACGTCCAAAACCAATATTGAAGGTACGTGCCCACGTGTGACAGCGTTGGGAATGTTTGCTCAGAGCATAGCTGTTAGGTTTAAGAACAGTAAAGGCTTATTTGTCAAGGCTGTTGTGTGTTTGCCTGCAAATACCCCTGGGCTTGGTACAGTCCTGAGGAGTCTCCTTCTCTGGAGACATTTAATACCCACCTGGATGTGTTCCTGTGTGACTTGGTCTAGGTGATCCTGCTGTGGCGGGGGAATTGCACTGGATGATCTTTCGAGGTCCCTTCCGATCCCTAATGTTGTGTGGTTCTGAGAACTCAGACCTGGGTGTCTGGTGGGGTGTGAGGTGTCAAGAGCCAAGCTCACATCACCGAAGTCATCTTCAGGGTTTGTTTCAAGTCTAGTAGAGGGTCAAGCCCTCCAGGCAGCTCTGTATAGCCATTTGAGCTTTTAGCAGACCCGAAGGTGTGGTGGGTCTCTCCCTCATCAATCTGAAGAGAGAAAGAGATATAAGAAATAGAGAAATATATCAGCAATAATCATGGAATCATAGAATCATTAGGGATTGGAAGGGACCTCGAAAGATCATCCAGTCCAATCCCCCTGCCACAGCAGGATCACCTAGACCAAGTCACACAGGATCACATCCAGGTGGGTCTTAAACATCTCCAGTGAAGGAGACTCCACAACCCCCCTTGAGCAGCCCCTTCCAGGGCTCTGTCACCCTCATGGTGAAGAAGTTCCTTCTCAGGACAAGAGGGCAGGGCCTGAAGCTGCACCAGGGGAGGGTTAGGTTGGCTGTTTGAAGGCACTTCCTCATGGGAAGGACGATCAGACAAGATCCAGGAGGGTACTAGGACCTTACAGCTGCAGGCTGAGCTCACTGCCTGCAGCAGGGGGTGGGCTGGAAGTGCATATGTTTTGGTGTGGTTTTGAGCTTGAGGATTGTCACCATCCACCTCTCAGAAGGTGCAAAGAAGTGTACTTGTTCTGTCCTGAGGTAAAGGACCTACTGAAGCAGCGCAGCACTTGTGTGGATGTGTGCAGAAATAACCCTCTTTATTTTATCCCTGGTTTAGACCGGACCCGAATACGGCCAAGGAATGAACCCCATCNTACTTGTTCTGTCTTGAGGTAAAGGACCTACTGAAGCAGCGCAGCAGTTGTGTGGATGTGTGCAGAAATAACCCTCTTTATTTTATCCCTGGTTTAGACCGGACCCGAATACGGCCAAGGAATGAACCCCATCAGCCGCCTGGCCCAGATCCAACAGGCCAAGAAGGAGAAGGAGCCGGAGTACGTTCTCCTTTCCGAGCGAGGGATGCCGCGCCGCCGGGAGTTTGTTATGCAGGTATCCTCTGCCGTGGTGCCCTCGCCGCGGGCCACCTCGAGCTAAGGGTGACCGGCTGTATCGCTGAGCTACTTGCCTTTGTCTCTTACACAAGAAGGACATGAGACACAGTCTCAGAAAGCCCATGGGAGCTTTCTTCTTTCTCTTGGGGAAAGCTTTTGACTGGTTCTGTGCTTTTCTTGGGCTGGTCTTGCGTTTTTGTGCTCCT
The DNA here is from genome assembly GCA_013400115.1 of Rhinopomastus cyanomelas. Lineage (NCBI taxonomy): Eukaryota > Metazoa > Chordata > Aves > Bucerotiformes > Rhinopomastidae > Rhinopomastus > Rhinopomastus cyanomelas. Next base: position 38,577 of record VXBP01001169.1, read on the forward strand.
GATGGGCTTTGTCTTCATCCTTGATGCTTTGTGGGCTCTTTATCTATTTTCACTTGTCTTTCTGAAGTGAAGGAGGGACAAGACTGGTCGATGCCCTTGTCATTGGTTTGGGGTCACGGTCGTGTTTTCACTCTCAGCTTCAGTCCCCAAAAGACTGGGGTTTTGTGTTGTGTTATGAGCTACATGTGTGTGAGGGTCTGTAGACACACAGGGTCGTTGGGGGTAACAGTATTAAACATTTTCAGGGGCAGTATAGCTCTTGATTAGCTGTTGAGGTGCAGCCATGGTGTTCCCAGCTCTTGTGAGAGAGTGATTATGACCCCTTTCAGGCCATTCCTCCATCCTTTCTGTGTCAATATCAACTCCTTGCTCTTCTGAGAAGAGTGATTGTGACCCATTTCAGACCATTCTGGGCCCCTCAGTTCAAGAAGGACATGGACGTACTGGAGGGAGTCCAGTGTAGAGCAATGAGGACGATGAAGGAAGTAGAACACCTCCGTTAAGAGGAAAGGCTGAGGGAGCTGGGTCCTTTAGCTTGGAGGAGACTGAGGGGTGACCTCAATGTTCATAAATATGTGAAGGGTGGGTGTCAGGAGGATGGAGCCAGGCTCTGCTCAGGGGCGTCTAGTGATAGGACAAGGGGCAGTGGGTGTGAGCTGGAACATAGGAGGTTCCACATGAAGATGAGAAGGAACCTCTTCCCGGTGAGGGTGACAGAGCCCTGGAAGGGGCTGCCCAGGGGGGTTGTGGAGTCTCCTTCTCTGGAGACGTTTAAAACCCACCTGGATGTGTTCCTGTGTGACTGGATCTAGGTGATCCTTCTGTGGCAGGGGGATTGGACTGGATGATGCTTCGAGGTCCCTTCCAATCCCTAATCACAGAATCACAGAATCTTTAGGAATTGGAAGGGACCTCGTGATTCCCTTCTCTAGGGAGACTTGTGAAAGAAAGGCTTGAAGAAATTCCATGGACTAGTGGCTTCAGTCAGCACTTTTAACCCCTGTAGCTCCCTCTGTTCCCTGCAGTAGCATTTTCACGCCGCAGTCGTGCTGCTGCTTCCCCTGCCTTTAGGAAGTTCCGGTGCGTTCATCACGACAGGCAGAAAGCCTTATCAGAACGAAACTCCTTTGTGTAAACTACTTCAACAGTGTTTTCATTTCCTTTAATTGCATGTGGAAGTGAAATACCCAGAGATAATATGTTCATTTTTATCTGTCACACAAAGAGCCAGCTGGGATGTGATGAAATGGATCCCATTACTTGTCCTGACTACTACATAAACAGAAGAAAACCTCTGATGACATTAGTTGGTGTTCTGTTCCCAGAGTTAATGCCAGAAAGCTCTTTCTCTTTGTAGTCAGACCTTTAATCCTTGATAAAGGTTATAATAATAACTAAACCAGTTTTACAGGCCTGAGAAACAGCAGGGCACTGATTTGTTGGGAGCCACCTTAGCAGTCGTCGCTCCAGTTTATTGCACTGGGACTTGTAGCTTCTCAGCTGGTGTCTAACGGTGGTGGTGGAAGCGCAGAGCAGATGGGGTTTGTTTCTGGGTTTGGTAGTTGAATGTCTTGCTCCATTGTGTAAACACTTTGAAGGGTTATTTGTGAGCAGCATCCTGTGGTCCCTTCTAACCCAGACTGACTGTGTGACTTGGTCTGGGAGATCCTGCTGTGGCAGGGGGCTTGGACTGGATGATCTTTCGAGGTCCCTTCCAATCCCTAATGATTCTATGATTTACTTACACACAGAGGCTGGTGGGAGAGAGAGACAACTGTGTGTACACTCTGAGACACAGAGAAGGGCTGCTTTTTGGTCCAAGTTCTCTTGACACCTCACACCTCACCAGACACCCAGTCCTGAGTTCACAGAATCACAGAACATTAGGGATTGGAAGGGACCTCAAAAGATCATCTAGTCCAATCCCCCTGCCACAGCAGGATCACCTAGACCAAGTCACACAAAGTTCAGAGACCTTTTGAAATCTCTAACCAAGGTCCTCTGCATGAAGCAGCATTTGAGTCCCCTTTTGTGTTTGTCTTGCTTCTTCCAGACTGTGCCTCCACCACAAGAGCCTGTCAGCGAGGCTGTTGCACGGTGTCTTGTGTTTATGGTGGTTCTGACCCGTGTTTTCTGTTGAAGGTAAAGGTAGGCAGCGAGGTGACCACTGGAACAGGCCCCAACAAGAAGATAGCGAAGAGGAACGCAGCAGAAGCCATGTTGCTACAGCTGGGTTACAAAGCCTCTACTCCTGTGCAAGACCAGCCTGAGAAGGTGAGAAGCGCTCGCTGTGATGCCCTTTGTTGAGATCTTGAGCTGTGTCACCTCATCACAGAAGCATCCCCTGCTGCAGGGGGTTGCTCCTCAGAGCTCAGCCTTTGGTTACCCACACAGTCACATTAGAATCACAGGATCACAGAACTTTAGGGGTTGGAAGGGACCTCCAAAATTGTATAGTCCAACCCCCTGCCACAGCAGGATCACCTAGATCCAGTCACACAGGAACACATCCAGGTGGGTTTTAAGCATCTCCAGAGAAGGAGACTCCACGACCTCCCTGGGCAGCCCCTTCCAGTGCTCTGTCACCCTCACCATGAAGAAGTTCCTTTTCAGATTGATGTGGAACCTCCTCTATTCCAGCTCACACCCATTGCCCCTTGTCCTATCATTAGACACCACTGAGCAGAGCCTGGCTCCATCCTCCTGACTCCCACCCTTCATACATTTATAGACATTAATGAGGTGACCTCTCAATCTCCTCCAAGCTAAAGAGAGACCCAGCTCCTTCAGCCTTTCCTCATCAAGGAGATGCTCAACTCCTTTCATCATCTTCATGGCTCTGTGCTGGACTCTCTGAGTCCTGGCGTGTTCCAAGGGGCACTCACGGTGCTGTTGGCAGCACAGCAAGTGGGTGATCCAGAGAGTGTACAAAACCAGAGACTAAAATCAAGTTGGAGACAGTCCCCTCAAAAAAGAGTTCAGGTATTAAAATAAAGGGAAGTGGCTGTCTTGTTTTTTGCTTCCCCTTCAGTAAACGATGGATTCCTAGCAAGTAAATATTTTGCATTTACAGCCACTTGTACTCTGCAGTGTTTAGACATTCTTGCCCACTCAGGTATTAGGATGATCTCGGTTTAGAATAGAACTTCTCAACTGTCTGTGCATGTTTTCAGTTGAGAGTTGCTTAAAACATTGGCTATTCAGTCTGGATGAGGTAACATTAAGTTGAGCCTAGTCCTTGGGGAAGCATTTATAGTTCAGCTTTAGGGCATCTCAGGATCACAGAACATTAGGGATTGGAAGGGACCTCGAAAGATCATCTAGTCCAGTCCCCCTGCCACAGCAGGATCACCTAGATCCAGTCACACATCCAGGCAGGTTTTAAACATCTCCAGAGAAAGAGGCTCCACAACCCCCCTGGGCAGCCCCTTCCAGTGCTCAGTCACCCTCAAATTCCTTCTCATAGTGGTGTGGAACCTCCTGTGTTCCAGCTCACACCCATTGCCCCTTCTTCTATCATTGGAAGACACTGAGCAGAGCTTGTCTCCATCCTCTTGACACCCACCCTTCACTTATTTATCAGCACTAATGAGGTCAAACATGCAAGTTTGTGAGCAGCTGTTGCAACCCCAGACCATCCTCTTTCTGCTGAATTTATAAACACGAATGTTCTGTTTCAGGAGTGCTTTGCTCTGAACTTACTTGTCTTTTTCTACCTGTTTCAGCTTGGGGAAAACAAGAGCTGGAACGGCCAGAACGTTGGGTTTCCAGAGCCAGCAAGTAACAGTAAGTGTTGCTCTCCGAATTCATCCTCATCCTTCGCTTTGTCTCGGTAGGATTTCAGGGAGAAGCATTTACAAGACTCCCCAGTCTTAAAGATGAAACAAGAAGCTGCTTGTTTCTTGGTTTAGGATATCTCAGATGCTTTTCACACATGAAATGAGAGGAACATGGTGGATGTTGCTTCTGGAAGACACCTTGAGACAATGGGCAGGTGGCAAACAGTTGCAGCCCATACCTGAGGTGTTTAGTGACAAGAAGGAATCACAGAATGGCTTCAGATGGAAAAGACCCAGGAAATCATTGAGTTCCAACCCCCTTCTGGCTCCTTCTTGGCCTGTTGGATCTGGGCCAGGCGGCTGATGGGGTTCATTCCTTGGCCGTATTCGGGTCCGGTCTAAACCAGGGATAAAATAAAGAGGGTTATTTCTGCACACATCCACACAACTGCTGCGCTGCTTCAGTAGGTCCTTTACCTCAAGACAGAACAAGTACACTTCTTTGCACCTTCTGAGAGGTGGATGGTGACAATCCTCAAGCTCAAAACCGCACCAAAACATATGCACTTCCAGCCCACCCCCTGCTGCAGGCAGTGAGCTCAGCCTGCAGCTGTAAGGTCCTAGTACCCTCCTGGATCTTGTCTGAGGAAGTGCATTTGAACATCCAACCTAACCCTCCCCTGGTGCAGCTTCAGGCCCTGCCCTCTTGTCCTGAGAAGGAGCTTCTTCACCATGAGGGTGACAGAGCCCTGGAAGGGGCTGCCCAGGGGGGTTGTGGAGTCTCCTTCACTGGAGATGTTTAAAGCCCACCTGGATGTGATCCTGTGTGACTTGGTCTAGGTGATCCTGCTGTGTTGGGGGATTGGACTAGCTGATCTTTCGAGGTCCCTTCCAATCCCTAATGATTCTGTGATGAGGAGAGTAGAACACCTTCCTGATGAGAAAAAGCTGAGGGATATGTTCCTGTGCGACTGGATCTAGGGGATCCTGCTGTGGCAGAGGGCTTGGACTAGATGAACTTTGGAGGTCCCTTCCGATCCCTGATGTTCTGTGACACAACCAAACCATGCTAATACAAAGTGAGTTTTGGAGACAGTTGAATGTTTCTGGATGGGGCAGTCGCAAGCATCATGTGTTGTGTGTCCTAGGACAGGCTGTAGCTGAGCTGCAAAGAGCAAAGGAACATAAAAAACATAATGAAAAGGTATTTTATCCTACACATTCTTTATATATTTTGTTCTGTATTTGTCCTGTATAAATAACACTAATTAACACAGGTATTTGTGTATCACGGTCGTAACGAGGAAGCAATGACACGGGGTGTTTCTGTCTGTTCCTCACTCTCAACTTTCCACAGCACCGTGTTTCTCTGCTCCCAGCAGTGTGGGGAAGTCACTGTAATGGAGCAGGCAGGGGTTAAAAAGCCCCTTCCAGGCCAGTGCTACCCTCCTGCCCTGTTTTTCCAGCCTCCCATTTTATTACTGTGCCTCGCTCAGCCTTTGTTCTCCCGCGTCCATCTGCTCCTGCTGATCGCTGACCACCTGAAATCATAGTCCTCTGCTTGCGACGTCCCACCTAGTTACTCTGAGCAAGACTCAGTTGTCACCAGCAGATGATGGTGATTTCAGATGGCAAATGAGCAGCAGGAGCTGGTGATCTCCTGAGGAACAAAGAGCCCTGATCTCATGCAGTTGTTCTCCATTAAATAAAGAGAGAAGCAGTGAGCAAAAAGCAAACAGATCTTCAGAAGAGCCTCTCTAGACTCTCACGAGGAAATCTTGCCATAAGTAACCTGTATCTTTACTATGAAGGATCTACTTGAATAATAAGGTTATGAAAGTTTTTAGTATGAAGCATCTACTTAAATAATAAGATGATAAAAAATATTTCAAAATTAAAAAAATACGATAGTCTTGTTGGATGGTTCCAGTCAAGTTTTTACTTGGATGTTTCTGTTAACAGCTCTTTTTGAGAGGAGAAAATGCAAAATAAAGCCTCTGTGGAAGTCATCTAATGCATCTTAGTACAGGCTGGGGACTGAGCTGTTGGAGAGCAGTGCAGGAGAAAGGGACCTGGGGGTCCTGGTGGCCAGCAGGATGGCCAGGAGCCAGCAGCAAGAAGGCCAACAGCATCCTAGGGTGGATCAGAAGGAGGGTGGTTAGCAGATGGAGAGAGGTTCTTCTCCCCCTCTACTCTGTCCTGGTGAGACTGCATCTGAGTGTTGTGTCCAGTTCTGGGTGCTTCAGTTCTAGGAGGACACAGAGCTGCTGGAGGGAGTCCAGTGCAGAGCAACAAAGATGATGAAGGAAGGGGAGCATCTCCCTGCTGAGGAAAGGCTGAGGGAGCTGGGGCTCAAGCTTGGAGAAAAGGAGACTGAGAGGTTAACTCATTAATGTTGATAAATATGTGAGGAGTGGATGTCAGGAGGATGGATCCAGGCTCTGCTCAGGGGCATCTGATGATAGGACAAGGGTCAATGGGTGTGAGCTGGAACACAAGAGGTTCCACATCAGTATGAGAAGGAACTTCTTCCTAGTGAAGGTGACAGAGCCCTGGAAGGGGCTGCCCAGGGAGTGTTGTGAAGTCTCCTTCTCTTGAGACATTTAAAACCCACCTGGACATGTTCCTGTGTGACTGAATCTAGGGGATTGTGCTGTGGCAGGGGATTGGACTGGATGATCTTTTGGAGGTCCCTTCCAACCCCTAATGTTCTGTGATCTTCACCTGGCAGAGGAGCACACTGTGTGTGAGCTGTGTAGATCTGATCCTCGCTGATTTTGTGCAGGCTGCTTTTCACAGCCCTGCTCGTGCTCAGCTTGCAGCTGGGGGGTTTGTGAAAGCTTCCAGTAGATAGTTTCATACCCCTGTGTTGCCTTGAGCAGTAACTGAAGTCTAGGCTGGGTATAAAGGTTCTAGTCTGTATTTGAGACCTTTGTAAGAGCGATGGAGATGAGTTCTGTTTTGCTGAACCATGGCCCTCCCTTTGGTCTCTCAGAGGCGCCTGGCAGTGCCTTTCTGCTCCCTCCATGCTGCTCTGTCATCAGACTTGGCTTCTGAATTGCTTCCAGACTCACTAGGCATCTTCAGCTCTAATTCACTCTTGCTAGGAGTTTGATCCATCGCTGAGCGTCTGCTGGGTTCTTTGTCATTGTTACAGAAACCATAGTCAGAGGGGCTGACAGCACCACTCACTTGACGAAGCGCAGGACACACAGCAGTAGTTTTGTGCCCCTCTGCTGGGGGGTTGTTTTGCTTTGTGGGGTTTCTGGCAGGTGAATGGTAAAGCACCGCTGTGTGTTCCAGGGAACAGCTTCGTCAAGGACGAGAGGATCGTTAGGGACCGGCAGCATGGCATCACCAAAGGGAAGTCATGCTTGACCAACCTGATGGCCTTTTGTGAGGACATAACCGGGAGGACAGATGATGGCAGAGCAGTGGATGAGGTCTATCTTGACTTCACTAAAGCATTTGACACGGTCTCCCACAACATCCTCACAGCCAGACTGAGGCAGTGTGCTCTGGACGAGTGGGTAGTGAGGTGGATCGGGAACTGGCTGCAGGATGGAAACATCTTCAATACTTCTGCTTTTCTGAAGTCTTCTTGCATCCTTGCCCTGAACCTTCACCCTTAGTCTAGGATAATACTGTCCATGAAGAGTGTCAACACTTAACCTGACGCTTCACTGCGGTCAGAACCAAGACCTAACTCTGCGGTCAGAACCAAGACCTAACTCTGCGGTCAGAACCAAGACCTAACTCTGCGGTCAGAACCAAGACCTAACTCCATTCTTTCTGAATCATTCTTGCCTAAACCATGTTTCTTCTAGAACTTCCACACCCCAATGGACTGCCCAAGGGGGTTGTGGAGTCTTCTTCTCTTGAGATATTTAAAACCCAGCTGGGTGTGGTCCTGTGCAACTTGGTCTAGGTGATCCTGCTCTGTCAAGGGGGTTGGACTAGATGATATTTAAACGTCTTCTCTGGAGACGTTGAAGACCCACCTGAACATGATCCTTTGCGACTGGATCTAGATGATCCTGCTGTGGCAGGGGGATTGAACTGGATGATCTTTTGAGGACCCTTCCAATCCCTAGTGATTCTATGATTTTTGAGTCTCCTTCTCTGGAGACATTTAAAACCCACCTGGCCATGTTCCTGTGCAACTTAGTCTAGGTGATCCTGCTCTGGCAGGGGGATTGGACTGGATGATCTTTGGAGGTCCCTTCCCATCCCTGATGCTCTGTGATCCTGTGTCTCTCCTCAGACCACACAGGACAGTTTGAGCCTCTTGCAGCACCGCATGTTTCTTTTTGGCTGTGCAGAAAGTGCTCAAGGGAGGTGAAGCACACCAAGACCTGCCTTTGAGAAGAGCTAAATATGATTGACTTCAGCACTGCAGATATTTTAAGGTTAAAGAAATCAGTGTTTTCATGAGTGCTTTTATATAACATCAGTTTGTTTAAGGTCACGTAGATGAGGTCTTTCGATGGAAGGACATTGTGTAATGACAACACATTTGTTCATGTCTGAGTGCCGCAGTAGCCGGTGGCTTGGAAATACCACAGATAGCTGTGCTGAGTAGGTAATGGCTGCGGTGGTGTTTGCAGCCAAGACTGTGTGCAGGCTGTTCCTGAGGACACAGTGGCCACACTCTCTGCTTGGCTGGTGTTTTGAGTTCCTGATGAGGGAATCACAGAACATTAGGGATTGGAAGGGACCTCCAAAGATCATCCAGTCCAATCCCTCTGCCACAGCAGGACCACCTAGACCAAGTTGCACAGGAACACGTCCAGGTGGGTTATAAACATCTCCAGTGAAGGTGACAAGCTTGATGTTTTCCAGTCCTGTCATTCAAACAGCTCTTTGGGTTTCTAGATCCTCTCTTTCTGCTCTCAGTGGATGTGTGATGAGCCCATCGAGAACCGGCCAGTTCTGCGGAAGGATGACCGCATGTGAAAGTCCTCAGTGCCTCGTCAGGCCTTTGGCCATTTTACCTTGTGTAATGGCCAGCTGGCTCTGACCTTGAGCTGCTCTGTGTCTTGCTAAAGGATTTTGCCGTGTACTTGGAGCACTGAAGCTTAATTCAGTGAGAATACAGGTAGCCCAGTTCTGGGCCCCTCAGTTCCAGAAGGACACAGAGCTGCTGGAGTGGGTCCAGCGTAGAGCAACGAGGATGATGAAGGAAGTGGAGAATCTCTCTGATGAGGAAAGGCTGAGGGAGCTGGGTCTCTTGAGCTTGGAGGAGAGGAGACTGAGGGGTGACCTCATTAATATTGATCAATATGTGAAGGGTGGGTGTCAGGAGGATGGAGCCAGGGGTGTGGGACAAGGGACAGTGGGTGTGAGCTGGAACATAGGAGGTTCCACATCAATTTAAGAAGGAACTTCTTCACAGTGAGGGTGACAGAGCACTGGAAGAGGCTGCCCAGGGAGGTTGTGGAGTCTCCTTCTCTGGAGACTTTTAAGACCCACCTGGATGTGTTCCTGTACAACTTGGTCTAGGGGATCCTGCTGTGTTGGGGGGATTGGACTAGCTGATCTTTCAAGGTCCCTTCCAATCCCTAATGTTCTGTGATTCTGAGGGTCTGTTCTGCATCCTGACCTCACCTTGCTTTGGAGTGCAGGCTGTTGCCTCCACGGCAGCAGAAGCAGACGATCCTGACAGTTATTCTTAGGTAAGAGAGGTAGTCTGTGTTGAGTGTCTGGAGACTCCAGAAGATCAGCAGGAGGCTGCTGACCAACCAGTGCTCCTGAAGCACCACAGAGTCCTCAGCAGAAAGGTGCTGGAGAAGTGCAAAAGCATCATCCTTGATCTCACGTCCCCCGTGGCGAGGGCAGCGCTTCAGGAGCAGCCGCCTCTGCCCCGCATCCCCGTGTTCGTCGTCCGCTGCCTATTAGTTATTCTAACATTTAGAAAGCTTGGTAATCTGGAAGTGCTCCAGCCCATTGTTCCAGACAGCAGTGAGAGATTTGGGTGGATCAAGTAAAAACAGTGAAATGGCTGAGAAAGCACGGAGAGTGTTTGTTTTCAGCAGTCTGACATCAATGGACCGGACAGCTGCTGCACTAGCCCGGGCTTTCAACTTCTTTAAACTTCCCTGAAGTTACTGTTGTCCTGTTTTTCTAAAATGGATTTGGAGGGGGTGGCGACGGGGAAGGAGTTAATGTTTCTTAACAACTAGACTGTTGAACCTTTTGTTCTGTCTTAGTTCTTGTTCTCCAGTGTTTATAGGAAACCAGATCTGCAGCGAGTAGGTGGTAGGAAGGGGTGAACACCTGCTGCTCAGTGTTGTTGTTGCTGCTGCTGCTTGGTTTTGGAACCTGGTGTCCACTCTCGGTATCTGCAGTGTCTATTTTTGTGTGAATGTATGTTATCTCGCCTATAAGAGTGTTTAAAAATAGAGCTGTGGAGCTTATAGCCTCAGAAAAAAAGGGATCAGATGCCTCTGCTGCATGTTGGCTATGAAATGCCGTTGCCTGTTTGGATGGTGGTTGTTATCTATGTGGTTACACCCCCAGTGGCCCCAAAGGGAGAGAAAGACATTTGCGGGTCCCTGTCCTCCCTGTTTCACAGGATCACAGAACATTAGGGATTGGAAGGGATGTGGAAAGATCATCTAGTCCAATCCCCCTGCCACAGCAGGGTCACCTAGACCAAGTTGCACAAGAACATATCACAGACTCAGAATCGTTAGGGATTGGAAGGGACCTCAGAAGATCATCCAGTCCAATCACAGAACATTAAGGAATGGAAGGGACCTTGAAAGATCATCCAGTTCAATCCCCCTGCCACAGCAGGATCCCCTAGGTCCAGTCACACAGGAACATGTCCAGGAGGGTTTTAAACATCTCCAGAGAAGGAGACTCCACAACCTCCCTGGGCAGCCCCTTCCAGGGCTCTGTCACCCTCACTATGAAGAAGTTCCTTCTCATATTGATGTGGAACCTCCTGTGTTCCAGCTCACACCCACTGCCCCTTGTCCTGTCATTAGATGCCCCTGAGCAGAGCCTGGCTCCATCCTCCTGACACCCACCCTTCACATATTTATCAACATTAATCAGGTCACCCCTCAGCCTCCTTTTCTTCAAGCTCAAGAGACCCAGATTCAACCTCTTCAAAGTTAGAGGTTTCCCACAGCCCCCAGAGGTAGGTTGGGAGAGCAGTCAGCTGAGTAGCAGGTAAATTCTTCCCAGAGAGAGTGGTCAGGCCCTGGACTGGGCTGCCCGGGGTGGTGGTTGAGTCCCCATCCCTGGCTGAGCTTAAAAGTCACTTAGCTGTAGTGTTGGGGGATCTGGTTTAGGGGTGAACTTGTAGAGTAGGTTGGGTGGTTGGACTGAATGATCCCAGGGGTCTTTTCCTACCGGAATGATTCCATGATATGTCTGGGTGAATGATGCAAGCTGATGTTCCAGCTTCTGAAAACACCATTAATTTAAAAGGCAAATGTGTGAATAAATCAGAGTAAAGATTTGCCCTGGGGGCAGCTTGCTGACTCAGCAGTCAGAGTTTGACTTTTTTTTCCCCCCATATAGTTGCAAATGAGGTTATTAATTCCTGGTAATGGTCTGTAAGTCTCTCCTTGTGGCATTTAAAAATCCCACTGGCACTAGTGGGGTTAGAGGAATCCTTTCCAGGCAAATGGGAGCTTATTTTCTTATCTTTGCATTCATTCTGCATTCTGAGATGAGTGTTGTCTGTACTGCAGAAGAATTGAGCACTCAACCCCTTGGTTTCACCTGGGGTTGCTAAATCACTTGCCAAACAGTGTGGTCATCCCTAGGATTGATCCTGCTGCGGCAGGGGAATTGGACTGGATGATCTTTCAAGGTCCCTTCCAATCCCTGATGTTCTGTGATCCTGCTGCAGCAGGGGGATTGGACTGGATGATCTTTCAAGGTCCCTTCCAACCCGTGAAGTTCTGTGATCCCGTGGTCAAGCGGGCTTCCGTGGGTTATGGATCTGGATTGTGGGTGCAAGTGATGCGATTCCATTTGCCAAGACATGAGTGGGGAAAATGTGCTGCTTCTAAGCTCCGACTTTGAGGTATGAAAGGAGAATTGTCTGCAGCTCAAACCCATCCTGGAGAAGTGAGGGTGACCTTTGTGTTTCCTTGCAGCACCGAAGGGGATACTGCACCTCTCTCCGGACGTTTACCAAGAGATGGAAGCCAGCCGCAACAAGTCGGCCCCTGGTAGCACCGTAGGCTATTTGTCGCCCAAAGAAGCGAGCCAGACTGCTAGCTCTTTCTTCAGCATATCTCCCACAGCCAACAGCACAGCCACCATGGCCAGGGAACTCCTCATGAACGGCAAGTCCCCGGCCGCTGAAGCCATAGGTCTAAAAGGAGTGTCTCCTGCTTCCCCCTGCCCCACGGTGCAGCCTTCCAAACAGCTGGAGTACTTGGCAAGGATTCAAGGCTTTCAGGTATGGGAGGGGGAGAACGAAGCTCTTCAGCCAGAATCATAGCATCGCCATCGAGGTGTCGCCCTTGCCCTCTCCAACGTGGGCCTGCATGTAACTTATCTTGTAAGAGTAGCTGGTGTCCAATGCAGTCTCTGGGTCCAGGAGGAAGAACTCTGCACCAGTACATGTGTCCCTCCCTCTTCTCTTGGTTTCTTCCTTCCCGCAGGCCATCTTTCCTTTGTTTATCCTCCTTGAATCATTACAGGCTCAAACTGTGCTTTTCACTTGCACTTCTTTGAGAGTCTTCCCCTTTGGCATTAGAGGCTTCACGTCCTGCTCTGGCATCGACTTGTCCCTTCGGCTCTGATCTAGGAGGTGCTGATGCTCCACGTTCCCCTTGCCTTCTGGGCTGGATGGTCAAGGCTGTTGCTGGATGGTGAAGGCTTCTCACCCTGCACCTGTTAGTTGCAGCCTGGAGGTGAGAAGGTGCAGTCTAGGAGCAGACCCGGTGCCAGAGCAGTGCACAATGTCTTTGACATCCCAGTCAGTGACAGAGAATGTAAGCAGGCTGCTGCAGCGCAGCCCTTCCGCTCTGACCGCCCGAGCCCGGCCGCGGCCGACACCCTCCCTCTTGTAGCGCATCCGCTCACGTCCCGCAAGGTGTGAGGTGGGGAAAGGAAGCCTCCTGCTGACCACCGCACCAGGCCAAATCACACTCCTTCTACCGGGAGGCACCGCTGGAGGCCAGGACCAGCCTTGCAGAAGCCCTCTTTCCCTGGTGTAGGCTTTGGGATTTTTTCCTTCCCCCTCCTTGTCAGACCCGTGAATCTGTTTCGTTTGCCAAGCTGGCTTTGAACGTCGTAGCGTGTGTGGCGGGATCACGTGGCATGGTTCTGCTAAGCAGGAGGCTCCTGCGAGCCCGGCGCTGATGCTTCTCCTCAAAGCCCGTGTCGCCTGCAAAGCACACGGTTGTTGGAGGTGGTTCAAAGGGGGCTGCTGGAATGGGAGGAGTGAGGTCGGGTGCTGTGTGGCGTGACCAGTGCCACCGCCCCGTGTGTTCACGCAGCGGCTGAAACACGCGCTCGAGCTTTCTCTTGCTCTTCGTTTTGATAACATCCTTTCTGGATGGTTAGTTCGAGCGCCTCTTCGCACGAGAGGCAGCAAAGCATGAGCCTTGCCGCGGCGGATTTGAGCTGTTCACGGGGGCTCCGTCGTGCCGAGTTCCAGTTGCCACCTGCCTCGTGCAGAAACAGATGAATTCTGCTGGGAAGAAGCTCAACCCACCGAGTTGTCGCCGCTCACCTTCACCTCCCGTCAGACTGCTCGTGGCCGCTCCTAGCCCTTTCTTTTCATCGCACTGATGCACAGCCTGTGTCACTGTTTGGGTCCCTACTTGCCTCCAGTGTGTGGTGACTGTCCAGCGATCATTCGTGTTTGTCCCGGGGTTTTGCCACGCTTGGAATCCAGATGCTTTGTAGAAATTGTTTTTAAAGGGTCTCACGAGCCAAAGCCCCAGAACCTGTTTCGTCCACCAACTGGGCTACAGCTTTTCACTTGGCCCTGGGGCAAACCGAGGGGCTGGGCGAGAAGCCCTCAGTTGCTCACATCTCCCCGCTGCATAACGGAGGGGGTGTCGTACCGGCACGGCGTCCGGCTGAGCCCGGTGTCGGTGTGAAGCAGCTGCTGCCGGGTGGCTGGGCCGAGGCGCAGAGCGGACAGAAGGAGCGCGGGGCGGCCGGCTGGGCGCGTGTCGCAGAGCTCCTCGCCGCGGCCGCCCCGCAGGCTCCTCGTGCTTCGAGGCCTCGACGCCGGGCTCTCCCCAGAGCCGCTCTCTCAGGCGTATTGCCCGAGTAGACAACTCCTGCCTCTGCAAACAGCCAGCTTGTTTCGTGTGTCCCGAGTGACCCGAGGTGATTTTCAGCTGTTAGCATGTGTTTGTATCCTGGTCGGGGCGCTACCCAGAGCTTTGTCTCCCATCGAAGAACGTACGCGTTTTGTTCTGTTACGATGTTGTTTTGAATTTTTTAAGAGAAAACCAATAAATACTCATAAGATGTTTCATTTGTAAAGGTACAACCATGTTACTTGCTTCTTTGGACGTTGGGGGGGGCGGGGGTGGGTCAGCCCCTTTAGCTGGGACGGCGGTGGTTTCGCTTTCAGCCTCCTGGGCGGCTTGTGTCCGACCTCAGCCGCGCTCCGTCGTGTTGGCAGCTGTTGGGACCAAGGTGTGGACAAGCAGGAAGCAATCCCATCGTCTGTGGCTGGTCCTTAAGGTGCCTGTAATGCACAAGCAGCAGCCTGGAGTCTCTGGAAAGCAGGTGATTAGCTCCAGCAAAGGCTCCAGCTTAGCTCCAGTGCTGCTGAGGCTCCAGCTTCAAGGTCCCAGCGAGAATTAGACACAGATACCAGCAGAAGACCTTTACAGAGTCCCTGTGCTTGCTCCATATTTACAAAGATGATCCACCAGCCACTTCTTTCTTTGCCGACACCCCTGCAGGCTGGGCTGCCATTCAGCAGGACCTGGACAGGCTGGAGAGCTGGGCACAGAGAAATGTAGTGAAGTCTAACAAGGGTAAGTGTAGAGTCTGGCATCTGGGCAGGAACAACCCCAGGGACCACGATAGGCTGGGGACTGACCTGTCCAAGAGCAGTGCAGGGGAAAGGGACCTGGGGGTCCTGGTGGACATCAGGATGACCATGAGCCAGCAATGTGCTCTTGTGGCCAAGAGGGCCAACAGCATCCTGAGGTGGATCAGAAGTGGGGTGGTTGTCAGATCGAGAGAGGTTCTCCTCCCCCTCTACTCTGCCCTGGTCAGACCACATCTGGAATGTTGTGTCCAGTTGTAGGCCCCTCAGTTCAAGAGGGATGTGGAGCTGCTGGAGGGAGTCTAGCGTAGGGCAACGAGAATGATGAAGGAAGTGAAACAACCCCCTTATGAGAAGAGGCTGAGGGAGCTGGGTCGCTTTAGCTTGGAGAAGAGGAGACTGAGGGATAACCTTGTTCATGTTGATAAATGTGTGAAGGGTGGGTGTCAGAAGGATGGAACCAGGCTCTGCTCAGTGTCATCTAGTGATAGGACAAGGGGCAGTGGGTGTGAGCTGGAACAGAGGAGGTTCCACACCTCTATGAGGAGGTTCCTATAAGAGGAGTTTCCTATATGAGGAACTGAGAAGGTTCCACATCCATATCAGAAGGAACTTCATCCCAATGAATGTGACAGAGCCCTGGAAGGGGCTGCTATGGGGGGGTTGTGGAGTCTCCTTCTCTAGAGATGTATAAGACCCTCCTGGACATGTCCCTGTGTGAGTGGATCTAGGGGATCCTGCTGTGGCAGGGGGATTGGGCTAGATGGTCTTTCAAGGTCTCTTCCAGTCCCTAACTGGACCAGTTTGTTGACTCTGTGATACTGAACCTCTTCGAGCAAGTGCAGCTGCATCTGTAGCCTTAGTGGCCAGAGTGTGTTGGCCAGACTCCCTGCAGGAGAGCACCAAGGTCTGTTTCAGCAGGTCTCCACCCCAAGCCAGCGTGAGAGGTGCAGTAGGTGCTGCAAAGTGGACTGTAAACCCAGAGCAGACTTTGCTGTCCTTGGGCAGGGGATCTGCAGAGGACACATGGCCGCGCGACAGCGGCCGCGTGCCGGCGAGTGTGCTCGCCCTGGGCGGCACAGAAGTTCCATTGTTTGCTCAGACTCGACAAACGGAACAAGAATTGCAGGAAGCTTTTGAAATTCTTACGTCAGGCTTCCTGGCCGCGTTAATGTCAACCAGATAGGTCGGTGATGTTAGCTAAGTGCTTCTGGAGAAATGGCTTGCCTTTGGAGAAGATCTTGTCGCCAAAGGTCAGCAAAATTAGGATGTTGGAGATTGAGGATGTTTGTAGAACAGTGGTAGAGAACAGACCTGCAGTCTCCAGTTTTGGGTGCCTCAGTCCAAGAGAGACATCGAGGGGCTGGAGCGAGGGCAGAGGAGGCAACGGAGCTGGGGAAGGGACTTTGTAGAGATGTTGGGGCTGGTCTCTTCTCGCAGGGAATTGGTGACAGAACCAGAGGGAAGGGCTTTAAGCTCCAACAGGGGAGGGTTAGCTTGGGCATGAGGGAAAAAGTCTTCATGGGAAGAGTGTTCAGGCACTGGGATGGGCTGCCCAGGGTGGTGGTTGAGTTCCCATCTCTGGCCCTCACCCAGAGGCTGGCTGACTGACTGNAGGTCAGCAAAATTAGGATGTTGGAGATTGAGGATGTTTGTAGAACAGTGGTAGAGAACAGACCTGCAGTCTCCAGTTTTGGGTGCCTCAGTCCAAGGGAGATATCGAGGGGCTGGAGCCAGGGCAGAGGAGGCAACGGAGCTGGGGAAGGGACTTTGTAGAGATGTTGGGGCTGGTCTCTTCTCGCAGGGAATTGGTGACAGAACCAGAGGGAAGGGCTTTAAGCTCCAACAGGGGAGGGTTAGCTTGGGCATGAGGGAAAAAGTCTTCATGGGAAGAGTGTTCAGGCACTGGGATGGGCTGCCCAGGGTGGTGGTTGAGTTCCCATCTCTGGCCCTCACCCAGAGGCTGGCTGACTGCCTCCAGCGGGATGAGGGAAAGACCTGGATGGGCAGGAGAGCGAAAACTGGTGGGTTGAGTCAAGGACAGAAGCCAAACAGGGTTTATCCACTTCTCACCGGGGCAGGTGGCGAGGCATCTTCAGGAGAGCAGGCTCCACCACACGTAAGCATCCCTTTGGAACACGGATGCCCCGATGCCACCCTTCCTCCTTCTTCTGCCAGTTGCCAGGTAGGATGTGGGACATCCCTTTGGGTGGTTGGTATCTGCTGTCCCACTCGTGTCCCCTGCTGACCTCTTGCACCCCCAGCTCAGTCGTGGGCAGCACAGCACGAGGAGCAGGAAAGGGCTCAGTGCCGCGTGAGCTCTGTTTGGCCGTCACTGAAGCACCAAAACAGCGCTGTGCCAGGCACTGGGAAGGAAACTAGCTCCATCCCAGTCAAAACCAGTACAGCTGGGTACCTCTGTATTGCTGGGCAGGAGTCAGGCAGTGGGGGAACCTCTCAGCCATGTGGCAAAGAGGTTGGTTATGGAGAGAGGGAATCGGTTAGCAGTGGCCTCTTGCTGATGGAACAGAAGGAGTCCAGCTGGAGGCCAGTGCCCAGTGCTGTTCCTGCACTGGTCAGTACTGGGGCCAGCCCTGTTCAGCATCTTCATCAACAGCCTGGATGAAGGGGCAGAGTGTCCCCTCAGCCAGTTCACTGATGACGCAAAGCTGGGAGCAGGGGCTGACAGACCAGAGGGTTCTGCTGCCATCCGGTGGGACCTGGACAGGCTGGAGAGCTGGGCAGAGAGAAACGATGCTGCTCAACAAGGGCAGGTGCAGATGCTGCATCGGGGAGGGGGACAAGCCCATGGACCAGCTCAGGTTGGGGACTGACCTGCTGGAGGGCAGCTCCAGGGAAGAGGAATCGGGGTGCTGGTGGAGCTGACCAGGAGCTAGCTTGTGGCCAAGAAGGCCAACGGCATCCTGGGATGAAGAGTGTGGCCAGTAGATTGAGGGAGGTTCTTCTCCCACTCTCCTCTGCCCTGGGGAGGCCACATTTGGAGCACTGTGCCCAGTTCTGGGCTCCAAGGTCAGGGAACTGCTGGAGAGCAGCCACTGAAGGGCCACAAAGATGATGGGGTTGACTGGAAAGAGTCTCTCTTGTTAGAGAATGAAAGACCTGGGTCTGTTTAGCCTGGAGAAGACAAGACTGAGAGGGGATCTCATCGTGCCTGTAAAAACAGAGGGGTGTGGGAGAAGGGGGCCAGTGTCTTTTCACTGCTGTCCAGTGACAGGACAAGGGGCAACCAGCACAAACTGGAACATAGACTCATTAGGGACTGGAAGGGACCTCGAAAGATCATCCAGTCCAATCCCCCCACCAGAGCAGGACCACCTAGAACAAGTCACTCTAGATCCAGGAACATATCCAGGTGGGTTTTAAACATCTCCAGACAATCAGAACATTAGGGATTGGAACGGACCTCGAAAGATCATCCAGTCCAATCCCCCTGCCACAGCAGGATCCCCGAGATCCAGTTGCACAGGAACACATCCAGGTGGGTTATAAACATCTCCAGTGAAGGAGACTCCACAACCCCCCTGGGCAGCCCCTTCCAGGGCTCTGTCACCCTCACCATGAAGAAGTTCCTTCTCATATTGATGTGGAACCTCCTGTGTTCCAGCTGACACCCACTGCCCCTTGTCCTACCATTAGATGCCCCTGAGCAGAGCCTGGCTCCATCCTCCTGACACCCACCCTTCACTTATTTATCAACGTTCATGAGGTCACCCCTCAGTCTCCTCTTCTCCAAGCTCAACAGAACCAGCTTATTTTGTGGTCCCAGCTCCAGGACTGTGTTTTAGCAGAGCTGCAGGGCTGTGATGCAGCTGCTGTCCCAACTGTCTCACGGAGAAGCAAGCTGGGATCTCTCAAGATTTACTGCTTCAAGCTACCGAGTGTCCTTCCCCATCTGTGCAGTAGCCGCGGCGGGACCTTTGCCCGCTGCCGGGAAGCCGCCGCAGCGATTGATGAGCCCGAGGCGCGCTCATCAAACGGGCCTTTTCCTTCTCGTCCTGGCTAGCGAGGGGGCTGTTTCATTCACGGGGGGTTTCCTTCGTGCCCTCCTTAGCTTTGCTGCACAGGGGGTGGCCACTGAAGGCATCTGACGGCCACGCGGTCGGCCCGCGCCCCGCTGAGTTTAGTAGGCTCCTACAGCGATTGCACGACATCAAGGAGCTCCAGCCTCGCGGGAAGCTTCCACTGGAGGCTCTTGCTGGTCCTGGTCTGTAAATTCAGCTGGATTTAATGGCTGAGATTTTCTTCTGAGACAGAATTCCGGGGGTTCAACAGGGAACCTACACCTGAAGCTTCTCTGGTGCAGCTTAGGGCCACTGCCCCTCGTCCTAGCATTGGCCACTAGGGAGAACATTGGCCACTGACCCCTGCCTCCCCACAACCTCCTTTCTGACTCTTAACGAGTAAAACCGATTGCTGCTGGATACTTCAGGTGCTGAGCTGATGACCGAGTGTCCATCAAGGACAAATCTTGAAGCTTGGTTTTCAAACCAAGCCCTGCGTGCGAATAGCGGTGGGTTTGCTTCTACCTCCATGATCTAGGAAAGGGAAAGCGAGCAGGTGTGGCTGGAGCTGGACACAGAAACACCGAGTGAACCATAACTGCAGAGTCTGGCAGCTGGGCAAGAACAACCCCAGGGACCAGGACGGGTTGGGGACTGACCTGTTGGAGAGCAGTGCAGGAGAAATGGACCTGGTGGTCCTGGTGGGCAGCAGGGTGGCCAGGAGCCAGCAGTGTCGCCCTCTTGTGGCCAAGAAGGCCAACAGCATCCTGGGGTGGATCAGAAGTGGGGTGGTTGGCAGATCGAGAGAGGTTCTTCTCCCCCTCTGCTCTGCCCAGGTGAGACTGGAGTCTTGTGTCCAGTTGTGGGCTCCTCAGTTCAAGAGGGATGTGGAGCTGCTGGAGAGAGTTCAGCGTAGGGCAACGAGGATGAGGAAGTAAGTGAAACCCTTTCCTGATGAAGAAGGGCTGAGGGAGCTGGGTCTCTTGAGCTTGAAGAAAAGGAGACTGAGGGGTGACCTCATTAATGTTGATAAATATGTGACGGGTGGGTGTCAGGAGGATGGAGCCAGGCTCTGCTCAGGGGCATCTAGTGATAGGACAAGGGGCAGTGAGTGTCAGCTGGAACAGAGGAGGCTCCACATCAATCTGAGAAGGAACTTCTTCCCAGTGAGGGTGACAGAGCCCTGGAAGGGGCTGCCCAGGGGGGTTGTGGAGTCTTCTTCTCTGGAGACATTTAAAACCCACCTGGACATGTTCCTGTGTGACTGGACCTAGGTGATCCTGCTGTGGCAGGGAGATTGGACTGGATGTCCTTTCCAATGCCCAGTGTTCTGTGATTCAGGCAGATAGCGTTGCAGCTGAGAGGAAGAGAGAAGGAATGATCCCTGCAGCTTTATGAAAGGCTGAGTGGAATCACTGAATCCTAGAATCATAGACTCATAGACTCTCAGAATCATAGACTCATAGGTTCATAGAACCTTAGATTCATAAAATCCTAGACTCCTAGACTCATGGAATCATAGACTCATAGAATCATAATCACAGACCATTAGGGACTGGAAGGGACCTCAAAGATCATCCAGTCCAATCCCCCTGCCAGAGCAGGACCACCTAGACCAAGTCACATGGAACACACCCGGGTGGGTCTTCCACGTCTCCAGAATCACGGAGCAGCGCTTGTTTTGCTTCCACTGAAGTCTTCCCCGTTTGCTTCTGCTGCAGGGAAGTGTGAGGCACAAGGTCTCGCGTCCGCCGTGTGCGGCGAGGTGTCGTGTGTGTCACTGCATCGTTTCCACGGGAATAACTCCAATGCAGCCTCTCGTTGTCTTCAGCAACGATGGCGTTTCATTGTGTAGCCTAAATGTTAGGACTTTATCAAGCAGCTTTGCCTGGCAGCTGGACAGCTGTAAATAGACACGAACATAAAAGGTTTGGTCTCCAGCAGAGCTGATCTCTCTTTCTATTTCTGACAGAGGTCACATAGCTGATGTAAATTACCACCACAAGCTGAATTCCACCTCTCCTGCAGAATGGAGCCCTTGATCTGCCTGTCTAGAAGCCAGGAGCTGTGCAGGGAGCCCTAATAATTCACCGGTTCAGCTCAACCTGCTCTTCATAATGAAGTGCTGGCAACAGTTAATGTCATCTTCTGTGGGCACATGAAATCCGTCCTTTCCCCAGGAGATTTAGGAGCTACCTAGAGGCATCCTGAAGGCAGCGAGAATGACTCACGTGGAATCGTTGTCTTCCTCTGCGTTCGAGGCAGGTTCAACAGGGAATCACAGAGTCACAGGACATTAGGGATGGAAGGAACCTCAAAAGATCATCCAGTCCAATCCCCCCACCAGAGCAGGACCACCTAGACCAAGTTGCACTAGATCCAGGAACATATCCAGGTGGGTTTTAAACGTCTCCAGACAATCAGAACATTAGGGGTTGGAAGGGACCTCAAAAGATGATCCAGTCCAATCCCTTGGTCACAGCAGGACCACCTAGATCCAGTCACACAGGAACACATGCAGGTGGCTTTTAAACGTCTCCAGAGAAGGAGACTCCACAACCCCCCTGGGCAGCCCCTTCCAGTGCTCTCACCATGGAGAAGTTCCTTCTCATGTTGGTGTGGAACGTCCCGCGTTGCAGCTTGTCGACGCCGTGCTAGGGTTGCACGACCTGTCGGTAAAGAATCACCTTTCCCAGTTACAGGTCAGAGGCTGCGTTTACGCCCTTGAGTGGATTTAAGGTGGTCCCTATCAGTTTGGCTGCAGTTGGGGCCTGGGCTGCCAGCCAGCTCGGGCTTGGGCTCAGCAGTTATTTAGGCTGGAGGATGACATGTAAACAGAGAGAAGATGTTGTAAGCAGCAAGTGCGTTCAAAGCGCTTGAGTGATTCCATGTATGACAGCCGCGGGAAGAAGTGGCGGCGAGGCTGCCGGGCCAAGAGCTGGGCGATCGGAGGATGCAGGTCCTGCGCAGCAGCGCGGTGGCCCTGAGGGCAGCAGCTCTGTGCTCCCAGCAGGACACTCCCGGGGAGCAACTCCCCAGCAAGGGAGGTGGAGGATAAGAGGAGAGACTGAGAGAGTTGGGGCTGTTGAGTTTGAGGAAGAGGAGGCTGAGGGGAGACCTCATCGCTCTCTACAACTATCTGAAAGGACACTGTGGAGATGTTGGTGCTGGGCTCTTCTCACAGGCAACTAGTGACAGAACCAGAGGGAAGGGCTTCAAGCTCCAAAAGGGGAGGGTTAGATGGGACATCAGGAAGAAATTCTTCCAGGAGAGAGTGGTCAAGCACTGGGATGGGCTGCCCAGAGTGGTGGTTGAGTCCCCATCCATGGATGAGTTTAAGAAATCCATAGATGTGGTGTTGAGGGGTGACCTTGTAGAGTAGGGTTGATGGTTGGACTCGATGATCTCAAGGGTTCCAACCTGAATGATTCTGTGATTTCTGTGTCCTGCTAGTGTGTGGTTACGGTGTGATTTTGCTTGTTTTTCTACAGTCCCCTTCACAGCAGGTTGGTTTGGTGCTGTTGTTCTTCTGAAAATAGGAGACAGATCTGCTGAGTCTTTGTTAAGGCTCCATCCTCCTGACACCCACCCTTCACATCTTTATCAACATTAATGAGGTCACTCCTCAGTCTCTTCTTCTCCAAGCTCAAGAGACCCAGCTCCCTCAGCCTTTCCTCATCAGGGAGATGCTCCACTGCCTTCATCATCCTCACTGCTCTACATTGGACTCCCTGCAGCAGCAGCGTGTCCCTCTTGAACTGAGGGGCCCAGAACTGGACACAGCCCTCCAGATGTGATCTCATTAGTGCTGTCAAAACATCTCATCCAACTAGGTTTCCTCCTGCTGGGCTGGTCTGACTGGATGTTGCCTTCTTTTTAACAACCCTGTGACCTCCAGGGTGGGTCAGACGTGGCCACAGCTGAGTGCCCACTGCTCTAAAAGAGACAGCTCCTGTGGAAGGGATCTCCTTCAGCTTCAGTCTTGGCTGGCTGACTCTGAACTGTGAAAACCTCGACTTTTCTTGTTGTGGCTGTGAGGGAAAGGAAAAACCCTAAAAGGGAAGGAGTTGGGGGAGTGTGGAAGAGCTGGAGGTGCCAGTGCTCTGCCTGGTCGCACTGCAGTGGGAGGTGCAGCCCACGCGCGGTAGCGATGCGTTTAGCAGCTTTCCTCCTGGCAGGGAGTAACGGAGGGGAGACAACAGAGGAAGGTGCTTGTACTCAACAGCTAAAATTGGACAGACACCCACCCTCTAGACAAATCTGGTGGTGGAGATTGAGCCGAAAGAGATGAGGAAGGAGAAGCCCCAATAGCTGGTCTTGGTGACAAGGTGACAAGGAATCACAGAACCACAGAACAGGAGGGATTGGAAGGGACCTCGAAAGACCATCCAGTCCAAGGGTCTGGCTCGTTCATCTCAAGCCCTCACGGGCAGGATTTTGATTTCAAAAGCTAAGAGCCTTTGGATTTCTAGGACTGGTAGTGTCTGCCAAACCTTGTGAAACCTTATTGCTCCGACCTCCCAGTCAGATGCTCCTCATGGCTGAAGACTGCTGCAGAACAACCCCAGGGACCAGTATAGGCTGGGGACTGACCTACTGGAGAGCAGTGCACGAGGATGGGACCTAGGGGTCCTGGTGGCCAGCAGGATGGCCAGGAGCCAGCAGTGTCGCCCTCTTGTGGCCAAGCGGGCCAACAGCATCCTGGGGTGGATCAGGAGGGTGGCTAGCAGGTCGAGAGAGGTTCTTCTCCCCCTGTACTCTGCCCTGGTGAGACCACATCTGGAGTGTTGTGTCCAGTTCTGGGCTCCTCAGTTCAAGAGGGACACGGACTACTGGAGGGAGTCCAGTGCAGAGCAATGAGGATGATGAAGGGAGTGGAGCACCACCATGATGAGGAAAGGCTGAGGGAGCTGGGTCTCTTGAGCTTGGAGAAGAGGAGACTGAGGGGTGACCTCATTGATGCTGATAAATATGTGAAGGGTGGGTGTCAGGAGGATGGAGCCAGGCTCTGCTCAGTGACATCTAATGATAGGACCAGGGGCAGTGGGTATGAGCTGGAACAGAGGAGGCTCCACATCAATATGAGAAGGAACTTCTTCATGGTGAGGGTGACAGAGCCCTGGAAGGGGCTGCCCAGGGGAGTTGTGGAGTCTCCTTCTCTGGAGAGATTTAAAATCCACCTGGACATGTTCCTGTATGACTTGTTCTAGGTGATCCTGCTGTGGCAGGAGGATTGGACTAGGTGACCTCTCTTTCGAGGTCCCTTCCAACCCCTAATGTTCTGTGACCTCTCCTGGCCCATAACAGAGACACCCTTCCTCAGGCAGCACCACCCTCCACAGCTAGAAGCCAGCTCAGAAGAAGACTTGCTCATTACTTTCCTTTCACAAAGCTTCAGCTGCTGCCGTTTTCTGATCCTTTTTCAAAAGACATATTTGGGGGGGGGGTTGTTGAGCAATAAAAGTCCTTTTTATATTCTGAGATTAATTATTCTGAGGTATCTCACAGCTCACATCAGCCTCTTGCTGGCACTCACGTTCCGAGACGGCCACCATTGTCCCCGGCCAGCGATGCAGTAAATTGGTTGTTTACGTTATAGAATCTAAACATATTCGGATCTTTTGTGTTTGTCTTCAAAGATTCCTCTGCTGAAGCAGCCTTCTGAAACGAGAGAGGGTGTCTCTGTGATTTAGCTCACACATCAGTGGAGGGTCTCGTCCTCCCTCTCGGTGCTCAGCAGAGCGTAACGAGGCAGTGTTTGGGACAACACGGGTCTGGGTTCGTTGAAGGGTTTGAAGTCCTGGTTTTGCTTTTAGGGGTTGGAAGGGACTTCGAAAGATCAGTCCAGTTCCCCAGCCACAGCAGGGTCTCCTAGATCAAGTGGCACAGGAACACATCCAGGTGGGTTTTAAAAGTCTCCAGAGAAGGAGACTCCACAACCCCCCTGGGCAGCCCCTTCCAGGGCTCTGTCGCCCTCACTGGGAAGAAGTTCCTTCTCATATTGATGTGGAAGCTCCTGTGTTCCAGCTCACACCCATTGCCCCTTGTCCTATCATGAGATGACACTGGCTCCATCCTCCTGACACCCACCTTTCACATCTTTATCAACATTCATGAGGTCACCCTTCAGGCTCCTTTTCTCCAAGCTCAACAGCCCCAGCTCCCTCAGCCTTTCCTCATCAGGGAGATGCTCCACTCTCTCCATCATCTCTGTGTCTCTGTGCTGGACTCTCTCCAGCAGCTCTGTGTCCTTCTGGAACAGAGGATCCCAGAACTGGACACAATATTCCAGCTGTGGTCTCACCAGGGCAGAGTAGAGGAGGAGGAGAACCTCTCTCAATCTACTAACCACTCCCATTCTGATCCACTCCAGGATGCCGTTGGCCTTCTTGGCTAACAAGGCACATGGTCTCCAAACCAGTAGAGAATATAGGTCTTAAGCAATGCAGGTCTGTCTACAGATGCTCAGGAAGCAGCGTACAGCTGGACAGTTGGGTTGAAGCCAGTTGATCAGTCCAGTCTTACGTTAAAATAGCATTTTCCAGATGTAGAAGAGTCTCTGAAACCCATGAGCACCCATGAGCTCCCATGAGCACCCTGAAAGCAGCTTGTCGGGCACTGGACTGGGCTGCCCAGGGTGGTTGTTGAGTCCCCATCCCTGGATGTGTTTAAGAGACACTTAGATGTACTGTTGGAGGATCTGGTTTAGGGCTGAGCTTATAGAGTAAGGTTGATGGTTGGACTGGATGATCCCAAGGGGGATCTGGTTTAGGGCTGAGCTTGTGGAGTAGGGTTGATGGTTGGACTGGATGATCCCAAGGGGGATCTGGTTTAGGGGTGACTTGTAGAGTAGGGTTGATGGTTGGACTTGAGGACTCCAAGGGTCTTCTCCAACCTGAATGACTCTATGATCGTTGCTGTGGCCCCCCCGTGTAAGCTGTGTGCATCAGCCCCGCGCACGCATAGGTGAGTGTCTGCGCCTACACCGGGCACAAACCAAACGCTCCCTCAAGCTCTGCAGCTCTACTTACTCAAACAGTTTTCTCTCAGTAGAAGTTCCACCAGCGCGAAGGCTTTTCCTGCTGAAACCGGAGCCGGTCCTGCTGACCGCGCAGTGTCGTGTTGCAGTAACCCAAGCCGCGGCGCAGGTGGTTCATGCGGTTTACTGATGTGAGAGATAGTAGTTAAACAAGTCCCTGCTCAGGGGCACTATATCAAAAGTTCTCAAATCGAGGGTGACAGGAGCTGGGGCTGCACTTTCATGTTGTCCAGCAGCATGGAAAATTCTTGCGTGCAGCTGGGATGAGCGGACGGCACCAGCTTGACCGTCTAACTTCATGTGACATGAATCTCCGAGGTATTTGGGGGTTGTCAAGTTGTGAGCTGCTTGGAGAGCACCTACCTTTGTTAGGGGATTGCTTCTCACCAAGGCCGATGTGAGTGGGCTTACGGTCTCAAAACACTGCGTGAAGCTGGTTGCTTGGGTAAACCTCCTTTTATGTCTGATCGGCAAGTCATGCAGAAGCTGCAGCTCCTGCAGGAGCTGGTGTGATGGAAGTGAAGCGAGCGGCTGCTGGCCTGCCCCTGCCTGCTGCCGGCATCCCGGTGTCACCTCATGCTGACGGCGCTCGGGAAGCAGCGGGGCGGACGTGTCTTCGCAACCTCGCCGGTCACTCACGGAAATCAACCCACTCAATAAACTCATATAGAACTTATGGAACTTATAGAAATAACTCACAGAACTTATAGAAATAACTTATGGAACTTAGAGAAATAACTTATAGAACTTATGGAACTTATAGAAATAACTTATAGAACTTATAGAAATAACTTATGGAACTTATAGAAATAACTCACAGAACTTATAGAAATAACTTATGGAACTTAGAGAAATAACTTATAGAACTTATGGAACTTATAGAAATAACTTATAGAACTTATAGAACTTACTAAAATTACAGAACTTACAGAACTTCTAGAAATAACTATATATAAAGTGCATAGAGATCTGGCAGGGGGGTTGGACTGGATGATCTTGTGAGATGCCTTCCAGTCCCTAATGTTGTGGTTGCCTGGAGATGTTTAAAACCCACCTGGACATGTTCCTGTGCGACTGGATCTAGGTGATCCTGCTGTGGCAGGGGGATTGGACTAGATGGTCTTTTGAGGTCCCTTCCAATCCCTAATGTTCTGGTTGTCTGGAGATGTTTAAAACCTGCCAGGATATGCTCCTGGATCTAGTGTGACTGGATCTAGGTGATCGTGCTGTGGCAGGGGGGTTGGACTAGATGGTCTTTTGAGGTCCCTTCCAATCCCTAATGTTCTGGTTGTCTGGAGATGTTTAAACCCTGCCAGGATATGCTCCTGGATCTAGTGTGACTGGATCTAGGTGATCGTGCTGTGGCAGGGGGGTTGGACTAGATGATCTTTCAAGGTCCCTTCCAATCCCTCATGTTCTGTGATCCTGTTCTGGAGATGTTCCTGTGTGACTTGCTCTAGGTGATCCTGCTCTGGCAGGGGGTTGGACTGGATGATCTTTGGAGGTCCCTTCCAAGCCCTGATGTCCTGTGGCTCAGTGCCCCCGCAGTGCAGCGGCCTCTCATTACCTGGCCAAGGGCTGGAGCCCGGCTCCGTGTTTGCAGAGCAGCAGTGACCCAGGTTTAACAGCTTCCTTGCATTTCATTCGATGCTGCTGATGCTGTCTCTGCATTGATTTATATCTAGGTATGAATCCTCTCTTACAGGTCAGGTGCTCCACCTTGGTTGGCTCCGTGAGCTGTGTTTGTACCAACGGCTGTAGCACCCACTGGGGACTGCAGGAGGCCGGTGGTTGTTAAGAAACCGATACTGGTCTCACACCAACAACCCCAGTGTCCCAAGGAGAAGCCTACGGTGAGTCCGGGGGGGGGGACAGCTTGAGCCACATGAGCCAGACACCTGTTGGGAAAATAGGCAGCTATTGACAAGGTGGCTCCATGATTGAGTGACTGCCCTGCTAGTCTTCACACGGTCCCCAGGAGAGCCAACCCCGACCGCCTGCGAGACCGGGGCTGTTTGAAGTTCCTTCTTAACATTTCCAAGAGGTCAATGCAGCGGGATGTCTCCGCTGGGGTTCTTGATGTCACCAAATCAGCAGCTGTTGAAATCCATTCACTTCACTGTGAAATGTTTATTTAAGGGTTGTTTTTTTTTTTGCCTCCTTCCCTTTTATTTGTGACAACAGCAAAGTAAATAAAACCTGCAAACCCTGGGCTGGGGGCTGCGTGAGAACATGACCGGAGGGGAATCGCTTGTTCATCGAGAGCAACGACAGCCGGGGAGTGCGTGAGGGTGCGAGGGACAGAGCCCTCATCATCACAGGCATCTGGGCTACGTCTTTCACACTGAACGTTAGGGAGTGGAAGGGACCTGGAAAGATCTTCCAGTCCAGTCCCCCTGCCACAGCAGGATCCCCTAGATCCAGTTGCACAGGAACATGGCCAGGCGGGTTTGAAACATCTACGGAGAAGGAGACTCCACAATCCCCCAGGCAGCCCCTTCCAGGGCTCTATCACCCTCACTGTGATGAAGTTCCCTCTCATATTGATGTGGAGCCTCCTCTGTTCCAGCTCACACCCACTGCCCCTTGTCCTATCATTAGATGCCCCTGAGCAGAGCCTGGCTCCATCCTCCTGACACCCACCCTTCACATATTTATCAATATTTATTAGGTCACCCCTCAGTCTCCTCTTCTCCAAGCTCAAGAGACCCAGTTCTCTCAGCCTTTCCTCAGCAGGAAGATGTTCCACTTCCTTCATCATCCTAAGATGGACTCTCTCCAGCAGCTCCATGTCCTTCTGGAACTGAGGGATCCAGTAAATTTTCGTGATGGCTTTTGAACTGATGTGAAAGCTTCTCTGGAGACATTTAAAACCCACCTGGACGTGTTCCTGTGTGACTTGGTCTAGGTGACCCTGCTGTGGCAGGTGGGTTGGACTGGATGATCTTTCAAGGTCCCTTCCAATCCCTAATGTTCTGTGACTCTGTGACTGGGTCTAGATGATCCTGCTGTGGTGGTGGGGGTTGGACTGGATGATCTTCTTAGGTCCGTTCTAATCTTTAATATTCTGTGACTCTGTGACTTCGTCCAGATGATCCTGCTGTGGTGGGGGGACTGGACTGGATGATCTTCTGAGGTCCCTTCCACTCCTTAATGTTCTGTGATGCTATGGCTGGGTCCAGGTTATCCTGCTCTGGTGGAGGGGATAGGACTGGATGGTCTTCCAAGGTCCCTTCCAATCCCCNACAGCAAAGTAAATAAAACCTGCAAACCCTGGGCTGGGGGCTGCGTGAGAACATGACCGGAGGGGAATCGCTTGTTCATCGAGAGCAACGACAGCCGGGGAGTGCGTGAGGGTGCGAGGGACAGAGCCCTCATCATCACAGGCATCTGGGCTACGTCTTTCACACTGAACGTTAGGGAGTGGAAGGGACCTGGAAAGATCTTCCAGTCCAGTCCCCCTGCCACAGCAGGATCCCCTAGATCCAGTTGCACAGGAACATGGCCAGGCGGGTTTGAAACATCTACGGAGAAGGAGACTCCACAATCCCCCAGGCAGCCCCTTCCAGGGCTCTATCACCCTCACTGTGATGAAGTTCCCTCTCATATTGATGTGGAGCCTCCTCTGTTCCAGCTCACACCCACTGCCCCTTGTCCTATCATTAGATGCCCCTGAGCAGAGCCTGGCTCCATCCTCCTGACACCCACCCTTCACATATTTATCAACATTTATTAGGTCACCCCTCAGTCTCCTCTTCTCCAAGCTCAAGAGACCCAGTTCTCTCAGCCTTTCCTCAGCAGGAAGATGTTCCACTTCCTTCATCATCCTAAGATGGACTCTCTCCAGCAGCTCCATGTCCTTCTGGAACTGAGGGATCCAGTAAATTTTCGTGATGGCTTTTGAACTGATGTGAAAGCTTCTCTGGAGACATTTAAAACCCACCTGGACGTGTTCCTGTGTGACTTGGTCTAGGTGACCCTGCTGTGGCAGGTGGGTTGGACTGGATGATCTTTCAAGGTCCCTTCCAATCCCTAATGTTCNGCTTGGTGCCATGGTCTAGCCTTTAGGCTGTGGTGGGGGGACTGGACTGGATGATCTTCTGAGGTCCCTTCCACTCCTTAATGTTCTGTGATGCTATGGCTGGGTCCAGGTTATCCTGCTCTGGTGGAGGGGATAGGACTGGATGGTCTTCCAAGGTCCCTTCCAATCCCCAAAGCTCTGTGATTCTGTGGAATGGAATTGCCTTTGTTTTTCGATTCAAAGGGAACAAAGAAAGACCTGAAAGCCCAAAAGCTAATGTTTCCTCTGTTTTTTCCCAGCCAGACAATGAAAGCCTGTTTCTCAGATAGGAAAACATTTCTTCCCGACTTAGGTTTCCCTGAGAAAACAGCTTGTGTCGCAGAGTGAGTCCAGCTCGAGGGGGAGCAGAACGAGGCAAGACGCGTAAACAGCCCACAAAGCTGACTTTGATATTGAAATGCTCCCCCACCCATTGCTGGCCATCTGAAAAGAGACGTGGGGGCCCTAGTCAGCGGCAAATAGAGCCCCCCCACCCCGTCAGCGGCTCCGTTGTCAAACCCAAGGCGCGCTGACCACATACGAAGAGCCCGAGCGGTCCCTCCTCTGTTTATTAAAGCTGTGAAGACTTAAGTGTATTTTTACAAGTTCATTAATGTCCCCCGGTCCCTCTGATGTGTTTTTTTTCCCACTGTTATCAGATTTCACCGCATGGGAGCGGGCTGGCGGCAGTCACCGGATCGCCCCGTCGCACTGCCGCGCGGTGCCTGGAGTCTGGGCTTCCCTCCATTTCCAGGGGGAGCCCCGTGCAAAGCAGCCTCTCGGGTTTCTTTTGGGGGAGGCGAAGAGCGGCCCAGCAGCCATTTGTCAAGTTGACCGCGCCTCGGCGAGGCCGGGCTTTGAACGGCGGTGGAACCCCGCGCCGAGCTCCCCACGCCGGCATCCGTCCCGCTCAGCCCCGGCCTCCCGGTGAAAACAAAGCGGCGGCCCAACGTGATCCGTCACCCAGGTTGTCTGTCGTCTGTTTTCCTTAAGGAAATGACTTTTAAGTTAGTGAAGCAGAAAATTGAAGAGAAGCAGCAGAAGGTTGCTGCAGAGGCAGGAGGGATTTTTGAAGGTTGCAGATGCACCCGACGGAGCCGGGCTGGGGGCAGCTGATGCAATGAGAGCTCCTTCTGGGCAGCAGGACTGGGCTGGATGATCTTCTGAGGTCCCTTCCAATCCCTCATGTTCTATGATCCTGCTCTGGCCAGGAGATTGGACTGGATGATCGTTCAAGGTCCCTTCCAACCCCTAATGCTCTGTGGTTCTCGAGTCCCCTACAGGGAACGTTTTCCAGAGCACTGTTTTGCTCGGGGAGGGTTGTGCCTGGCTATTTTAAATCAAGAGCAAAACAGCACGTTCCCAGTTTAAAATAAAAGCTGTGAGCTCTTGCAACGAAGGTGTGAATTTTGGATTGACTGAGTTGTGTTGGAGCACATCCGCCCTCCGAGGGCTTTCCAGACACGCAGGAAGGGCTGTGACCAGCATCTGTAAATGTGCTGCTCTGCTTCATTCCTCCGTTCCTCATGCTGTCCAAGGGAAAAGTGAGCATGGTCTGTCCTTGCTGGGGCAACACAGGTCACAGAGTCACAGAACAGTAGGGAGTGGAAGGGACCTCAAAAGACCATCCAGCCCAATCCCCCTGCCAGAGCAGGATCACAGAACATTAGGGAGTGGAAGGGACCTCAAAAGATCATCCAGTCCAATCCCCCTGACACAGCAGGATCATCGAATCATTAGGGTTTGGAAGGGACCTCAAAAGACCATCCAGTCCAATCCCCCCACCACAGCAGGATCCCCTAGATCCAGTCAAGCTCACTGCTCACACACCTCGAGTTCCATGGAGAGTCACTACTTAGGGCTGTGATATGAAGATCGTAGCAGCTACATCTCACCCTCCTTTATCCTTTCAGGACCCAGTGTTAACGCTTGGAATCTGCCAACTCACGAGCCCTCGCAGATCAGTCT
Source organism: Rhinopomastus cyanomelas (assembly GCA_013400115.1). Taxonomy (NCBI): domain Eukaryota; kingdom Metazoa; phylum Chordata; class Aves; order Bucerotiformes; family Rhinopomastidae; genus Rhinopomastus; species Rhinopomastus cyanomelas. Next base: position 70,435 of record VXBP01001169.1, read on the forward strand.
TGACCAGTCTGTTTTCCTCCTCCAAGGTCTCGATAGACTGCTGATGCTTTCATGCGCAGGACTACTCTTCCCTTCCTCTGGTGGGACTGAAACCTTGTCGCCCCCGGCCCTTCCTCCGAAACAGCGAAAGGCTGTTTGGGCAACTGAATTTTTGATCGCGAGACCTTCGGCGGGCAAAGCTCGGCATTGACTTGCCCTTGCACTCGTAATTCTTCTCCGCTGAAGCTCGGAGGCCATTAGAACAGTTACCTCTTAATTGCAGTCTCCCAATTACCCGCACCTTGCCCGGCAGCCATCCATTACCCACGTGCTACCCGGCCCCGGCAGTTAGGGTGATGCTGAGCTTCACATTAGCCCAAGGTCCCCCTGGGATGGATGTGGCAGGATGGATTTTATGCAGACTTCTTTCTTCTTTAGTACTTGTGTTATAAATTGGTGTTGTGGGGTCGCAGGGAGCACAGCTGCTTGGGTAGCCCAGAGAGCGCTGTGTTTGGCCAAGAGAGACCGTGGCACGGAAGAATTTGTCATGTGCATCTGCCAGCGGGGAGAGAGGAGGAGGATCTTCTCTGCTGGCTGCTCTCTGGCTGTTTTTACAGCTCCCTCACACAGCATTTCCCCCTGTGAAGGTAGTAGAAGCATAGAACCACTAGGGATTGGAAGGGACCTCAAAAGACCATCTAGTCCAATCCCCCCACCACAGCAGGATCACCTAGATCCAGTCACACAGGAACATGGCCAGGTGGGTTTTAAACATCTCCAGAGGAGAATCATAGACTCATCAGGGATTGGAAGGGACCTCAAAAGACCATCTAGTCCAATCCCCCCACCACAGCAGGATCACCTAGACCAAGTCGCATAGTTGGACTCCTGTTGTGAGGAGAGCGCTGCGATGGGGCAGGTTAGGAGATGGGGATGTGGGTGCAAGGGTGTTTGCCACGGATGCTGTCGTTAATGCTGGGAGGATGCTCTGTGCTTCTCTAAACTTCTTCCCAGTGAGGGTGACAGAGCCCTGGAAGGGGCTGCCCAGGGGGGTTGTGGAGTCTCCTTCTCTGGAGACATTTAAAACCCACCTGTTCCTGTGCAGCTGGATCTAGGTGATCCTGCTCTGATAGGGGATTGGACTGGATGATCTTTCAAGATCCCTTCCAATCCCTAATGTTCTGTGATTCTGTGAGACACTCCACTCCCTTCATCATCCCCGTGGCTCTGCACTGGGCTCTCTCCAGCAGCTCTGTGTCCTTCTGGAACTGAGGAGCCCAGAACTGGACACAAATCCATAACAAGACTCCTGGGGTTTTGAGGCTCTTTACAAGGAGCCAAAGCAATGAGAGACCAACCTTTCACAGAATCACAGACTCATTCAGGCTGGAAAAGACCTTTGAGATCATCGGGTCCAACCACCAACCCTACTCTACAAATTCACCCTTAAACCAGATCCCCCAACACTGCATCTAAGTGTCTTTTGAAGTCATCCAGGGATGGGGACCCCATGTTATGTCCCAGGCAAGAGGCTTTTGCTTGTGAAAGAGGCCAGACAAGCTGGTTGCCACCAAAACAGCTGCCTCTAAGGTAACAAAGGCTGGCAGAGGTTAAACCTCGTGAAGCTCATTAGAAAAGCTCAAGTGCCAGCACCTGGGTGAGGAGGTTTCTCCTATTAAAGACAACCCCAGGAAGCTGCTGGTTCTGGGTGTTTAGAAGGAGCTGCAGAGGCTCTGTGAGCTGGTAAGGCTGAGTCTTGAGGGGGTCCTGTTGGTTTTGTTTGTCATGATGCAGGTTGTCTCCTTCACAGTCCTCAGATTTTTGAGTCTGCTTCCCTAACCCTGTAGCTGCTGGTTTTAGTGGTGGTTTCTGCTCCTTTAACTGGGCATCAGTCAGGTGTCTGTGGTGTTTGAATCCCAGAGGCAGGAGCATCTTCATGGGGAAGACACTGGGCAGCAGTGGCGAGGTGTTGGGTCAGCTTAGCTGTCCTACTGGACCAGCCTTGATGCCTGAGGAGCAGCATGAGGGCACAGTTCATGAGAAACCTGTGGGTCCAGTTGTGAGTCAGCCTGTGCAGCTGGCATCTCATCGGTCGCACGAGTCATCTGCTAGTGGTGGCTCCACCTGGGCACAGCCCGATGTGCCGCCCGGTGTCGTGGCCTTGGGGGAGTGACTGACATGGGAAACCTGAGCAGCACCAAGCACAGCTTCTCACCTGGTGCACTGGCTGTAGGCTGGTCACTGCCTCCTCCTGAGGCGCAGTTGTAGGGACATCACAGGGCCTGGGCTGGCAGTGTGAACTATCACAGAACATTGGGGGTTGGAAGAGACCTCAAAAGGTCATCTAGTCCAATCCCCTGCCACAGCAGGATCATTTAGATCCAGTCACAGAGGAACATGTCTACACCTAGATCCAGTTGTACAGGAACATCTCCAGGTGGGTTTTAAACTTCTTCAGAGAAGGAGACGCCACAACTCCACTCACCAGCCTCTTCCAGTGCTCTGTCACCCTCACAGTGGAGAAGTTCCTTCTGATATTTCTATAGAGTCATTGGGGATTGGAAGGGACCTCGAAAGATCATCTGGTCCAATCCCCCTGCCAGAGCAGGACCTCCTAGATCCAGTCATAGAGAAACATGTCATAGAATCATTAGGGATTGGAAGGGACCTCAAAAGACCATCTAGTCCAACCCCTGCCACAGCAGAATCACCTAGATCCAGTCATGGGGGAACATGTCACAGAATCATTAGGGATTGGAAGGGACCTCAGAAGATCATCTAGTCCAATCCCCCTGCCAGAGACAGCTGCCTGCTGTGTGACTTGTGAGAAGTGGAGGCTTCTTCACATGTGCAGGTAGATTTTGCCACTAAACCCCCACGTCCTGCGAGCCCTGGTCTTTGCTTTAGGGCTTGGTGTCACTTCTAGCCGTGTCTCTCCTGCTGAACTCTCGGCGCGCGGCTCCGGTTCACAGCTCGAGCCCCCCTCGTTCTGCAAAATGTGTTTGAGTGGCTTCCTTGAGAAGCCCAGAATCCCTCATTGTGGAGAGAGCTGTTTGTCATTGTTCAGGGTGTCTGCTTGACAGGCAGTCGTGCAGAAATAGTGCAGTGAGTAGGCTCCAGCATAAGCAGAAGCAGCCCTGATCTGAGCTGTGGGCGAGTAATTGGAATAATCAGCAGGAGTAAGGGGGCTTTGTTGACTCGCGCTTCTTTTCCTGGAGGAGAGAAGGGGCAGCTATAGAAACCGATCCTGACCTTCGTTTTTCCCCTCAAAATAAGGATGGAATTTGACTTGGGGATAAGAGCTTGTGATAGGAGTTTAGGTTTGTGAAGGATGAGCTCCTCTCAAAAATAGCCGGCTTCACGCAGATTTGGTTCTGAGGAGAAGAACGCGGTGAAGATTAGGGTTGTAGGGAAGCTCAGCTGCAGTGGAGCATGAGATCACAGAGCATTAGGGGTTGGAAGGGACCTTGAAAGGTCATCCAGTCCAATCCACCCAACACAGCAGGATCATCTAGATCCAGTTGCACAGGAACACATCCAGGCAGGTTTTAAACATCTTCAGGGAAGGAAACTCCACAACCTCCTTGGGCAGCCCCTTCCAGGGCTCTGTCACCTTCACTGGGAAGAAGTTCTTCTCATATTGATGTGGAACCTCCTGTGTTCCAGCTCACACCCATTGCCCCTTGTCCCATCATTAGATGTCAGCATGAACAAGCTCTTTCTTGTATTGATGTGGAACCTCCTATATTGGAGCTCACACCCACTGCCCCTTGTCCTATCACTAGATGGATGCTAAGAGCCTGGCTCCATCCTCCTGACACCCACCCTTCACATATTGATCAACATCAATGGGGTCACCCCTCAGTCTCCTCTTCTCCCAGCTCAAGAGCCCCAGCTCCCTCAGCCTTTCCCCATCAGGTGGATGCTCCCCTCCCTTCACCATCTCTGTGGCTCTGTGCTGGCATCTCTCCAGCAGCTCTGTGTCCTCCTTCAGTTCAGTCATTTGTAGGTTGATGCAGTCTCAGATTTCCAGCCATTATGGCTCTGGGTTCATTAAAAAACCCTGACAAATGCCAAGGGCTGCTGAAGTTAAAGGTCTAACTTTCCTTTTCAAGCCGGAGGGAGGTAATAATTTACACTTTTCAAAAAGGAATGGTCACCTGGGGCTACTGGATGCATTGAGAAGATGATTGAGAATCGCTCTGCAGTGAAACCAGCCTCAGCAGACAGTGACCATCTGTGTAACAGACCCGATCTGGTATCGTCTCCAGTTCCGGGTCCCTTGGTTCCAGAAGGACACAGAGCTGCTGGAGAGAGTCCAGCGCAGAGCCACAGAGATGATGGAGGGAGTAGATGCACCTCCTTGATGAGGAAAGGCTGAGGGAGCTGGGGCTCTTGAGCTTGGAGAGAAGGAAACTGAGGGGTGACCTCATCAATGTTGATAACCGTGTGAAGGATGGGTGTCAGGAGGATGGAGCCAGGCTCTGCTCAGGGGCATCTAATGATAGGACAAGGGGCAGTGGGTGTGAGCAGGAGCATAGGAGGTTCCACATCAATGTGAGAAGGAACTTGTTCATGGTGACATCTAATAACAGGACAAGGGGCAGTGGGTGTCAGCTGGAGGTTCCACATCAATATGAGAAGGATCTTCACATTGAGGGTGACAGAGCACAGGAAGGTCCTGCCTAGGGTGGTTGTTGAATCTCCTTCTCTGGAGACATTTAAAACCCACCTGGATATGTTCCTGTGTGACTTGGTCTAGGTGATCCTGCTGTGTTGGATTGGACTGGATGATCTTTGGAGGTCTTTTCCAATCTCTAATCCTCTGTGAAGAAAACTCTGGGAAGCTGGTCTCCTTTCAGCTGTTTTTCACCCTCTGAACGAGGATGTGGAGGATGAGATCAAAGACGGCTGCACATCACGTGTGACCCGTGTTGTCTCCAGCATGACTCAATTAGCCCCGGTGCTGCTCTCAATTAGAGCGGAGCAGACGCGTCTTCCGACTCCTCGTTGTGTAATCGGCTGAAATACTACGGGAGGCTTTAGTTCCTCTTTGTTGCAGGTCTGTGAATGCTCTGGAGCTAAAACACAAGCAGATGAAACCCGTTTTGCTGGCACTGACAGGTCTTATTTGTAGACTAGTTGTATAAATAGCTCCGGGACATCTGACTCTCATACAAAACGTGTTGGCAAACTTTGGCACCAACTCGCTCCGTTTCATCAACCATCTCTGTGCTTCTCTCCTTACTCATGTCTGGTTTTTTTTCTGTGCTCCATTGCTCGAGTCCTTGGGAGGCTTCTTCCAATCTCCTCAACATCTAGCAGCCCAAGGTACACACCATCCCTCTGAAGCGGTCGCTTCTACCACATGCGGTAGGTGCTTCTGAATCAGCACCAAGTGTTGGCATCTCCACCTCCTCCTTCAGGGGAAGCAGGGCAGCTTCACCAGAGACAGTGAGAAAAACCTCTCTTGAGAGAACATAGAATCATTGGGGATTGGAAGGGACCTCGAAAGATCATCCAGCCCAGTCCTACTGCCACAGCAGGATCACCTAGACCAAGTCACACAGGAACATGTCCAGGGACAGAGTCTAGTTGGAGGACACAGAGCTGCTGGAGAGAGCACATGGCAGAGCCACAGAGATGATGAAGGGAGGGGAGCATCTCCCTGCTGAGGAAAGGCTGAGGGAGCTGGGACTCTGGAGCTGGGAGAAGAGACTGAGGGGTGACCTCATTCATGTTGATAAATGTGTGAAGGGTGGGTGTCAGGAGGGTGGAGCCAGGCTCTGCTCAGGGGCATCTAATGATAGGACAAGGGGCAATGAGTGTGAGTAGGCGTATAGGAGGTTCCACATCAATATGAGAAGGAACTTGTTCATGGTGACATCTAATGATAGGACAAGGGGCAATGGGTGTCAGCCAGAACACAGAAGCTTCCATGTGAATGTGAGAAGGAACTTTGTCCTAGTGAGGGTGACAGAGCCCTGGAAGGGGCTGCCCAGGGGGGTTGTGGAGTCTCCTTCTCTGGAGATGTTTAAAACCCTCCTGGACATGTTCCAGTGTGACTTGGTCTAGGTGATCCTGCTGTGGCAGGGGCATTGGACTGGATGATCTTTCAAGGTCCCTTCCAATCCCTGATGTCCTGTGATCCTGTTAAAATAATGTACTTGGGGGGAATTAATGGCTTTCACCCTCCCAGACAGCAAAGTCTGGTCAGCAGTGGAGCCTTTGGAAAACCTTTCTGGAGGAAGGGCTGGATGTCTGAACCGATTTGCCATCCCAGCTCAGACCAGGATTTTTCTGGGATCAACTCTCAACAAATAAACTTCTGGCTAAACTGTGGGAACAAACCCAAGCGGGTTTGGCCAACAATAACACCAGTTGATTGAGGAAACCTGAATTCTTCAGGACTTAATTTTGTCTCATGTTTTTCCTCCTCTATTTGAAACAAATAGATGACAGTCTCCCTGATTTCAGCCTTATTTCACAATTAATTCCCTTCATCAAGGCCCCATCAATCAATCTGAATTCTTTGTTGATTTCTGTGGAATCAGGATTCTCTGATAACTTACTTCTGGATGCGGCAGACCTGGATTCCTTTCTACACTAAACAAACAGAGGGCAGGGTATTCACCACCTTCTCACTGACATCATGAGTCACAGACCATCAGGGATTGGAAGGGACCTTGAAAGACCATCCAGTCCAACCCCCCTCCACAGCAGGATCACCTAGATCCAGTCGCACAGGAGCATCTCCAGGTGGGTTTGAATATCTCCAGAGAAGGAGATTCCACAACCCCCTGACCTCTTTCCTGTAGGGTCAGTAGTTGTGTTCTAGGTGGGATCCTGCTCTGGCAGGGGAATTGGACGAGATGATCTTTTGATGTCCCTTCCAATCCCTAATGTTCTGAGAATGAAAATGAACCTCCAACCAATAAGCAGAATGCCAGGACAGCAATTGTTCTTGCTTCTAGGGCTACCTGAAATAATTTCAGACACTTTTAATGTTCTGAACAACCTTTTCTAGGGTGATCTGTGCAGCGAGCTCTTGGTGACCTCAGCACTTCGGAGCAGTTAACTTTCAGAGTCAGTTGGAGCAGGCAGAGCGTGACGCTGGAGATGAATCCAATTTAATTTGACTCGTGTGGGCAGAGTCCTGTCGTTTGTCACACAGATACCCTTTATTTTCTTGAGAGAGACCCAGCATTGTCTTGGGGAGGTGGGTCCTCGTGGCTCTGGTGAGGAGCTGCAGTGCCAGGAGGCTGTTTATCTGTCCTGTAGCCAAGGCAAGTGAACAGCTGCTTGGGCTGGAGCAGAGCTGCCAGCAGTCTGACCACTCGGTGCTCTGCTGGAACAGGGGGTATCCCTGCTGAAGGCCCTTGACAGCAGGATGACCATGACCCAGCAATGTGCCCTTGTGGCCAAGAAGGCCAATGGCATCCTGGGGTGGATCAGAACCGGGGAGGTTAGCAGATGGAGAGAGGTTCTTCTCCCCCTCTACTCTGCCCTGGTGGGACCACAGTGTCAGGTTCTGGGACCCTCAGTTCCAGAAGGACAAAGCTGCTGGAGGGAATCCAGTGCAGAGTCAGAGAGATGATTGAGTGGAGCATCTCCCTGATGAGGAAAGGCTGAGGGAGTTGGGTCTCTTGAGCTTGGAGAAACACAGACTGAGGGGTGACCTCATTAATGTTATAAATATGTGAAGGGTGGGAGTCAGGAGGATGGAGCCAGGCTCTGCTCAGTGGCATCTAGTGATAGGACAAGGGGCAGTGGGTGTGAGCTGGAACACAGGAGGTTCCACATCAATATGTGAAGGAACTTCTTCCCAGTGAGGGTGACAGAGAAGTGGAAGGGGCTGCCCAGGGAGGTTGTGGAGTCTCCTTCTCAGTTCCTACGCAACTGGATCTAGNTTCCTATGCAACTGGATCTAGGAGATCCTGCTGTGGCAGGGGGATTGGACTAGATGATCTTTCAAGGTCCCTTCACAGAACATCTCTAATGTTCTGTGACTGCAGTGAAGCATCCTGGTGCTTGCAGGAGTTTTGCCAAAACAGTTTCTAGGAGCAGGCTGCCCGGGGAGGTTGTGGAGTCTCCTTCACTGGAGATGTCCAAGGACCTGCCTGGATGAGCGACTTGGTCTAGGTGATCCTGCTGTGGCAGGGGGATTGGACTAGATGATCTTTCGAGGTCCCTTCCAATCCCCGATGATTCCAGGACAACTCTCCTGTGCAGCAGAGATGCAGCAGGGCTCAGGTGGGTGCCGCGTGGCGATAGCATCTTGCAGGGCTCTTGTCCCAGCAGTTGTTCCTCTCCAGCCAACGGCTTGTTAGCCTGAGGCTGGGGGCAGAGATCTGAAGCCATGTTCATCTCTGAGAGAGCCGGTGGGAGAGGAGACAGATGGGGAAAGGTGGCTTTAAACGAGGGGAAAATTGCTTCACAGTGGAGGGACAGTTTAAACCCTTCGATCTCCGTATGCATTAGCCACTTGGCTTCTGGCGCGTGAAGGCTCCTTGGCAGTGCCCTGCCGGGGGTCGAGGAGGATGCGGGAGAGGCTGTGCTGGGCTGCCTGGAGTGTTGCCGCGCGGGGAGGGGGAGATGTGTAGCATTCCAGCGGATATAATTGATGACGAGCGGTGTTGTCTTTCCCCTGTGCCATCCACACGCTGGCTCCCGGTGCTGACCCCGCGCTCTCCCGCTGACCTCTCCAAAGTTTATTTAAAAAAGGCATCCTTGCCTTCCCAAACCCTTCTGCTGGGCTTCCCCCGCGCCGAGCGCAAGCCCACGGCTGCGCGCTCCGCTCGGCGTTGCCTTCAGGGAGATGATTGATGGACCCTTCCTTGGGAAGGGAAGAGCGGGGGACACGCGGGTCGAGGAGCGAGCTGAAGCTGAACAGAGGGACTTTGTTCCTTTGCTTCCGAGAGAACATCAAGCGTGCCGCGAGCAGCCCTCTCCCGGCTCCGTCCCGCTGCAGCCACTGCCGCCGCGTTGGTGGTCCGGAGAGGACCTTGTGCCTTGGACCTCTGTTGTGGTGGGCGACCACGTCAAATGGTTCCACTGTGGCTGTGCTGGCCGGTTTGGGAGAGGCGGGGTGTAGGGTTGGGAGCTGCTGAGCCGGGCAGGTGCGTGGAGCTGTCTGTGTCTAAGCCCAGAGCAGTAAAACACCACCCGGCCCTGAAGTATTGGGAGTCCAAAGTGGCTTTGGTGAGGGCACAGCTGGCAAGTGACTCCTGCCTGGTGGCCTTCTCCAAAGACAGAACTGTGTGGCTACGTCCTTCCTCTGCATGAAGAGGTGCACTGAGCGGTTTGTGCCTGATCTTGAGCCTCTCCTTGCCCTCTGCTAACAGGATCACAGAATCACTCTGGTTGGAAGAGACCCCTGGGATCATCGAGTCAAACCATCTACCCCACCTTACGAGTTCACCCCTAAACCACATCCCTCAACATCTCATCCAAATGATCTTTCAACACTTCCAGGGATGGTGACTCAACCTGGAGACTCAACCACCACCCTGAGTAGCCCATTCTGGTGCCTGACCACCCTTTCTGAAGGAAGTGGAACATCTCCCTGATGAGGAAAGGCTGAGGGAGCTGGGGCTCTTGAGCTTGGAGGAGACTGAGGGGTGACCTCATTGATGTCTATAAATATGTGAAGGGTGGGTGTCTGGAGGATGGAGCCAGGCTCTGCTCAGGGGCATCTAGTGATAGGACAAGGGGCAGTGGGTGTGAGCTGGCACACAGGAGGTTCTATAATAAGTATCAGAAGGATCTTCTTCCCAGTGAGGGTGACAGGGCCCTGGAAGGAGCTGCCCAAGGAAGCTGTGGAGTCTTCTCTGGAGAAGATTAAAACCCTCCTGGACATACTCCACCATAGGGACAACGATCACACATGGCACTTGCCTGGGGTATTGTCCCTGGAGACATGATGCTGGACCTAGAAAGTCCTTTCTCAAAACTGGCCTCTTCTCACGAGAAGGTTTGTTTCTTGACTTAGTGTTTTTGAATCATAGAACGTTAGGGATCGGAAGGGACCTTGACAGATCATCCAGTCCTATCCCCCCAGTGTGTGAAAGGACTTTGATCAGGTCTCCTCCAGACTCCTCTCGCAGCTGGTCACGCGTCCCCCACCAACAGATTTGGGCAAGTGCCCTGCTGGAGGAGCAGGAAGATCTGTAGGGTCTTTGTTGCACTTCTGATGGACTTTCCTTCTCCAGGCTTGGGTCCTGACATCAGCGGGCTGGAATGAGGGGTACGGCACTGCGCATACCCGAGCGAGGGCAGGGAGCCAGCGCAACGCTGTTGGAATTGCAGGGGAACATTCTTGTGTCGTAAAACTGCAAAGGAAAACCCATAAATCAGAGCGGGGCTGGTGGTCTCCGGCAGCCGAGCGCGGGAGGTTCCGTCCCGCTCCCCGGGCCAGCCAAGAGCGGGGTCCTCGCGCAGGCAGCGGCTCGTCCCGAGGGAAGGGCACTCCTCCTGCCTCCTGAGGGATGCTCTCCACGCACTGGTTTTGGTGGGAGTTGGAGCCAGCCTCCAGCCCTGCAGCAGGGATGGTTTGGGGGAGCTGCTGAGGAAAACAAAGGAGGTCCAGAGCTGGAGGAATTTTCCCTCTTGTGGGTGTGTTTGAGTCACAACAACCCCAGGGAAGGCTGCAGGCTTGAGGAAGAGCATCTGGAAAGCCACAGCCCTGGTGGTGTTGGTCGATAGCTGGCTCATGTTCGGTCCACTGCGTGGCCAAGCATCCCAACAGCATCCTGGCTGGTATCAGAACTGGTGTGGCCAGCAGGAGTAGGGAGGCAATCATCCCCCTCTACTCAGCACCAGTGATGTCGCACCTTGAATATCGTGTTCAGCTCTGGGACCCTCCACCACAAGGACATTGGGGTGCTGGAGTGTGTCCAGAGAAGGGCAACGGGGCTCCTGAAGGGTCTGGAGCACTAGTCCTGTGAGTGGCTGAGGGAATTGTTTATCCTGGAGAGAAGGAGGCTCAGGAAAGACCGTATTGTTCTCTGTAACCACCAGTTGTTGTTACAGGGAAGTTGCAGTTGTTACCAGAAGTTCTAGTTGTTATCAGAAGTTGTAGAGAGATGGGGGTTCGTGTGTTCTCCCAAGTAGCAGGAGATAGGACGTGGCCACAAGTTGCACCAAAGGAGCTTCAGATTGGGTGTGAGGAAGACTTTCTTCACTGAAAGGGCTGTTGGATGCTGGAACAGGCTACCCAGGGCAGTGATGGAGTCTCCATCCCTGGAGAGATTTAAACAGAATGGGGACCTGGTGCTTAGGAAGATGATTTAATGGTGTCCTGGCAATGCTGGGTCAATGGTTGGAGTCCAACCAAGGATGTTCTGCGATACTGTGGTTTAAATACATGCAATGACAGAGCACTGGAAGGGGCTGCCCAAGGAGGTTGTGGGGTCTCCTTCTCTGGAGATGCTTAAGACCTGTCTAGATATGTTCTTGTGCAACTTGTTCTAGGTGATCCTGCTGTGGCAGGGGGATTGGACTGGATGATCTTTTGAGGTCCCTTCCCATCCCTAATGTTCTGTGATTCTGTTCTGGACACGTTCCTGTGCAGCTTGGTCTAGGAGATCCTGCTGTGGCAGGGGGATTGGACTAGATGATCCTTCAAGGTCCCTTCCAATGGTCCCTTCCAATCCCTGATGTTCTGTGAATGAACTGTGGCAGTTTCCTGGAGACTTTCTTTAGTAAAACCTGTGAGTGAGTTATCTACTGTCCCTCTGAAAGAGTGGAGGAGGCTAGAGCTGAGCCCATTCTACAGCTCAAGATGGGCAGAATCAAGTGGTCTCCTGTTACAACAAAAACTAAAACAAAAAGCCATTCCTGAGGCAAGTGACTACAGCAAAACAGCCCCCAGACCGAGATGACTGCATGAGCCTATTGTTAGTAGCCAGGTGCTAGGACTGCCCAGGATCCTATTGGGTTGATAAGGACTTACATTTAGTAGCACCCTGGAGACTCTTCTGTAGTGAAACCACAGCTCCTAACCTGCTGTGGAGGAGGGGAAGGAGAGAGGGCAGAAACTCAGCAGATGGCTTTCTCAAGTCCATTGTCTCCCTGTAGATAGCAGCATGACACCAAGACTGCTCCAGCAAGGGGTTGGACTGGATGGTCTTTCGAGGTCCCTTCCAAGCCCTAATGTTCTGTGATCCTGCTGTGGCAGGGGGATTGGACTGGATGATCTCTTGAGCTCCCTTCCAACCCCTAACAATGGTTCTATGATTCAAAGACAGCAATTTCCAGCACCAGCCCCTGCAATCCTGGGAGGTGGAGGAGGGCTCTTCCTTGAACAGATGTGACCCCCCCACCTTCAGCTCCGATAAACTTCCCGGCAACATGAGGAGCATCTGCACCCCACAGGATGTGTTCAGCACGTTGAGGGGCTGAGTAATGTCCCTGATAACTGTGGAGATACCTCACTGCAGCAGTCAGCTTTCGGGTTTTCCTCTCTGTATTGTTTTTGGTGTGAGTGTGTGCATCTGTCTTTATACCCAGCAGCTTTTCTGGCCCACGTGAAGTCCTCTGTGAGTTTCCCCAACTGAGCTCAGTGGGATCTCTGTCAGCTGCAAGATTTATGTCATCTTTTTCAGTCCTGAGAACCATTCCTTGAGCTTTTCACATCTGGATTTAATTGGAAAGACATTAGAAGACATTAAGTGGGCTGGAAAGGCATGTTTTAGAGAAGATCTTTATAGACACTTCCATTAAAGAAGGTTGTAGGTTAAAATGGGATGAGGACGAGCCATCAACAGTTAGCAAGGGCAAAACTACATTAGAGTGCTTCACGTGAGGAGTCCAGCGGTGCAGCTCTTGGGTCTGACTTAAATCGACTTCAATTGTGATGAAAACACCAGTTACTGCTGTGTAAAAAATACTCTGAGGTCAGAAACAAGAGCTTTCACAGGTTGGAAACGCCGTGCGTGCTGGACACGGTGCTTTGTGCTGCCAGTCTGCATCTGGGACGTTGCAGGCATCTGCATCCATCACACAGAAGGAGACCTGGAGAATGAGGAGGGGGATTGAGTAGCTGGAGCTTGGAGGGTGGAGGGATCATGGCATCACGGAGCATTAGGTGTTTGAAGGGACCTCGAATGATCATCCAGTCCAGTCCCCCTGCCACAGCAGGATCACCTAGACCAGGTCTCATAGGAACATGACCAGGTGGGTTTTAAATGTCTCCAGAGAAGACTCCACAACCCCCCTGGGCAACCCCTTCCAGGGCTCTGTCACCTTCACCAAGAAGAAATTCCTTCTCATACTGATGTAGAACCTCCTGTGTTCCAGCTCACACCCACTGCCCCTTGTCCTATCATGAGATGCCCCTGAGCAGATCCTGGCTCCATCCTCCTGACACCCACCCTTCACATATTTATCAACATGAATGAGATCACCCCTCAGTCTCCTTTTCTTCAAGCTCAAGAGATCCAGCTCCCTCAGCCTTTCCTCATCAGAGATGCTCCTCTTCCTTCCTCATCTTCATTGCTCTATGCTGCACTCCCTCCAGCAGCTCTGTGTCCTTCTTGAACTGAGTGGCCCAGAACTAGACACAACACTCCAGATGTGGTCTCACCAGGGCAGAGTACAGGGGGAGAAGAACCTCTCTTGAACTGCTAACCACCCCCATTCTGATCCCCTCTTGGCCACAAGAGCACATGAAAAGGGGGATTGATGAGCTGGGGCTCGAAGGGTGGAAGTGTCCTTCTCCAAAGACTGGTATCTGGGACAGAGCACAGCTAGAAGCAGAGACACTGCACAGTTCAGGCTGTGGGCTTCCTTACAGATGTTGTAATTCCAGATGTTGTAAATCCACAGCCCTAAACACCCCCATTGCTCCAGCTGGAGCTGCTGCTTGAAAAAGCCAGTGGGCAGTCCTCTGCTTGAGCAGCTCTTGCTTTCCTCTTCAAACCAAGGCTTCTAGTCGGTGCTGGACTTCCAGGCACAATCTAAGGGAGGGTGATGGAGCACTGAAAGGGGCTGCCCAGGGGGCTGGTGGAGTCACCTTCTCTGGAGATGTTTAAAAACTCACCTGGCCGTGTTCCTGTGTGACTTGGTCTAGGTAACCCTGCTGTGGCAAGGGGATTGGACTGGATGATCTTTCAAGGTCCCTTCCAATCCCTAATGTTCTGTGATTCTGTGAGTGCAACCATCCAGCCAATTCTTTGTCCACCAAGAGGTCCATCTCTCAAACCCATGTCTCCCTATTTTAGAGACAAGGATGGCGTGTGGGGCAGTGTCCAGTGTTCTGCACCAGTCAAGAGAGCGGCTGTTGGTTGCTCTTCCCCTTATTCCTCAATCCACTTGTTTCAAACCAAGAGGACAAAGTGCCCTGCAAAACCCCCTGCAGATAGGGTTAACGACAGCGGCCTCCGAGCCTACGGCTTGGAGGTGGAGAGCTGCCTGTAAAGGAATCATGAAACAAACCCAACTGTTCTGAGAATGCAGCTGACGAGGACATTTTCCAGCTCTCAGTGATGAAAGAGACAGTGATTCATGGCCTCTCCTCCCTGCTGGTGCAGGATTGCCTGAGGACACACATTCTGCTGTTCTCAGCTTTAGGTTCAAAGCAGTCTCCTATAGTCTTCGTTGGTGGCTTCCTGGCCGTGCCTGAGCGTGGTCTCTAAGCCTCCACCACCTCTAGGGTTATTAGCCACCTAAACGCTAATTACTGATGGCACTTGTTGTACCAGGGCTCCCACCTCCTTCTGCACCCAGGCACCTTTGGGCTGAGGACACAGCATCACGGGTGAGACCAGGGATGAATTGATGATGAGTTCTTGTTGGCGTCGCGTAAATGTGTGGAAGCCTGGTTCCAGAGTCATCCTCTTCGTGTTCACAGGTAAAACGGGGTGGTGCAGGGTTCTTATGGTCTTTGCTCTTTCAGTTGCAAGTAAAAACTGCAAGTTTGGAATTTGCAGACAGATTTAGTCGAAAAGAAACTGCAGATTTGTGAATCTGAAGAACACACTCTTGGGAAGGTACTGAAATGGCCCAACAGGGTGGCCTTGGTTTAGGGTAGGTGCTGCCAACAGCGGGGTCGTTTTGCACAGCTTCACTGCTACCAGATGTAGGGACACAGGTTAGGTTGGACTGGATGATCTTGAAGGTCTTTTCCAACCTTATCATTACTGTGGTACTGTGACACCTCAACAGAGACCAGTGTTGAATCACAGAACATCAGGGATTGGAAGGGACCTCCAAAGATCATCCAGTCCAATCCCCCTGCCAGAGCAGGATCACCTAGACCAAGTCACATGGAACACACCCAGGTGGGTCTTCCACGTCTCCAGAATCACGGAGCAGTGCTTGTTTTGCTTCCACTGAAGTCTTCCCCGTTTGCTTCTGCTGCAGGGAAGAGTGAGGCACAAGGTCTCGCGTCCGCCGTGTGTGGCGAGGTGTCGTGTGGTCCTGGTGACCAGCAGGATGGCCAAGAGACAGCAATGGGCCCTTGTGGTCAAACAGGCCAATGGCATCCTGGGGTGGATCAGAAGGGGGGGGGGTTAGNTGTTCCGGTGTGACTTGGTCTAGGT
This sequence comes from Rhinopomastus cyanomelas, assembly GCA_013400115.1. NCBI lineage: Eukaryota > Metazoa > Chordata > Aves > Bucerotiformes > Rhinopomastidae > Rhinopomastus > Rhinopomastus cyanomelas. Next base: position 85,956 of record VXBP01001169.1, read on the forward strand.
GATCCTGCTGTGATGGGGGGATTGGCCTAGATGATCTTTCAAGATCCCCTCCAATCCCTAATGTTCTGTGATTCAAACCTACAGGAATAAAATCCTGTGTTGACCAGTGTCCTTCTCTCTACCCCGTGCTTGGGGTATCAAGAGGTGTGGAGGAACGAGCGCGTCCATCCAATTGGACTAGGTGGCAGAAGGTGACGTGCGTGCTGTTGTTGATAGAGACTGTGCTCAACGCACTGAGAAGACAGTTCAGGAACAGTTAATCCTTAATTTAGGATGACTCCCAGAGAGCTGGCAAGGTCAGGCTGTGCTCAGATTGTGTGTCATTTACATTCTGGCTGCGTGAACTGCCCAGGGGCAGCGCTAACTACTACATGGGGTTTGCTCTGGCTACAGCTGTGAATCATCAGTCTTTGTCTGAAGACAGTGGCCTCCTGTCTTCCAAATTCCTGCTCTTGACAGGTGCAGTCAGTAGCCTCTCAGGTGATTCTCCCTTTGCTCAGGGATTGACCACTATGGAAGATGCTGTTTCCACAAGGAGGACACGAGTTAATCAGATGGTAATCGAGTTTTTCACGCCTATCACAACCTAGAGGAGGACAGGGCTTCCAGCCCGTTAACAAACACTTGCCCTGTGCGGTGGGAAAAGCCTTTCCAAAGGTTGTTTTTAAGTAGATGGTAACATGAAGTCTGCTCATCTGGGGAGAAGAGCACTTTGGTGATGTTTATGTGGTCAGTGGGACAGAGTCGAGGTGAAGGACACGGGGCTGTCCAGCACAGGGCCACAGAGATTATGCAGGGAGTGGAGCATCTCCTTGATGATGAAAGGCTGAGGGAGCTGGGTCTCTTGAGCTTGGAGGAGAGGAGACTGAGGGCTGACCCCATTAATGTTTATAAATACGTGGAGGATGGAGCCAGGCTGTGCTCAGTGGCATCTAGTGATAGGACAAGGGGCAGTGGGTATGAGCTGGAACACTGGAGGTTCCACAGCAAGCTGACAAGGAACTTCTTCCTGATGAAGGTGACAGTGGCCTGGAGGGGCTGCCCAGGGAAGCTGTGGAGTCTCCTTCTCCACAATGTACCAGTGACTTCTGCTCTGAGTTTTTACCTCTTTCCTCACAGAATCATTAGGGATTGGATGGAACCTTGAAACATCATCCAGTCCAATCCCCCTGCCACAGCAGAATCACCTAGATCCAGTCACACAGGAACATGTCCAGGTGGGTTTTAAACATCTCCAGAGCACGAGACTCCACAACCCCCCTGGGCAGCCTCTTCCAGTGCTCTGGTACCCTCACCATGATAAAGTTCCTTCTCAGACTGATGTGGAACCTCCTGTGTTCCAGCTCACACCCACTGCCCCTTGTCCTATCACTAGATGACACTGAGCAGAGCCTGGCTCCATCCTCCTGACACCCACCCTTCACGTATTTATCAACATGAACGAGGTCACCCCTTAGCTCAAGAGACCCAGCTCCCTCGCTGCCCGAGGCCTAGCTAGCTGCGGTGGTTTCTGTGCTGGGAAACCACGCGAGGAGACTTGTCACCGGGAAACTCACAGCATCGGGTTTATTGGGATTTTCTCAGACCTCCTTGGCCAAGCCAACTGGAAAGGGCCACAGAGAACAACAGACTTCTGCATTTTTCAGCTTCCTCGAAGATTCTGCAGTGTAATAGAGATTTGAGAGGAGAAACACAACCCACATGCTGGCTAAAACCAACGTGAGGACATGGTCTTACAAGCACACAGACCAGTCTGCTGCCTGCCCGCTGTTCCTGCTGCGGGCGTGAGCTAACGGTGCTAGACTGTCATCTCCAGAAGTCCCCAGCGTGTGAGACAGGAAGAAAATTCCCACATCTCTGTGCTGTTCGCTAATTGCCAAGTGCCTCGAGAGAAGCTCAAGAGATGACTGCGGGGATCCGTCCCCATCCTGATCCACTCATGGACTACCCGCGGGAGCCAACGCGAAGCCAAGCGGCCGGCGGTGTGCTGCATCCTGTTGGCATCGTCTCCTTGGCGCTGCTGTAGCCGCGCCGAGAACAAGTGGTGGTCAGGACATCTGTTCTGGAGCCTGCGGGGCTTCTCTCACGCTGCAGTTGGAAAACCTTCTGGGAGAGGGAAGTATTTCCCTCTGTCCGCGCAGATGCTCGACTGCAAGAGACGTATCAAAGGGAGGAAGTGCTGAGCCTTCAGAAGAGGCCATTGTCCAGCAGATTCCCTGTCAAATGTTCCGCTCCGGTCGCCCCCTTCCATTTAAGGAACGTTGCCGGCCGTTCACGCGCTGCGCTCCAGCCAAGCGCCGCGAGTCTGCTGGGACCGGTGGAGTTGAATCACAGACTGAATGAGCCTGGTGTCTGCTTCTGCCGCCTCTGCACCACAGACTGCTTGGGCTCGGTGTCATTCTGCTGACTACTTAGGTCACAGCCCCGCGGCTACCAGCTTCCTTCCTTCGGGTCTGTGGAGAGGAGGAACTTTACGGCCATCTATTAGGGTCATGAAATCACAGAACATGAGGGATTGGAAGGGATCTTGGAAGATCCTCTAGTCCAATCCCCCCACCACAGCAGGATCAGCTAGACCAAGTCATAGGATCCAAGAACATGAGGGACTGGAAGGGACTTCAAAAGATCATCTAGTGCAACTCTCTGAAGGGAGGCTGTAATCAGCTGAGGCCTTGGCTCTTCTCCCAGGCAACCAGCACCAGGATGAGAGGGCAGGTTGAGAAGAGCCTGGCTCCATCCTCCTGACACCCACCCTTCACATATTTAAGGGGCCCAGAACTCACAGAATCACAGAAGATTAGGGACTGGAAGGGACCTTGAAGGGTCATCTAGTCCAATCCTCCTGCCACAGCAGGACCACCTAGACCAACTCATGGTAAAAGCAGAGCCAGTGGGTCAATAACAATGAAAATCCAAGGGATCCCAGGACACTTCATAAAAACTTGAGCTTTTCCTTTGTTTGCTTGTGCAAACTCCATAAAATTTCACAGTCTGGAACGACTCCTCCTCCATGCTCTGGATGTGGGAGTAGCTCGTGCAGCTTTCTGAGGCTCCACCAGCTCGTCATTACTCCAAACAAGCCTGGGATACGCGATCTTCTACTCCAGGGCAGCCTGGCAGCCTTGGGCGGTCGTTAATCTCGGCAGAAGACACACTATCTCATGACATTTCAGTTGTATAAACAGACTTTGCAAGGGAAGGAGCTGTTGAGAGAATCCAGGCGAGGAGTTAGGGCGGCAGCAAGCAGCTCCTGCTCCAGACAGAGCCCACCTCTTCGAGAGAAACGGGACGTGAAGGCAGAGCCGTCGCTTCTGTCCCAAACACTAAGAGCAGAGGAACTTCCAGTTTCCCAAACGGCAGCTGTTGCCTCTCCGTGAGCAGCAGCAGCAGCAGAGGGTCTGTGGTTAGTTCCACACAGACTATGTTGAGTTGGACGGGACCTCCAAAGAGCATCTAGCACAAGCCCCTCTACACCAAGTCGTCACTCACCAGCCCAGAGACCCATCCAGCCTGACCTTGAATGGTCCCCACCACCTCTCTGGGGAGCCTGTTCCAGGGATCCTCTACCTGCAGATTCAAGAGCTTTTTCCTCATGTCCAGCCTCAATCTGCCCTTTTCCAGCTTCAAACCGTGACCCTGGGTGACAGTGTTTGTGAGAAGTCACCTTCTTCCCCTCCGTAAGTTAACTTTAAACGTGTCTTTGCTGGTGGTGATTAAACACAGAGGCAGTTCCTCAGTTCTGCTAGGACTGGTGGTTGGACTCGATGATCCCTGGGGTCTTTTCCAGAAGCAGAGCTGACCTCAGTGTTCCACCGCGCTGGACGTGTTTTCCAAGACACGCCTGTGGTGTCTGAGAGTTTAATCACCACCTGTGGCTAAAGTAATTACAAAAAGTCACCAATCCTTTGCCAAAGAAGTTAGGAGGGAGAGAAGAACACATCTGAGCCCCAAAGCAGGGCTTGTGAAGATGAGGGAGAATCAACTAGACAGAGACGGCACGCATGCAGATAAACTGAAAACTCATCGTTCTTCTCTTTCTGGTGCTTCATAATCATAGAACATGGAACATTAGGGATTGGAAGGGACCTCAAAAGATCATCCAGTCCAATCCCCTGACACAGCAGGATCCTCTAGATCCAGTCACAGAACCACAGAACATTAAGGATTGGAAGGGACCTCGAAAGATCACCCAGTCCAATCCCCTGCCACAGCAAGATCACCTGGACCAAGTCGCACAGGAACATGTCTTGGTGGGAGGTACAGGAGTGTTGGTGGTAGCCTCTTGCTGCTGCTCACACCCACAACCATCTCTAAGACGAGTTTACCCAGAGGAGCTCTGGAAAGCCAACACTTGGACAAGACAAAGAGATTCTGCAGACCTGTTAGAGCCAAGAATCCAACAGATACGTCATGGAGGTGATGAAGCTTGGATGAACACAAGTGGAAGTCACTCACATGCCCTAAGAGAAGAGGTTGTTCTCAGCCCTTTACTGTGGAGCTGCTACATCTACCTGGACGTGTTCCTCTGCGACTTGGTCTAGGGGATCCTGTTCTGGCAGGGGGATTGGAGTAGGTGCTCTTTTGAGGTCCCTTCCAATCCCTAACAATCACACGTTGTCTCTAAACAAGGGCAGGTACATCTCAAGAAGTCCTTACATCTGCGAGACAAATCCTACCCCAGAGATCTTCAAAGTTAAAATGTCTTTATTGTCTTAGGAAGCCCTTCTGTGGGGTTTTAGCTTCCAGTAGCAGACAACAGAACCAGGCTTCTCCCTGGATTTTCAGCTCTTTAAGGAAAGTGGGAGATGGTCTGTCCAGCAGAGATTTCTGTGTCCAGCCTCCAGTCTGTTTATGTAAGAGGGGCGTCTTGTCTTCCCAAACACCCTGGGAAGGAACAGAGTGAGAGAACAAGGCTGGAAAGATCTCCCTTGGGTACGTGGGGTTTTCAGGGGGCACTTCACGGGTATTTATGAGCTAATTTAACCAGAAAGGTTTCTGCTCGTGATCTCATCCCCTCCAGCATTCGAACATAAATATTGCTGTTTCGCCCCAAAACGCTGCCTTCCGCGGTGACCTCCGCGTGCCATCTGGCAATAAACACGTCTCGGAGACGAGCGGCCCCGGCCCTCGCCGCTGTGTTAATCTTTCAGACAAGCCCAGCGTCTGGGGGAGAGAGCGGACACTAAGCAGACGAGCTCAGGCACCGGTGCTTGGGGCTGTGAGGGCTCAGAGGCTGTCGTCTCGGAGCCCCCCGGCACCCACGGCTGCCCCTGCACCCCAATAAACCTGTCAGCGGGCGGTGGGGTGGAAATGAATGGCTGACACCGTTGTTTGATGCTTGTGTGAGGACAACGCTGGGGTCACGCGGGACATCCCATGAGTATCCAGAGTCTTGACTCATCTGCAACAGGCTGCCCAGGGGGTGGTGGAGTCTCCTTCTCTAGGGGTGTTTAAAACCCACCTGGGTATGGTCCTGTGTGACTGGACCTAGGTCATAGGATCATAGGATGTTAGGGGTTGGAAGGGACCCAAGAGATCATCGAGTCCAACCCCCGTGCCGGAGCAGGATAAAACTATCTAACACAGATCACAGAGGAACGCATCCAGGCGGCCTTGAAAGTCCCCAGAGAAGGAGACTCCACGACCCCCCTGGGGAGTCTGTTCCAGTGCTCCGTGACCCTCACAGCAAAGAAGTTCCCCCTTGTGTTGAGGCGGAACCTCCTCTGCTGCAACTTACACCCATTGCTCCTTGTCCTATCACAGGGAGCAAGTGAAAAGAGCCTGTCCCCCCCCTCCTGGCCAGCCTTCAGGTACTTATAAACATTGATCAAATCTCCCCTAAGTCTTCTCTTCTCCAGACTAAAAAGCCCCAAGTCCCTCAGCCTCTCCTCATAAGCCATGCCCTCCTGTCCCCTAATCATCCTCGTAGCCCTCCGCTGGACCCTCTCCAGCAGATCCCTNGCTGCCTCTAAGGTAACAAAGGCTGGCAGAGGTTAAACCTCGTGAAGCTCATTAGAAAAGCTCAAGTGCCAGCACCTGGGTGAGGAGGTTTCTCCTATTAAAGACAACCCCAGGAAGCTGCTGGTTCTGGGTGTTTAGAAGGAGCTGCAGAGGCTCTGTGAGCTGGTAAGGCTGAGTCTTGAGGGGGTCCTGTTGGTTTTGTTTGTCATGATGCAGGTTGTCTCCTTCACAGTCCTCAGGTTTTTGAGTCTGCTTCCCTAACCCTGTAGCTGCTGGTTTTAGTGGTGGTTTCTGCTCCTTTAACTCCAAAAGTGCTTTGTGTGTCTCCTGTGCTCTGTGTGGTGCTTCTTAGGAGGTGTTTGGTTTAGGTTTGGAGCCCTGGGGTGTCAAGGAAGGTGGGTGATGCTGTGTGGCTGGTTATTGTTTGGGTTTTGAAGGGTCCTCCTGGTTTGGTCTCTTCTGTTTTGTTGGCTGATGTTAAAGGAGTAGCAGCAGAGGTCCCAGAACATTGGGGATTGGAAGGGACCTCGAAAGATCATCTAGTCCAATCCCCCTGCAACAGCAGGATCACTTGGACCAGAAGTGTAGACAGAAGCAAAGAGATAAAGTAGGACCCTCAGGAATCCTCTCAGAAAATCTCAACAGCCTCTGGAGGCCAGTGGGCCAAGAACTTGCACATGAGAAGGCTCGTCCCTGAGTGGATGAGGGTGTCTGACACAACTCAAAGGGTGAGAACCTCCATGGTTAGTCTTATATCTGAGTTCCCATCTTCAATCACACGTGGGCACCTGTTGACAACTCAACGCGCTCTGCAAGCTGCTGTTCTCGCACTGACACCTGTAGCCCTGACCTCCAGAGGAGCAGATGTGCTGCTCCCACCAACTGCTGCACACCGGGGCAGCGTGGGGCTGTGGAGCTGGAGAGGAGGCTGCAGAGTGTCCCAGCCACCCCAGCATCCATCTGCAGTGGAGCTGGGCTCACCCCTCAGCTAGGCTCCCCGCCGAGCCCGAGAGGGTTGTGCCAGCTTTGGGTAAGGAGCAGGAAGGCACCTCAGGAGCTCTGTCCACGCTGCCCTCTGTCCCCTCCCATGCTGGAGCCACAGCAGCTGTTTCAGAGCTAAGTGGTGGAGTTGGTGGGATGATCCACTGCACAAATCTTCTCCTCCTTGGCCTGAAGTGACAATGAAATTGAGTCCCTCCTGTGTGTGTGTGCAGAGCCCCTGGTCTCTCCAGCCGGGCTCTGCTGCCTGCGTTCCACCGGTGGGTGGCTGCCCGTTGTCTCGTGTCTCTGTCCTGCTCCAGCTCCCCATGGAACAGCAGAAAGCTTCCCATTTCCTGCAGCGAGAGCTGGGCAAAAGCCTTCAGCTGGACTCGTTTCCCAGTCAACAGGCTGAGGGTTGGGGCTCTCAAACCAACTCTGTGCTCAGTAAAATCTCCTTCTCCTTTCCAAGAGGAAATTCCCCCTCTTGGAGTTTGCACGCTCTCAGCTGCACGCCTCAAGCAGGTAAGGTTGCCCTGGCTCCCAGAAGAAGGTCCTTTGCAACCTTGGAGAAAAATAAGTCAAGGGTAGAAGGTTGGTTCTTTTAATGATGGGTAGGACAAGGGCTGCGTCAAAGCCCTGAGTACAACGTTGCCTGATGGTTCTGTTCCTGTGTGACTTGGTCTAGGGGATCCTGCTCTGGCAGAGGGATTGGACTGGATGATCTTTCGAGGTCCCTTCCAATCCCTAATGTTCTGTGAAGGTGATGGAGTGGAACCTCTCCCTGATGAGGAAAGGCTGAGGGAGCTGGGTCTGTTGAGCTTGGAGAAACTGAGACTGAGAGGTGACCTTGTTAATGTTGATAAATATGTGAAGGGTGGGTGTCAGGAGGATGGAGCCAGGCTCTGCTCAGTGGCATCTACTGATAGGACAAGGGGCAGTGGGTGTGAGCTGGAACACAGGAGGTTCCACATCACTCTGAGAAGGAACTGCTTCCCGGTGAGGATGACAGAGCACTGGAAGGGGCTGCTCAAGGTGGGTTGTGGAGTCTCCTTCTCTGGAGATTTTTAAAACCCACCTGGACATGTTCCTGTGTGACTGGATCTAGGTGATTCTGCTGTGGCAGGGGGATTGGACTGGATGATCTTTCGAGGTCCCTTTCAATCCCTAATGTTCTGTGGTTCTGTGAAGGGAAAACGTTCTCCCCAAGCAAGCTGAGCTCCTCAAAGCTGGAGGCTTTCCTCGAACCCCATAACGAGGTGATTTTCCTTGTAGAGCCAGGAGAGGTGGTGGAATGAACCCACGAGACCTCGTTTGGTGGGAGCTCTGTTGCTGCTAATGATTCCCACAGCACCCCGCATGCGCCGGGGCTCTTTATACCCAGAATGTGCTATCCCCCCACGAGCCTGCAAACCAGCTGGCCCAGTGGTCCCAACACCTCTCCAGCTTTCGCAGGGCTGACTACCTGGGCTAATCCAGTGATGTCAGCACAAAGTGCTCTGCTGGGGAGGAAGTGTTTGCAGGATTAGGCTGCAGTCAAAGTGTGAAGCGATCACGGGTGATGGGGGAGGAGGAGGCCAAGCGTTCCAGCAGCAAGGTCAAGGCTGTTGCTTTGGTTGTAACGAAGGTGTCGGGGCATTAAAGGTTTTATTTCATTTGTGATCTGGTTACCAAGAAGGAAAAGGTCTTTTGAGGTCCCTTCCAATCCCTAAAGCTCCCTCAGTTTTAATGGGCCATGTGGAAGCAGGGAGCTGCTGAGGAGGAAGGCTCACTCGGAGCAGCCTGTTACGTGAGGAGGAGGAGTCCTCAAGTAGGGAGAGATGTAAGTGCAGAGTCTGGCATCTGGGCAAGAACAACCCCAGGGACCAGTAGAGGTTGGGGACTGACCTGTTGGAGAGCAGTGTAGGAGAAAGGGACCTGGGGGTTCTGGTGGCCAGCAGGATGACCATGAGCCAGCAATGTGCTCTTGTGGCCAAGAGGGCCAACAGCATCCTGGGGTGGATCAGAATGGGGGTGATTAGCAGATGGAGAGAGGTTCTTCTCCCCCCTCTACTCTTCCCTGCTGAGACCACAGCTGGAGTCTTGTGTCCAGTTGTAGGCTCCTCGGTTCAAGAGGGATGTGGAGCTGCTGGAGAGGGTCCAGCGTAGGGCAGTGAGGATGATGAAGCAAGTGGAGCATCTCCCTTATGAGGAAAGGCTGAGGGAGCTGGGTCTCTTGAGCCTGGAGGAGACTGAGGGGTGACCTCATTACTGTCTATAAATACATGAAGGGTGGGTGTCAGGAGGATGGAGCCAGGCTCTGCTCAGTGTCATCTAGTGATAGGACAAGGGGTGATGGGTGTCAGCTGGAACGGAGGAGGTTCCACATCAATCTGCGAAGGAACTTCTTCACAGTGAGGGTGACAGAGCCCTGGAACAGGCTGCCCAGGGAGGCTGTGGAGTCTCCTTCTCTTGAGATGTTTAAAACCCACCTGGAAATGATCCTGTGTGACTGGATCTAGGTGATCCTGCTGTTGCAGGGGGACTGGACTGGATGATCTTTCGGGGTCCCTTCTGATCCCCAGTGTTCTGTCATTAACTGCACGTTCAGAGAGCCTCCACCCTCTGCTGCAGCCAGCACATGGCCCCTACACCCCTGAGAGCTCCTCTTTCTCCAGTCAAGGGCATCTTCAGACACCTCCCAGCCCATCTCCAGCTCCACATCTGTGCCGTTGGGCTGGTAGCCCCCTCGGCCGGGGCAGGCTGCCAGCGAGCGCTTGTGCAACCGTGTTCGTGCCGCAAACCGAAGCGCCCAGCTGCCAGCTTCACTCTTCCAGCACAGAGAACCTTCTTTCCCCCTCTTAATTGGAAGTGGGGGGCACAACAAGGCTTCTAAATGCCAAGAGAACCACCAGCTGAAGCAAGTAGTGAAAGAGACATCAGGGATGACAGCCAGTGGGCCCCGTGCCCGGTCAGACAGGCGGCCAGGGCACGCTCTGTCTACAAAAACAACCCACAGAGTCTAGGAAGAGGTTCTTCCTAGACTTGGGGAGCAGGGGAGGGGTGGTTCCTGGATTGCAGGGTGCTTCAGACAGATGGGGTTGGACTGGATGATCTTCCAATCCCTAATGATCCAGTGATTCATCCCTAGGGAAGGATTGCTGCTTCGGAGCGCAGGAGCAGACAGGCTACCTGTAGGGCTGGATGAGCCTCCAGAGGACACAGTGAGGACTGAGTTGCTGGGTCTCAGTGGAAGTCTAGGGGAGGCTTTTTCAGGTGAAGAGGTTTGTGCTGAAGTGAGGGACTGCTGCTCTGCACCAGAAATGGGATGAGCAGCAGAGCATCAGCATCTCTGCTCAGAGAATCACAGAGCATCAGGGGTTGGAAGGGACCTCAGAACAGAATCGCAGAACATCAGGGATTGGAAGGGACCTCAAAAGATCATCCAGTCCAATCCCCCTGCCACAGCAGGATCCCCTAGATCCAGTTGCATGGAGTCAGAGTCACAGAACATCAAGGATTGGAAGGGACCTTGAAAGATCATTTGGTCCAATCCCTCTGCCAGAACAAGATCCCCTAGATCCGGTCAGGAACATACCCAGGCAGGTTTTAAACATCTCCAGAGAAGGAGACTCCACAACCTCCCCTGGGCAGCCCCTTCCAGGGTTCTGTCACCCTCACTGGGAAGAAGGTCCTTCTCATATTTGTAAGGAACCTTGTCCTATCACTAGATGCCAGTGAGCAGAGCCTGGCTCCATCCTCCTGACACCCACCCTTCACATATTTATCAACATTAATGGGGTCACCCATTCTCCTCCCCTCTTCTATGGGTCCCTCTTCTATGGGTCCCTCTTCTATGGGTCCCTCTTCTATGGGTCCCTCTTCTATGGGTCCCTCTTCTATGGGTCCCTCATAGTCTCCTCTTCTCCAAGCTCAAGAGATCCAGCTCCCTCTCAAAAGATCATCTAGTCCAACCCCCCTGCCAGAGCAGGACCACCTAGACCATGTCCACTGAGGGCTGCCAAGTGGCTGGAGGTAGCCACCACCTTTGGCTGAGTGATTCAGGCAGAGCAGCTGGGGCACCTGGAGTTGCAGGTGGGTGCTCCCTACCCAAAGTGTGGGTCACCAGCCTCAGCTCCTCTACGCTGGTCCAGCCCTTGGAGCTGTTTAACCTGTTCCAGACAGGACTCGTGTTTTCCCTTAGCAGGGCCACGTTCTTGGAGTGGAATGTTTACACTTTGTTAGCAATGTGCTTTCAATTCTCCTTGAGAAGAACCGGTGGTGCAAACAGCCGGACCTTCCTGGCTGACAAATCTCTTACACATGACAAACACACCCCTGCCCGAGCGACACTCCAGTCCTGGGCTCGTTTCCTTCGCTCTACCAGAGCCCCGTAGGTGTTTACTCAGCGCGTTGGCACTTGACATCAGGGGTTTGTTGGCACAAGGTGCTCCAGCCTGTCAGTCACAGCCAAAAAAGTTGTGGGGTCTCCTTCTCAGGAGATGCTTAAAACCCACCCGGATGTGATCCTGTGTGACTTGGTCTAGGTGATCCTGCTGTGACAGGGGGACTGGACTGGATGCTCTTTCAAGGTCCTTTCCAATCCATAACGTTCTGAGCTTCTGTCACTCTGCTCCTGGACTGGCTTCCTCCCAGGAGGTCCAGCCCTGCTCTCCTAACATGGTCTGTGACTTCTGTTCTGCATGGATTTGTAGGGAGTGAAAAACTTGACTGTTCTGGGATTCTCACTCAAGGATGAATGTCACACAGGACACCTTTCTTCTGGCACAGAGTCCCTTACGCACTGGAAGGGACCTTGGAAGATCATCCAGTCCAATCCCCCTGCCAGAGCAGGATCACCTAGATCTAGTCGCATAGAAACACGTCCAGGTGGGTTTTAAACATCTCCAGAGAAGGAGACTCCACAACCCACCTTGAGCAGCCCCTTCCAGTGGGAAGGAAGGTTCACGTCCAGGAGGGTTTAACTTCTCAAGAGAAGGACACGACCTCCCTGGGCAGCCCATTCCAGTGCTCTGTCACCTTCACCGTGAAGAAGTTCCTTCTCATATCTATGTGGAACCTCCTATGTTCCAGCTCACACCCACTGCCCCTTGTCCTATCAGTAGATGCCACTGAGCAGAGCCTGGCTCCATCCTCCTGGCACCCACCCTTCACATATTTATCAACATGAATGAGGTCACCCCCCAGTCTCCTCTTCTCCAAGCACAAGAGACCCAGCTCCTCTCAGAATTTCATCTAGTCCAACCCCCCTGCCAGAGCAGGCCCACCTAGACCAAGCACACTGAGGGCTGTTGAACATGGACCAAGTGGCTGGAGGTAGCCACTGCCTTTGGCTGGGTGATGCAGGAGCCTGTCACGTCCCTGCAGTTTGGCTTTGCTGACAGCTCCAGCAGTTAAAATCTCAGGAGATCCAAGCTCTGAAGGGAACCTAACGAGGCCGCGCTGTCTGGATGTAGTTTAGCTGCCATTGGCCAGCAGATCCCTTCCACCCGCGACGTCAGACAGATGGGGTGTGCGCAGCGGCGGGTTAGCACGCGCAGCCCTATATTTAGCCGGGTTATTAAACCCGCTGCGTGGTTGTGGGGAAAGGGGCTCGTTGGCCATCTGTTGAGAAAGCATCTCTCCACCCAAGTGGGGATATAAAAAACCCTGGACACGTGGGTGCCACCGCCTTGCGTGCATTGCCGGGATGGCTTCCCTGGAGCTCGCCGAGGACCCGCGCGGTCCACGCGTCCCGAGGTTGCACATCGTGTCCCCTTTCCTTCCCCTTGTGAGTCGCCAACCTCCTGGGTGCCGCGCTCGCACCCCCTGGCTGGGCTGGGCTATTTATTTCTTGAAAGCTGTGTAATGGAAGGGAAATGGTTGTCAGCTAGAACACAGAAGGTTCCACATCAACCTGAGAAGGAACTTCTTCACAGTGAGGGTGATGGAGCCCTGGAAGGGGCTGCCCAGGGGGGTTGTGGAGTCTCCTTCTCTGGAGAGGTTTAAGACCTGCCTGGCCATGTTTGTGTGTGGCTTGGTCTAGGTGGTCCTGCTGTGTTGGGGGGTTGGACTGGATGATCTTGGTCTAGGTGGTCCTGCTGTGGCAGGGGGATTGGACTGGATGATCTCGCTCTAGGTGGTCCTGCTGTGGCAGAGGGATTTGACTAGCTGGTCTTTCCATGTCCCTTCCAATCCCTAACATCCTGTGATTCTGTGTCCTTGGAGAGGGTTAAGCTTTCAGCTGGGTGCTCTGAGTCACTGCCCAACAGAGCTCGAGGGGTGATTATTTACACAGCCCACTGGCCACACAGGAGTGTGAGAGGAGGTCTAAAGTTCAGGAGCTCAACACAAACAGTCTCCCCAAGGTGTGCAGTCCACGTTCCTTGCTATCTGCCATGGTCCCCATGAGCTCCTCCAAAGCCACCTTACAGAGGACCAAGAGCCCTTGGCCAGGAGCGGCTGCTCAGTGACCCAGGCGAAGGTTCCTCTGGCTCCGTCCCGCTCTCTGGCAGTTGCGTGTTGGCTGCTTGTCCTCGTGCAGAGCAGCGTGGCCAAGACAAACGAGCTGGGTGGGTATATTCTCTGCCTGCAGAAAAGAAAGGGAAATGAAAATAAGATGAGAGAACCAAAGCAAAACAAAGAACCTCCCTCCTAAGGACCCGCATCCATCTCGTTTTTCTTCAGGGGTGCCTTAACGGTGGCCAACGAGCCCTTGTGGCCAACGAGCCCTTGTTTACACCTGAAGAAGTGAAATCCTCTTGTTCCCATGAACTCTCTTGCAAACGCTGCCCCGACCTGTGATTTATACAGAAGTAGCTGCTCCCCGGCTCTCACTCACAAAAGCTTCATTCTTGCCGCATGAACCTGCTTTGTCAGTGTTTGCTTTGATTTATGGAAGATTTCAGGCTCCCAGAATAACTGTCCCTTTTCTTTTCATTAGGGCTAATCCCCACAAAGGCACTTTCATCTGCTGATTAGTCACGCCCCGGCGCTCCTCGCCAACCACAGGCTGTTAGTGATGGGTTGAAGATGGGAGCACGGAGAGTCGAGGCCGCTCCAGAGAGTTCAGCACGTTGGGTGACGGCGCCGGGGACTTCACGGGCTCTTGCCTTGATGAAGGAGCAGAGGCAGCCTGGGTGGACCACTCCTGCTCAGCTCCAGGTACCAAAGGCTGCTCTGGGGTGTATGAGAAGGAACTTCTTCATGGTGGGGTGATGGAGCATTGGAAGGGGCTGCCCAGGGGGGTTGTGGAGTCTCTTTCTCTGGAGATGTTTAAAACCCACCTGGATGTGTTCTGGTGTGATTTGGTCTAGGTGATCCTGCTGTGGTGAGGGGCTTGGACTAGATGGTCTTTCAAGGTCCCTTCCAGTCCCTTACGTTCTCTGATTCTGTGACCTGTGGAGCTCTGTGCACCAGCTTGGAGCTAATGGAACTCCTCAAGACTTACCCACCCCTCATGAGGCAGCTCGTAGGGTGCTTCAGAAAAGTCAGTGTGACAGTCCCAACCTCTGCTTCCAGACATCACAGAACTTTAGGGATTGGTGTGGTCATGCGAGTTCCCTTCCTTCTGTCATTCAATCTCATGTTTGGACACCCTTGTCCATAGTCTCAACTTCACTTGATGGTTGGCCACGACTGGTGTGGACATGCGAGTTCCCTTTCTTCTGTCGTTCATTCCCAAGTGCTACTCACCGACAGGCTTGATCCTCTGTCCAAGACTCCATCCCTTCTTCTCCTGTCCGGTGCTAGAAGACACTAATGATGCTCCTCCTGCCCCATCCAGACCAGTACTCGCAGCACTCCCTTGTCTCGTGGGTTTTGTCCCACACAGCTGACATCTCACCCAGATTATGTCAGAGCCCCTCGTTTTGCATCGTGAACTCATCATCTGCCGTCTTCACTAGGAGCTCCCTAAGCTGGATTAGACTCCCTCTCTCCTCATGGACACTAGGCTTGAAGAAGTATGTGCAGGGTTCATGGCAGAGAGCTTTCTGCCTCCTTCCTAGCAGCTGCTTCTTCATCTGCTGTGCTTGTGGATGGACAGCGTCCAGTTCCAGGGCAAATACTGCTCCTCTAGGAATGTTCTTGGAATCCTCTGGCTCAGCTCAGCCTGTGAGCCCAAATCCTCCGAGCACATGTCAGTTGGTCCGTGGCTAATCTGCGCTGCAAAGCGCCGCTGCGTGTAGGAATGCGTGAGGAGCACGCGATAAGGTTCGGTCCTTATCTCACAGGGCTCCGGGCTGTGGATCACAGATGTAAGTGGATGTGGCTGAACACTTGGCCATTCTGGCTTCTGCTTCTACCATGGGGGCTGGAGTGCTGCAGCCTGTAAGAAACCTTCCCCTCTCTAGCCATGGACATCCAGCCACTTGCCACGAGAAGCTTGAAGGAGCAGACACTTCCTCTCGGTTTGCTGGGCTCCTTCTTAACCTTCAGATTCCTTTGAGAGCTGTGGAGAAGGAAACTTGAGGAACAAAAATCCCCTGATGGTTAAACTGGCTGCTGAGAAAAACCTTCCCCTTGAGCCCCTGAGCACCATTTGCTTCACACAGCCTCAAACATCCTGACGCAGTTAATGCCTGAGGAGCTGTTTGCTTCTCCCACTCCTTCTTGCATCATGCAGGAAGCCCTTGCAGGAAATGAATATTCAGACGGCCGCCCTCTCCCTCACCACCTTGGGTTCACAAGTCCCAGCACAAAGGGAGGAATGAAGGTGGGGTGGCAGCACCGGCAGAGGCAAGGCGGGCGCCGATGAATCACGCACCTTCCTTTGGCTGCCTGGCACCACATCCCCTCTGCTTTCCAGAGATGCTTCTGTCAAGAGGCCTTCAGCTGAGCAGGAAGGCTTCTCCACCCATCCCAAATGGGGCTTCTCATTCTGGGCTGTGTAGGCTGAGGCTGCCTGGTGTCATCCTGGTGGGTGTCTGCAAAGGGGTGCAAAGGGATTCAGTCTCTCTCCTCTGTGCTTCTCCATGTGGAAGAATGGGCTCCTGGCCCTTAGCGTGTCCTCAGCCTGGATGTCCTCTTCACGGGGCATGGCCAGGTGGAGACAGTGTGGTTCTGACCATGCCCACCTAGCTCTTTCACCTGGGAGTAGCAGGTGGCTGAGGTCATTATAGAATCATTAGGGTTTGGAAGGGACCTCAAAGCATCATCTAATCCAATATCGAGATGAGCGAGCGCTGAGGAAGGCTTCGTGAGCAAAAGGACCTTGAGCACTGGGTCTGGTTTTGGGCACCACAGTGTCAGAAGGACATTGAGGTGCTGGAGTGGGGTCAGAGAAGGGCAGCGAGGCTGGGGAGAGGGCTGGAGAACAGGTCCTATGGAGAGCAGCTGAGGGAACGGGGGTTATTTAGTCTAGAGAAGAGGAGGCTGAGAGGAGACCTTCTTGCTCTCTACAGCCACCTAAAAGGAGGTTGTAGTGAAGCTGGTGCTGGTCTCTTCTCCCAAATTACTGATCCTGCTCTGGCAGGGGGATTGTACTAGATGACCTTCCAAGGTCCCTTCCAATCCCTAATGTTCTGTGATTCTGTGATGAGGGGAAACGGCCTCAGGTTGCATCAGATGAGGTTCAGACTGGATCTTAGGAAGAAGCTCTTTCCTGAGAGAGTGGTTGCGCACTGGAACAGGCTGCCCAGGGAGGTGGTGGAGTCACCAGAGCACTTGAGGTCATGATCTAGGGTTAGGGAGCTGGGATGAGGGCTGGACTTGATGATCCTGGAGGATGATTCTATGAGAAGCTCTTTTCTTCTTCAGTTCTTAGGCCCCAGCAGCTCCAGACACCACTTTAGAGATTAGGTTGCTCAAGCCAAGCCACTGCCAATGGGGCCACGTGTAGTCCAGAAACAGCAATTCTGAACACAGAGTGGGTTGGGTTGGAAGGGACCTCCAAAGGACATCCAGTCCAACCTCTCACGAGGCTTCTCACAGCTTCTCCTCATCACGAGGGCTTCTGGGGAGAGCAGCACAGGATTGCCCAGAGCAGGGCACCGCACGTGGCTGTCCGGAGGAAGCCACTGGCCGCTCGAGGACCGTTAACTCTAACCCCTGCTCCTGCCTGTGGCCACAGGCACTCAAGCCATGTCACTCAGCGTGGGTCACTGGTCCCAGGGGCTGTGGCTACACACTGTTCCCATCTTCAGGTCCGAGAGGATGCTCCAGGAGCCAGCTCAGCTTTCCAGTCCGTGCGAAGTTCACCCGTAGTTTACATCGCCCAATATTTTCACGGTGACTAACGGCGTCATTGAACTCGGAGGAGGACAATCTTCGTGACCCTGGGCGACCGGCTCGTCTTGCAGGTCCCGGCCTCATCTCTGGCCCTCCCAGCTTGCCACCCGTTTGCTGATCGCTTCCTTTGTCTCGGAAGCCCTGCGGCCGGTGCTTTCCAGCCTGCCCTGCGGCTCCCTGACCTGCCGTAAAACCCCCTTCTAAAAGCCATCGCTCAGCAGCTGGTTCCCGACGAGCCTGGCTGATCAAAGCAGGAATGTGGCTTGTTCCACTTGCCAGTGTCAGAGGAGCCCACGGCACATCTGACGTGAGCATCCATCTTCAGGGCAGCCGAGCTGACCGCCGTCGCGATTAGCCGCTCGCTGGCTCCCGGGAAGGCGCTTGGCTGAGCCGGCCGATGGAGCTGAGGTCCCTATGGGGGTAACAACCAGCCTGGCACAGAAAGTGTGGAGCTGGAGCCCTCTGGGAAAGCCCAGGGCAGCAGCAGGGAGAGCAGGTGGGCACCCAGGCTGCTCCCTCCCACCTGCTTACGGGGTGCAGACAGCAGAGTCGGTGCCCGGCTCGGAGAGGTCACGGTGCTAGAGCCCTGCCTGGCCGGCACAGGAACGCTCCTGTGTTCAGGATGAGAGGATCCTTTCACAAGCAAAAAGATCTTCCACCCCACAAGCAGGACAGCAAAGGGGGCCACTGTGGGATGGGGTGATTTAATATGTGGAACCCCAGAACAATCTCACTCTTAGGGTGACAGGAGCAACCACTCAGCCCTCTCTCCTCTGCTTTCTGTGGTGCTCCAGCTAATTCATGACTTTATGTTGTACCTGAGAAGATGTGACCGTGCCTGGAACACAGGCTCCTGGTCTTTATGATCTAGTGGTTGACTTGTTGTAGTTCAGAAGCCACATGCTGGAGAGTTACCAGGAGGTTTCTTTTCAGCATCCTGGGGTGGATCAGAACGGGGGTGGAGATGGTCTCCATCAGATGGAGACAGGTGGTTCTCCCCCTGTACTCTGCCCTGGTGAGACCTCAGAGAATCATTAGGGATTGGAAGGGACCTCCAAAGATCATCTAGTCCAATCCCCCTGCCACAGCAGGACCACCTAGACCAAGTCCCACAGGAACACATCCATCTGGAGTGTTGTGTCCAGTTCTGGGCCCCTCAGTTCAAGGAGGACACGGAGCTGCTGGGGAGCTCCAATGCAGAACCACAGAGATGACGGAGTGGAGCATCTCCCTGCTGAGGAGAGGCTGAGGGAGCTGGGTCTCTTGAGCTTGGAGGAGACTGAGGGGTGACCTCATTAATGTCTATAAATATGTGAAGGGTGGGTGTCAGGAGGATGGAGCCAGGCTCTGCTCAGGGGCATCTAGTGATAGGACAAGGGGCAGTGGGTGTGAGGTGAGACAGAGGAGGATCCACATCAATATGAGAAGGAACTTCTTCATGATGAGGATGACAGAGCACTGGAAGGGGCTGCCCAGGTGGGTTGTGGAGTCTCCTTGTCTGCAGATGTTTAAAACTCACCTGGATATTTCCCTGTGCAACTGGATCTAGGGGATCCTGGTGTTGCAGGGGGGTTGGACTGGATGATCTTTCAAGGTTCCTTCCAATCCCTAGTGATTCTATGATTCTACGAAAACAAATGCCCCCCTGTTCTTCTGCAGGAACCCTCCTGTGGGTCCGTGCGTGCGGCTGCGTCAGGGACCTGCTCAGGCACAGGCTGCACCCTGTCAGCAGGGGACTTCACATTCTCCTCGGACTAGTGCTTGCCCTTTAATATCAGATACCAGTGCAAGACATAATGAGGGTCATTAAACATCTTTATTAGCTCATTAAGCCAAACTGCCTTCCCTGCTGCAGCTGGCCTGTGTTTTATAGGAACCTCTGCAAATCCCCAAAGTCACACAACAGGAGCCCCAACCCGCTGCAGTGGATGGCAGTGTAAAGATGGAGGTTGCTAGGGCTAGCAAGTGGCAAACAGAGCTCTGGCGTGTTGTTTGCGAACCTGCTGTGAGGCAGGACGCAGCTCTCAGCTCGTAAGGGTAGAGTTGCTTTGGCAGGAGCTGTGAGAGGAATTTGACAGGATCTAGTGGTGCTGCCAGGGACACAGCCAGTTGTAAGTGGTCAGGAAGCTCTTAGATACTGGCTGTGGGGCTGATCCTGCTGAAGCAAGAGAAAACACTTCAGCTGGTTGTCTCAGAATCACAGGCTGGTGGGGGTTGGCAAGGACGTCTAGGGATCATTTAGTCCAACCCCCTTCGCCAACAGGGTCACCTAGAGCAGATCCCACAGGAACATCCTGGTGGGTCTGAGGATCTCCAGAGTAGGAGACTTCACAGCCTCTCTGAGCAGGCGGTACAGCCAGGGCACTTTCATCCTGACTGTGAACAAGGTTTTCCTGATGTTTAGATTGAACTTTCTACTTTCCATTAAGTGACCATCACTGCAGACCAGCAGAAGGGCTGGGCTCCATCTCAGCTGTGACAGTGACTGGGATGCTGGAAATGCACCACGAAATGCTGCCACCTTTTAGCCCTCGCTTTCCAGTGGTCCTGTGCATGCGAGGGTGATGGGTTTATGGGATGATGGAAAAGGCTCTAAACCCCTCAGATGTTTATTGAGCTGCTTCTCCAGGGCGAAGATGAATGGGCAGGTCCCTGGAGCAATCAGCAGACACAGGGGAGGACTTTCAGCTGCAGATGGCTCTTCATCACCAGAAAGAATCACAGAACATTAAGGATTGGAAGGGACCTCGAAAGGTCATCTAGCCCAATCCTCCTGCCAGAGCAGGATCATCTAGACCAGGTTGCACAGGAACACATCCAGGTGGGTTTTAAACGTCTCCAGAGAAGGAGACTCCACAACCCCCCTGAAGTGCATTAGTCACAAGGAAGTGACTTTCATTTACGAGCTCCTCTCGTCCAAACAGCCCTGTCAAACCTGGCGGGGAGAGCGCAGCAGGGCACAGCCAGGGGAGGACGACAGCTGCTCACCCCCCGTGAGAGCGCCGTGACTCAGAATGACTTTGCAGAACCTCCATCTGCCTTAGCTAAAGCCATCAGTCCCATCCCAAGGAACTCAGAAATGCTCCTGCATCACTTTCCATGAAGCAGGAGGAAAGCCCCTGCTCCTGCTCTGTCTCACTGCTCTGCTCCAACGCCCACAGTTCTCCTGAAGATACAGTCACTGCTTATTCAGAGTTCAAACGCGGGGGGACCTTGAGCCGTTCTGCCAAAAGCTTTCCCCTTCTACCACCACCCCCGCCTGAATCACCGGCAGCAAACGTCACGGCAAGGGTGTCACGGTCACGCTCTGCTTCCTGCCATCCGGCGGTGTGCACTGGGAGGCTTTCTGGGGTGGCCCAGAGAGCTGGCCGCTAGTCCACGCGCTCGCACACCTGATCGCCACTGAATCACCGGCAACCTGCGTCTGGAGAGCGAACGGCCAGTCTGACTGTGTGCCCACTGGGACTGGGGTGTGTTAGCATTGTTACGAGGGATTGACTTCTCCAGGCTCTGCTCCTTCCAAGAGCTTCGGGCTCTGCTCTTTTCAAGAGTTAAACTTCCAACAGGAGTAAAGCAGAAGTGTATCCCAAGTGGCTGAGAGGCAGGAATTAGAGGCACCCACAACCCTGCACCCACGTTTTCATGGTGATTTTGACTGACATGTGCCAGGACATTCAGAGGCTGCACTCACACAGCTCCGTTTCATTCCTTGGAACACACACACTCTTCACAGAATCACAGAACGTTAGGGACTGGAAGGGACCTTGAAAGATCGTCCAGTCCAATCCCCCTGCCCCAGCAGGACCACCTGGACCAAGTCACACAGGCACATATCACAGACTCAGAATCATTAGGGATTGGAAGGGATCTCAGAAGATCATCTAGTCCAATCCCCCTGCCCCAGCAGGATCACTCAGACCAAGTCGCACAGGAACACATCCAGGTGGGTTTGAAACCTTTCCTCTCTCAATTTTTTTGAAACATCCAGTGGGATTTAACCCCAGATTTCTGCATTTGATGCTCTGATTCATTCTGAGAAATGATCAGTTTGAATAGAATGGAATAGACTAGACTAGAGGAGACTAGACTAGACTAGACTAGACTAGAGATAGAATAGGATAGGATAGGATAGAATAACAGAATAGAATAAAGTAGAGTAACCTAGACTAGACTAGACTAGAATAAGAACAGAAATAGAATAGGATAGAAATGGAATAGAATAGAATAAGAACAGAATAGAGTGGAATGGAGTGGAGTAGATTAGAATGGAGTAGAGAAGACTAGAACAGATTTTATTAGAATAGAATAGAGTTAGAATAGAGTAGAGTAGAATAGAATAGAATAGGACTCATAGAACAGAGTAGGACTCATAGAATAGAATAGAAGAGGACAGAAGAGGGGGGGGAGGGGAGGAGAGAAAAGAGGAGAGAAGAGAAGAAGAGAAGGGGAGAAGAGGGGAGAAGAGAAGGAGGGGAAGGGGAGGGAGAAGGAGGAGAGAATATTCTGAGAAATTGATAATTGGTTCTTTGTAACACCAATGGTGTTTCCACAGAATCCCAGAACTTTAGGGATTGGAAGGGACCTCCAAAGTTCATCCAGTCCAATCCCCCACCACAGCAGGATCCCCTAGATCCAGTCACACAGGAACGTGTCCAGGTGGGTTTCAGACATCTTGGAAGCACCGGGGCATTGTTTTCATTTTAATGGATGCTCAGCATGGGCAGGTTTTACAAGCTCTTATGGAAACCCAGAAAACCATTGTAGTTAAGTGATCCAAGGATTCTGCAGCTAGGAAACACTAGAATCAACTGCTTGCACAAGCCCACTCACTTCTTTTGTACTGGGAGATGGCTTCCATTTATGATCAACAGCAGCTGTTGGCCCTAAATGGAAGCCATCTCCCAGTAGAAACCCTGAAACTCTGGTGCTTGCTCTTATCAGCTCCCTCTACCCTCCCCTGTCATCCTGGGTCCCTGTCACCTTGGCCAGTCAATCCCAGCAGACTTGGCAGGGTCTGGTAGCTCCTGCGTTGATAAATCCACCCAGAAATGTGCTTGTGAGAACAGGCTGGAGACAGGAAGCAGCCTGAGCAGAGCCCTGGCTGACAGCAGTGTGAAACAGGGAGCAGAACACTTGTCACCTGCAGATGGAGACCTCCAGGGGAAGGGCAACCTCTGACTTTTCTGTAAGTAAACAGGATTCCCTCAGAGAGAGACAGCTGCCTCCATCTTCGGCTTCCCCTGCACCACCTGCAGCTCTGCACGTCTGGCTGGAGTTCAGGCCCAAACAAAGACGGTGTCAATGTCATCAGAAGCAAGGCAATGGAGTTCACCAAGAGCTCTCTAACTGGGCTGTGGGCTGCTGGGGTTCTGCACCTGGCAGCTGTCAGCCTTTTGCCAGCAATGCCAGCGGGCGTAAGGAAGGGTCATCAGCATGTAGTCACCAGCAGCTTGATTTGCCCCGTGTTCTCAGGAGCCTAGAGAAGCTCCCATCCTCATGGAGATGCTTTCAGTGCCCTCAAAAGCTGTGCTTTGGGGCTTTGGCTCTAGTGCCCTCCCTCACCCCCATTTCCCACTGGGAAACACAGGACTGGTGCTGAAGACCACAGTCTTGGCACTGCCCGTTGAATCACAGAAGCACAGACCATTAGGGACTGGAAGGGACCTTGAAAGATCATCCAGTCCAATCCCCCTGCTAGAGCAGGGTCACCTAGACCAAGTCACACAGGAACATGTCCAGGTGGGTTTTAAATGCCTCCAGAGAAAGAGACCCCACAACCCCCTGAGCAGCTCCTTCCAGGGCCCTGTCATCCTCACTGTGAAGAAGTTCCTTTTCATGTCTATATGGAACCTCCTCTGTTCCAGCTCACACCCACTGCCCCTTGTCCTATCATTAGATGCCACTGAGCAGAGCCTGGCTCCATCCTCCTGACACCCACCCTTCACATATTTATCAACATGAATGAGGTCACCCCTCAGTCTCCTCTTCTCCAAGCTTAGGAGACCCAGCTCCCTTAACCTTTCCTCAGAAGGTGGGTGTTTGAGTTCCTTCATCATCCACTGGACTCCTTCCAGCAGCTCTGTGTCCTTCGGGAGCTGAGGGGCCCGGAACTGGCCACAACACACAGCAGCACCAGTGGACCTGCCATCCAGACTGGGAAGAACCCTCTCCACCTGTAGACTTTGCTCTGGCTGAAGGGTCACCCACGCAGACACCTGCTCACGCACGCTTGCTCTTATATCTTCTCTTCCTGCCAGGTGAAGTGGGTGTCAGGGTAGATGTTCTCCACCTGAGACCTCGTGCTGTGTGTTTCTGAGGCTAGAGATGTAGTTCTGTAGGTGAACAGTGCAGCACAGCAGCTCGAGGGGCGACTTCTCCACAGGAGGTGAGGATGCAGCGGCTCAGCAGGTGAGAAGCCTCCAAGCGTGGCCACGACACTGGACTTGGCTCCTGGAGACCACAGGGAGCGGGTCTCCAGGAAGAACGGCGGCCGGGGACGGGACAGGAAGCTACAGCAGCTGTAGGAGCGGCGGTAAATGACTTTCCCAGCGGGGCTTTAGAGTTTGCTCTGCCTTGCTCCCTCTGGCCTGCAGAACCCTGTTAGCTTCCCTGATTCCCAGCCTTGCTGGTCACACAGGCTGTTCTGCAGAAGAATTTTGGAGGCAACAGCTCATGTTGTGAGTCCCCAGTGAGGGAGTAATTTTAGGTTGGGGTCCAAATGTTCAGCAGTAAAGGCTCAGCTTCCCAAGGTGAATCCCAGGACCACTGAGGGCATCCCCACAGCTGATCATTCCAGCATCTATTGTGTCCAGCTCTGGGCCCCTCACTTCCAGAAGGACACAGAGCTGCTGGAGAGAGTCCAGCACAGAGCCACAGAGATGATGAAGGGAGGGGAGCATCTCCCTGCTGAGGAAAGGCTGAGGGAGCTGGGGCTCTTGAGCCTGGAGAAGAGGAGACTGAGGGGTGACCTCCTTAATGTTGATCAATATGGAAAGAGTGGGTGTCAGGAGGATGGAGCCAGGCTCTGCTCAGTGTCATCTAATGACAGGACAAGGGGCTGTCCTTCAACACCTCCTGACATGGGGACTGCCCCACTGCCCTGGGCAGTCCATTCCAGGCTCTGATCACCCTTTCCATGAGGAAGGGCTTCCTAACACCCAGCCTAACCCTCCCCTGGTGCAGCTTCAGGCCCCATCCTCTTGTCCTGACACTGGTTGCCTGGGAGAAGAACCCAACCCCCACCTGACTGCAACCTCCATTTGGAGAGAAGGAGAAGGTCCCCCTGAGCCTCCTCTTCTCCTGCCTGACCCACCCAGCTCCCTCAGCCTCTCCTCATCAGCCTTTCTCTCCATTCCCTTCCCCAGCCTCGTTGCTCCTCTGGACCTGCTCCAGACCCTGAATCTCTTTCTTGAAGTGAAGGACCCAGCACTTGCCCCCAGCACACGAAGGGAGGTCTCCCCAGTGCCCAGTACAGGGGGGAAATGACAGCCCTAGTCCTGCTGGACACACTATTGCTAGTTCAAGCCAGGATGGCATTGGCCACCTGGGCACCTTGCTGGCTCTTGTTCAGCTGGTTGTCACCCAGTCCTGCCAGGTCCCTCCCTGCCAGGCTGCTCTCCAGCCCCTCATCCCCCAGTCTGCAGCTGCAGGGGGTTCTTGTGGCCAGCATGTAGGACCCTGCCCTTGCCCCTGTTAAAGCTCATCCCCTCACCTTCGTAGCCCAGCTTCGCACGTGCGAGGGACGTGGCCTTTTCAGAGGTCAGACAGCTGAGGTTAACTGCCAGCGAGGTGGCCACTTCTGGAAGCTCCAAAACCAACCGCCAAGAGCAGCTGTTGGAATGAGTCTCATCTGGAGCCCCTGCAAGCAGCGAGAAGCTGGCACTTCCCATCGGGCTGTTTGGGTTGGACTGTGGCTGCAAGGGAGAGATGAGACAATCCATGAATCAGTGTTTGTGCTGGACGGCTCTGGTTTGGGATCCCCTCGCTGGGAGCCGCGCTCTCGTCTGCCCCGTGCTATTTCCCACCGCCGTGAGCACTTGCTGGACGAGACGCTGGCAGTCCCCGCGTTTCCAGTGCCGGAGTTCACAGCAAGCCCTGGGAAAGCAGAGGCAGCACCGGTCCCTCGGAGCCACGTCTGCACCGGGGTTCCCGCCGGGTTGCCACGAGGAGCAAGGGCCAGCTGGCAGGGCGAGAAGTGGAGATGAAACCTGCGTGCAGACACCCCTAAAATGATGCCAGCTTGATCTGAGGGTGTTTGGGAGAGGGGCCTCCCCTGTGGCCACGGGACTCATCACTGTCCTGCCAGAGGTTTTAGCTGGGAATGCCACCCCTGGAAAGGTCACTAGTCCCAGCTCCCAGCACGACAGGAAAACTCCACATCCTAACCCCCAGCTCCTCCACCTGCCCACAAGATGATGATGTGCGGAACGGGCTAGCGTGCATGGCGTGAGGGTTGTGCAACACAGTGGGTCCTGTTACAAACTGGGGCAAATTCGAGCTGACTGGGCTGTCTGCAGCCTTAAGTGGCCGCAGCCCCGGGGCAGTTTGCAGGTGTCCCTTAAGGGCTCCTGAGGCACCACAGGCAGGCAGAAGGCACTGGCCTGTCCTGCAGAACAGCACTTCCCACTCCAGAGCCCCGTCGTGTCCAGTGCCGGCTGGAAAAGGGTGTCCTCACGGCTACACAGGAGGGAGCACACACTGACACACAGACACACTCACCAGTGGTGATGCCAGGACTCCTGCGAGGGGACGTGTCGCTGAGCCCTGGCAGAGGAGCTCAGGTCCGTGGCTGCCTACAGCTGCAGTGGGAAGGGAGGGCTGGATGGCAGCTCACAAACAGGACACTGCAGACACAGAGCCACAGACACTGCCTGCATGGGGTATGGAGGGGAGGTCCCTAGAGCTGTTTCAGCACCCCATCCTTCCTCTCCCACTAAAAAACAGTCCCTGGATCACAGACTCACAGAGCATCAGAGATTGGAAGCGACCTCGAAAGATCATCTAGTCGAGTCCCACTGCTACAGCAGGATCACCTAGATCCAGTCACACAGGAACACATCCAGGTGGATTTTAAACGTCTCTAGAGAAGGAGACTCCACAACCCCTCTGGGCAGCCCTTTCCAGTGCCGTCACCATCACCATGAAGAAGTTCCTTCTCATATTGATGTTGAACCTTCTGGATGCAGCGAGTGAAGAAGGTCCCTCATATTGATGTGGAACATCCTGGCTGCAGCGAGTGAAGAAGGTCCCTCTCACATCGATGTGGAACCTTCTGGATGCAGCAAGCGCTCTGCTAACAGCTCAGATCCAGCTATTCCCTGCATCTCACCACCACAGCAGCTTCTACTGATAAGGAGATTAGGAAAGAAGGGCTCCAGTTCCCCCGAGGCCACAGCCACTGCACAACCACAGAGCTTCCAGAGCAAGACAACGTTCTGAGGCCACTCTGGGTGATTTGTACCGACAGGATGTGCTCGAAGGGCTCCCCGAGATGTAAACTGCAGCTCCAAGAGCTCCAGCTGCCCTGCTTAGGAAGAGAGAGACCGAAGCATCCCGTGAGTGCAGCTCCCACACAAACACACGTGCAAACACTCGCTCCGGACCCCGGCACGTCCATTACTCAGCCCAAAGGCTCCTTATTTTTTGCTGGGAGAAGCGAGCAGTTTGTGTACCGTCAGCAGGAAGCGGAGAGAGGAGGACGCGAGCTGGAATGTCAGTTCCACAGTCAGTTTAAACATTTGGCTTGTCCACTTCAACTCTGTTTAAATAAAGTCAGCGCGAACGTCTGGGCTTCTTGATGGCCTGACAGGGTCACACTTGGTCCTTGCTTACATCGGCATTTAATGGCCAGGCTGGAATGTGAAGGGCTGATGAGGATGCCAAGGGTTAGGAGCTTCATGACAAAATAGACCTTAAATCGGGTGCCTGAGCACAGTTCTGCCTATGTGGAGCATCTCCCTGATGAGGAAAGGCTGAGGGAGCTGGGGCTCTTGAGCTTGGAGAAGACTGAGGGGTGACCTCATTAATGTCGATAAATATGTGAGGGGTGGGTGTCAGGAGGATGGAGCCAGGCTCTGCTCAGGGGCAGTGGGTGTGAGCTGGAACACAGGAGGTACCACATCAATCTGAAAAGGAACTTCTTCCCAGTGAGAGTGATGAAGCACTGGAAGGGGCTGCCCCAGGGGGATTGTGGAGTCTCCTTCCCTGGAGACATTTAAAACCCACCTGGATGTGTTCCTGTGCTGCTGGATCTAGGGGATCCTGCTCCAGCAGATTGGATGATCTTTCAAGGTCCCTTCCAACCCCTAACGTTCTGTGATCAGGGGCTGTTAGAAGACTGTCTCTGAGATAGTTTTATTTCCTGTTTGTGGGGCATGAACTTGGAAGCAAAGGAAAACCGAGCAGAGCCCTGAAGCCTCTGCACTCAGAAAAATTTGAGTTTACATCAGCAGACAGAAACAGACCCTGTAGTTAACTATTTCCCAGTTTCCTATTTGAGTTATGACCATCTGGCTTTGTGGAACAGATGCTCAGGACTTGTCTGCTCAGAGACACGAAGGAAATTTAGGAATCAAATCAGTTCTGGGCCCCTCAGTTGCAGAAGGACACAGAACTGCTGGAGGAAGTCCAGCGCAGAGACACAGAGATGATGAAGGGAGTGGAGCATCTCCCTGATGAGGAAAGGCTGAGGGAGCTGGGGCTCTTGAGCTGGGAGAAAAGGAGACTGAGGGGTGACCCCTGTCTAGGGCCATCTGAACAGGGGAAATGCCAGTCCCTACTTCATCCTCAGCCACACAACTTCTCTTCCTGCTTTGTAAGAGTCACCCTCACAACTGGGAAGCCATTAAGTCATCAGAAAATCCTCTTGGACAGGTGACCAGCTTCTTCATGCACTGTTGTGTTTTTGTGAGGTGTGGCTAGAGGTGACACAAGTTCAAGGGTTTTTTCCAGAACAGCTCATCTGCATCAGGAAAATCTGACAGTTTGAATTGTTTCTCTGGATTCTGGAACTGAGTTTCAGCCTGGCTTCCCACTCCACAGGACAAGCAGTCCATGGTTTGGTAAGGCTGGAGCTACGGCTGCCTCTGGGGATGTCGTGTGCAGTAACTCCAACAGCACCTGACAAACCACAATAGTATAGATGAGCCTCAAAGATCCTCCCCTAAGAGCTCTTCAGCAATTCTCACCAGACCTACAAGACGTAGTAGTATCTCCTTTCTAATTCACTTTTGGATATGAAATACTCTAAATAATGAATATGAATATTGTCCCTTGTCCTATCATTAGATGCCACTGAGCAGAGCCTGGCTCCATCCTCCCAACACCAGTCCTTCACATTTTTATAGACAGGAACACATCCAGGTGGGTTTTAAACATCTCCAATGAAGGAGACTCCACAACCCTCCTGGACAGCCCCTTCCAGGGCTCTGTCACCCTCACTGGGAAGAAGTTCCTTCTCATATTGATGAGGAACCTCCTGTGTTCCACAGAATCAGAGAACAATAGGGATTGGAAGGGACCTCCAAAGATCATCTAGTCCAATCTCCCTGCCAGAGCAGGATCACCTAGTCCAAGTCACACAGGAATATGTCATAGAATCATGGATCATAGAACCACAGCACATCAGGGACTGAAGAGACCTCAAAAGATCATCTAGTCCAATGCCCCTGCCAGACCAAATCACACAGGAACATGTCATAGAATCATGGATCATAGAACCACAGCACATCAGGGACTGGAAGGGACCTCAAAAGACCATCTAGTTCAATGCCCCTGCAAGAGCAGGATCACCTAGACCAAGTCACACAGGAACATTCATAGAACCACAGCACATCAGGGATTGAAGGGACCTCAAAAGATCATCTACTCCAACCCCCGAGCCAGAGCAGGACCACCTAGATACTGAGGCATCTCAGAGCAGGCTCAAGCAGCTGGTGCCAACTTACCCTTCTCAAAAGGAAGCACTGCATGCACTGTTTTAAGTAAAAGGTGGCTCAACTTTAATAACCACAGGCATTGGTCACTATCTGACAAGAGATTCTAAAAAAATTACTCACAATTTCTCCGCGAGAAGTGGACAGGTGGGTGGTACACATTAAGATACAGAGGTAGAAGTTCACTTGTACAATGCTCCACTAGAACAGATTACCAAAATCAAGGCACAAAATTGTTGGCTTTACAAAAAAATACTCTAAAGACGTCACCGGCTGTTCTACGCTGAGAGTACGACAGAAATCTTTACATCCTTCCGCGCTGCGTCGGCACGAGTCTACGGTTCCTTCGCTAACAGCTGGCCAGCACTGACACCAGTGGCTTGTGTCTCTGCTCGTTCGCTTTGTCTTTTAGGCACAAGTCCAGTTACAGAAACTGAGCACAAACAGCTTCTTCAGGGGATGAGAGAAGTCTGCTGGAAGTAAGAACGAGGAAGAAAAGAAACAGTCTGTAACAGGAGGATGGACTCTGACACACAGAGGGAAAAGACAACGGCGCGTTTCAGATCGGGGAGTTGGGAAGAATCAAAGAATCCTTAGGGATATGGGTGTCCTCCACATTAAAATACCTCTAGTGTTCCAACTAGTTTGATCCATCTCAACCACCCCTGCAGTGCATGGTTGGAAACAAGGCTAAATCACTGACTACACTCAGAGAAAACAAGACATCCAGTACAAGTTCAGAGTATCTGAGACATCCACCTGCCTGTGAATCAGTAGAGACTCACATCATCGCTTTTCGTCTTGAAGTAGAACACTCACAGGATGACATCACCCCTTGGCCATGTGTCCCCTTTGGGTGAGCAAGAGATGCCTTCAGGAATTTGCTAAAGGGTCACGAGCAGTAGCTCAAACCTCAAGACTTCTCCTCGTCCCCCTCCCAAAACAACAGACATCGCATCGTCTCGTTGGAGACATCCCTTACGAGCCTTGGCAGGCTGCGTCTCCACAAGCAGGGTGACGAGGTGACGGGTTACTGTACATACAGTGCTAGTCCGAGGGACAGCGGTGGCAGCCGCGCTGCTCACGCGTCGCGTCTCCCATGTACTCCGGGGTCAGCTTTATTTACACACTACATAAAAATGGAGTCAGAGTTCGATACACAGGGTGAGGGCCCAAGAGAATGCCGCGGTAAGACGCCTGCACCCGTCAGACACGCGCGGGCTCCTCAGCCCGGTCACGCAACGTCGCTGCCGGCACCTGCGAGCGTCAGTCCGTTCCCGACGGCGTTAGATGCCGTTCTTGGCCTCGTTGTTGTTCGTAGCCTGTTTCCGCTGTGCGATGAACGGGTACATGCACTTGTCGGCGCCCAGAAACCGGTACATGCACACGACTGCCTCAAAGGGCAGAATGCTGGAAGGAAGAGGTGGAAGTCATCAGAAGGCAGCACAACCCAAAGCTTAAGAAGCAAGGTAACAGCTACTGGAGAGGCTTCACAGACAAATGAATTGCGTTAGGGATTGGAAGGGACCTCGAAAGATCATCTAGTCCAAACTCCCCCCCACAGCAGGATCTCCTAGAGCTTGTGGATTGAAAGTCTAGATTCCCCAACCACACAGCCAAGCAGAAAAGAGGTAGAAGCTACTTACTCATCTGCCTCCAGCTTAGACCAGATTTTCTGTGTGACTTGGTCTAGGTGACCCTGCTGCAGCAGGGGGATGGGACTAGATGATCTTTGGAGGTCCCTTCCAATCCCTAATGTTCTATGATTCTGCTGCTGCTTCTCAAGCAGTGTGACAGCTCGTTGTAAAGAAGTGAGGAACAGGCCAGGGCATCACAGAAGGCCCACTAGAGGCAAAGCATCCACACAAAGCCACGCGGGCAGAGGCCATTAGACACCGAAGATATTCTTTAATGTGGAATTAGTGTTAACCCCATTCTTTGATCTCCAGATGTCTAGCACCCCTGAGTTATATCCTAAACTTCACCACCTATCCTCAGAAGGGCAGGTCCAAAGTGAAGAGAGCAATCTCCTCCCACCCAAAGAAAGTTCCAAGTGGCTCTGTGGTGGATACCTGGCTACAGACCCTCCCCTCCTTCCCACTTCACAGAACTCATATTTCAAGGGTAACACTCAGGAGGTCTAGTGAAGGATTAAGATGGGATTCCCTCAGCCCCTGAGGATAGGGACAGTCAGTCATTCGAGGCACAGAATCTAGCTGCTAGCAGCAACTCTGACTGAAGCACTGAAAAACAGATGCCACTGGTACTGGTGTCCTCACTGCTAGTAGCACCGCTTGTGCAGTAACAACTGGAGGGCCCTTGGTCCAAGGGCTGCTGCCTGGTGCATGGATTATGCAGCAGCTTTGATCTCCCTGTTGCAAAGGGAGCGTTAACCAAGCAAACCTGGATGCTCTTGGCACGACTTTCTACGCAAGGTACTGCTTGTGCAGAGAGCAATGAAGCACCCCCTGAAGTTCTGCATGAAGAAGCTAGTTCTTAAAGATGCTGGCAGTTGTTGGCAGAAGACACACACACATGATCTCTTCAGAAGAAGAGTGAAGGTGTCTCTGGTCCACCATGAAAGACTTGGAGAGGAGGACCACTGCCTTGCAAGTGGAACACACATCACTGAGGCTTTCAAGTTTCTACAACCATCCCCTCACACAAGGGAAGTAAGACAATGCTGCACTTTAAATGGTTCCTCCTACACACTACAGATTGAAAAGAAAGTCACAGACAGCTATGGGAGCTGCTCTCTATAAGCCAGGACACAAGTGATGTCACATCGGTGGACTCGAGCCAATTCCCGTATTAGCCTGTCACACAAACACTAGCCTGGTTAAACTGGGTTCCCATCCATCAACTGTCGTGTGTTAGACAGAACAACTGAGCTAACTCCTTTAAATAGCCCTTCCTCTTCCAAACTGGAGCTGAAAATCTACATGTTCAGAAACAATTTTCATGAAGCCAAGAGAATCTGTTGTCAGGGCCACCTACTCACTGGTCCTAAGGACAACCTGCTAGAGGAGTCTTCATCCTGTTTGCCTTGTTCTCCCTTCTTAAAAGGGGATTCAAACGAGAGAAATAAGTCTGCTGGAAAGAAAACGGGAATCTAAGGAGGACAAGACACAAGGAGGGTAAAACAAGGACGTGTAGTACAGGCGACGTCATTTGTGTGGAGCTTCCCAAGCAAGCAGCCCACACTCCTGCAGGCCAAGAGGTAGGAACTGGACGTGGGTCCATGTTTCCACCCAGAAGGCAAACCACTCACATCTTTTACAAGTGTCTCGTAGATTGAGCTGCCAATTAGCCACCACTCTGGCTCCTACCTTTTCATGAAGGTGACCATGTACATGAGGCGAGGAGTGCAAATCATCGGCTGGTCTGTGAGGATCGCCCGCATCGCCTGCTTCACACAGTACTCTGGTTTCAAGGGGGGGAGAAAAGGCTCGATTTCTTTTCTGAAAGATTGGATTAAGACGGGTCAGTCAAGGTACAGGAGGGAGCACAGAGAAGAGCGCGTTAACTCGCTGCTGCCTGAGCGCTGCAACAGGAACAGGGACCTTGTGCTTTTCACATTTACTGCTGCGTTAAAGGCCAGAGCTCAAAGCTTGTGTTGCCTAAGTACGAGATAACAGAAGACACACAAGGAATCTACAAAGTCCCTCTAACACATTAAAGCAGGTAATACTTAGAATCACAGAACCATTCAGGTTGGAAAAGACCCTTGGGATGGTTGAGTCCAACCATCAACCCCACTCTACAAGTTCACCCCTAAACCAGGTCCCCCAACACTACAGCTAAGTGACTTTTAAACTCACCCACAAATGGGGACTCAACCACCACCCTGGGCAGCCCAGCCCAGTGCCTGACCATTCTCTCTGGGAAGAATTTTTTCCTGATGTCCAGTCGAAGCCTTCCCTGTTGGAGCTTGAAGCCCACTAAAGACCTGAGAAAAGCCCAGCACCAACATCTCGACAGCGTCCTTTCACATAGTTGTAGAGAGTGATGAGGTCTCCCCTCAGCCTCCTCTTCCTCAAACTAAACAGCTTCCAACTCTCTTGATCTCCCCTCTTAAGATTCATTCTCCAGGCCCTTCCCCAGCTTTGTTGCCCTCCTCTGCACTCGCTCCAGTCCCTCAATGTCTCCCTTGGACTGAGGTGCCCAAAACTGGACCCAGTACTCAAGGTGCAGCCTCCCCAGTGCCGAGTCCAGGGGGACAATCACCTCCCTACTCCTGCTGGACACAGTTTCTAATCCAGTCCAGGATGCCATTGGTGGTCTTGGCCACTTGGGCACCCTGCTGGCTCATATTCAGCCTCCTTCAATTAGAGCCCCCAGATCCTCTTCTGCCAGGCTGCTCTCCAGCCACCATGCCCCACTACTGCTCCACTTATGGTAGCAGCTTGGTTACTATCAAGCACCTGTATGACACCACAAGCAAAGCAGAAGGAGAATCCCACTCACCTGATCCTGCACCCTCTGAACATTCCTGTATCTACAAGATAAGGGCAGACTAAAGTCGTTTTGATTCCATCCTTTTCAGCAGCCTTCAATTCATGGCTCAAAGACTCGTGGAAGCCTACAGCTCCAAATTTGCTGGCACAATAATCCTGTGTTGGCAACGAACAGAACAGAACACCAGGCAACTTAAAAAGGACAGATATGAGTCATATTCCAAGCAAAAGCACACATCTGAGGTAATCCTGCACAGCTTTGCAAAGCCACAACAGAAGCCACCCACTGAACAGAGCATTTAGCACTCTGCTTTTAAGGCAATTAGCACAGAATCATGAAAGCAGGAGAGCTGAATGAAGGCAGGGATTACCTTGGATTCAAGGCTTTCAATCAGGCATGCTCACAGGGCAGGTTACTCATATTACCAGTCTGGTTAATATTAAATGGTACAACAAAAGAACTGGGATATCTAATACTGCCTTGGGGTCACATTTGGGAACAAAAGGGGGAGTTAGCAGGGTGTAGGTGTAAAAATCTGAAGAGAATTCATTTAAGGTTAGTTTCAACAGAAGATACAATGGAGAGTGGAGTGTAGAAGGGGGTTTGGCTCTTATGTGTCTGTGAAAATGTGAAGTTCAGCAATATCAGAAAATAATTGCATAGTCTGCAGCAGCACTGGAGTTCTCCCTTGGGTGTTTTCCCCTTGGATGTCTCCTCCTCTGCTGGTGGTCATATCCAGTTTAGGAAGTTCTCTGTAGTTTACTCAAGACAATAAGCTCTCTGAAAAGCCTTAAATTAGAATCACAGAATCATTCAGGTTGGAAAAGCCCCTTGGGAGCATCGAGTCCAACCATCAACCCTACTCTACAAGCTCACCCCTAAACCAGATCCCCCTTGGGATCATCCAGTCCAACCATCAAACACACTCTACAAGCTCACCCCTAAACCAGATGCCCCTTGGGATCATCGAGTCCAACCATCAACCCTACTCCACAAGCTCACCCCTAAACCAGATCCCCCTTGGGATCATCGAGTCCAACCATCAACCCCACTCTACAACCTCACCCCTAAACCAGATCCTCCAACACTACAGCTAAGAGACTTTTCAATACATCCAAGGATGGTTCATCCATTTCTGTGATGAAAGGCTGCAGTTTAATGTCCTGGACTGAGCCTTACCTACATGCAAAGCAACCCGTGCTGGTGGGGTAACACAACCTTTACTCCATCAGCCACACTAGGTCATTGTCACCGAGTGCTTTCTGCTCATGTTTTGGGTCGTTAGCACCAGCACCACACAGGTGTTGAACTGGTGATCCCCACAGCATCTAAACAGACCAGTGTTTGTAACTGGGAGCCTACTAAAGTGGGTGAGCTGCATGTTGTGAAGAGAAGGCTGCCAGCCTGCTCACACAAACAGAAAACATCGATGCCTCTGTCATTGCTGATAGCCCTGAAGATCCTGACAGGAACAGACAGGAGGGCATCCTTCAAGCTTCTAAATTTAACAGACAACCCATTCTGAAATCCTCAGCCACCCCAGGTTTTTGCCCTAAGAGGCAAAGGAGGTGGATACAGCAGCTGCCCAAGGCCTGTCAAGCCCACTCACGCTGTGTTGATACTTGGAAGCTCCAGTGAGGACTGTATCTGTGGAGATTTGATTTCATATCTGTAGCTGATAATACAAGAGAGCTTATCCTCTGCGAGAAGCGCCAAACGCAAGGTTAATCGGAGTTGACAAACCTCTACTCCAGCAGTGCTGAACAATCCCAAGGAGCTTGCGACCGTTACAATGTGTCCGTGATTCATTTCCAGCATCTTGGGAAGGAATGCTTTAGTGGTCTAGAAAGGAAAACAAACACAGCCCACACCATGAGCAGATTACATGTCACTGGTAAGCGTTCGAATCCCTCTCTCTCTGAGTTTTATTATCAAGATATTAGAACGTTAGGGATTGGAAGGGACCTCGAAAGATCAGCGAGTCCAATCCCCTGCCAGAGTAGAATCACATAGACCAAGTCGCACAGGAACAGGTCCAGGTGGGTTTTAAACATCCCTGGAGAAGGAGGCTCCACAACCTCCCTGGGCAGCCCCTTCCAGTGCTCTGGCACCCCCTCTGGGAAGAAGTTCCTTCTCATATTGATGTGGAACCTCCTGTGTTCCAGCTCACACCCATTGCCCCTTGTCCTATCATTAGATGCCCCTGAGCAGAGCCTGGCTCCATCCTCCTGACACCCACCCTTCATGTATTTATCAACATTCATGAGGTCACCCCTCAGTCTCCTCCAAGCTCAAGAGACCCAACTCCCTCAGCCTTTCCTCATCAGGGAGGTGTTCTACTCCCTTCATCGTCTTCACAGCTCTGTGCTGGAGTCTCTCCAGCAGCTCTGTGTCCTTCTGGAACTGAGGGGCCCCAGAACTGGACACAACATTCCAGCTGTGCTCTCACCAGGGCAGCATAGAGGGGGAGGAGGACCTCTCTGGATCTGCTAACCAGCCCGGTTGTGATCCACCCCAAGGTGCCTTCACAACTACAGTCAGTTGGCAGGTTCAGGACTTTCAAGCTTGTCAGAAATGCCAACAGAAGCTCTACAGCCTGTTTGTGGGCTCGGACAGCACGGCAGCATGGATTCTGTGTCCAGAAACCCGAAGGTTAAAGGATCAATTGAGCTCACACATGTTTATTTTCCTGCAAGAGACTAGTTATCAGAAAGAGATAATAAGACCCGAAAATGGAAGTAACTGCAAAAGGAATGCAAAGTGTGTAATCATGCCATCTGGCACATCTTGCCACGGCAGCGCTGATTATCAGCTCTAATTATTGACAGTGTGCTTTGTGGATCAGAGGGCTGGTTCTGTCCAATTAACTTCTCTCGGGCATTCCACATGAGAAATGCTGGAGCTAGAGCTGTAGCCAACATTACTGTGTACGTACAAGAAACATCTGCTAGTATAAAGTCTTTTTTATTAGTACCCATGAGCACTGCTCTAGCTAAAATAAGACATTTCTGCTATCAATTCCTCATTTTTAAGAGTTTCAAAATCAAGCTGAAGCCAAGTATTGAGATGAAGCTTGAATTTTAACCTCCAGTTGTTATGCTTTGACTACAGCAAATGCTATTTCTTTAAAAACTTGGAAGACACCTGAAGAATTAAGTTTTAAGAGACAAATCAAAGGTCTTGCTTCGCTAGAAGATCATCCCTTAGGGATTGGAAGGGACCTCAAGAGGTCCAATCCCTCTGCCAGAGCACGGACCTTTGTCGCGCCCGCTTGCCGAAGCGGACTCGCTTTCCTTTTTGAAAGAAGTATGAAGCAGAGCACTGTGGGTGTTTAAAAAGCCTGAGTAAGATGGTAGGTGTAGTTGAGATTTACTTCAGCTTCTAGGTTGCTAGCATACTTCACCAGATCACGCTGAAATTGCCCAAGAGCTCCAGACAATGCTCTTCAGTCATAAACCAGCTTAGTTAAAATAGAACTGTAAGTGACAGAGCTATTATTCTTCCAGTCCATTCAGTACCATGAGAGCTTAATCCTTCCACAAACCCACTCTTCCCCTGTAATTTGTATCCCAGCTCAGAAGCTGTAAATGCCCCTTCAGAATTTGCTACTCCCTTAATTGTTGCTCTGACCCCTGTCAGCTGCCTTCTTAAAGAGACCGTTAAGCTATGCTGAATCCATCCAATTCCACTCCTTTCCAATCACAGGCATCAGGACAGTTTTGCTCTAACTGCTTTCACATGCTCTTGCTGCACATTTTTCCCTGCGAGTGTTAAATGACTCACCCGGAGCTAACAGCGCGCAGAAGTGTTTGCACTGGGCAGCTGGCAGATGATAGAAGCTTAACAGACCTCCTGACTCGGTGCCTTTTCTACCGTCGATTCATGAAGCTCCTAGATTCTGCACAACAAAGCTAATTATAAAAAATAATCTGAAGGCAAGCTGCCTTACATCTGTTTCTTTCCTCCTGGCAGGAATCTCTAAACCTCTTATGTAGAGGCTTGGACAAGAATTTAGTTCACTGTTAAACTAATCTGTACCAGGCACACGGAGTTGCAGCCTCTTCCCACACTGCACAGCAACAAAGCCCTGTCACGGCAGGGTAGTGCCACCTGGAAAGATAGGAGGCTTTGCACGGGTGACACGCAGCTCCTGCAGGGTGCTATCAACCTGCCTCACCCACCCCAGTGTCCACGCTGCAAGCTCCAGCCCTCATCTTCCATGCTACACCTGTAGGAGAGCTGTGCTCCCAGCTCTGCCCTGATAACAATTTACTCCCCTCCGCAGCGTTAGTCAGCTCCATCAGCAGTTTCCACTGACCTTCCAGTTATCTGTCCACATCACCAAGATGACTGATTGCCACCTTGCGCTGCCTGAAAGCTTGCTAATGCAGCACACTCTGGCTGCAAAGCACAGCAACTGATGGGGCACTCACCTTGGAGCTTGCTTTGGTGGGGAGAGGAAAAAGGGAAAGAAGCAGTAGCACATTCCAGCACAGCGCCATGAAGATGATGGAGTGGAACACCTCCCTGATGAGGAAAGGCTGAGGGAGCTGGGTCTCTTGAGCTTGGAGAAAAGGAGACTGAGGGGTGACCTCATTAATGTTTTTAAATATGTGAAGGGTGGGTGTCAGGAGGATGGAGCCAGTAGTGTCATCATCTACTGATAGGACAAGGGGCAGTGGGTGTGAGCTGGAACACAGGAGGTTCCACATCAACATGAGAAGGAATTTCACAGAGAGGGTGACAGAGCCCTGGAAGGGGCTGCCCAGGGGGGTTGTGGAGTCTCCTTCTCTGGAGACATTTAAAACCCGCCTGGATATGCTCCTGTTTGACTTGGTCTAAGTGATCCTACTGTGGCAGGGGGATTGGACTAGAAGATCTTCCAAGGTCTCTTTCAATCACTAGTGTTCAGTGATTTTTCTTTCCCCACCACTTTCAAGGCATGAATCAATGTTTTCTTCCAACAGATAAACAAGCAAGCGCATCAAGCTTTGCTGAACGGGCTTTTCTATTTCCTTTAGCACAGCACAGTTGGGGTTTCTTTGTTTTTAATATGATGAACCCAACTGGGTGACCATAGATGCCCTTATTTATCTGCAGCTGAAGAACAGAGAATTTTCACAGGCACCTATATATAGATGCAGGAAATAACCGTATGAACTGCACAGCAGACTCCAGAAAGCCTGTTCAATGACACTACGCTCTGTCAGAGGTTAAAGACTGAGTTTTCAGAGCATGTGGGTGAAACCACTCACTTTATACCAAGAAGAAATTGGCACGTTGCACATAAACCCTGTTCAGGACACTTCTGAGTGATATCTTCACAAATTCAACTGCAAACTGAACAACTTCCCGCAGCGAAACAACAGTCGCTTCATGTAAGTCATCTCTGAGGGGACTGGACCAGATGATCTTTCAAGGTCCCTTCCAACCCCTCATGTTCTGGGAAAAGGCCTTTTACAGCCACACAGGCAAAAACAAGCTCTGAAGACAATTAGCAATTCATGGAAGTCTCTGTGAGACCTCAGTGTTGTGAAGCAGCCTTGTCCAGAGCAGGCCCCTATACTTTGTCACGGGACATTATCTGCCATGGCCATTTAAAACCTGAAGTTAAAGCAGCCTAGGGAGACAGTAGAAAACTTAGCAGTCAACTATTAACATCCAAGCTAAATGGGTATCAGGAAGTCATCTCCGTTACTGTCATCCTCCAGCCATCTGCAGCAGCTGGGAGTCTGCACTGACAAACAAACCCGTCCCAGGCAGACACACCCTGGGGGGTGCCTTTCCAGTCTCAGAGTCAAGGCTCCTCCACTGCTCCTCCCTACCTCCTCTTGCTGGGAAAAACAATCCCAAAATGAAGTTTCTCTTCCACAGTACAA
Source organism: Rhinopomastus cyanomelas (assembly GCA_013400115.1). NCBI lineage: Eukaryota > Metazoa > Chordata > Aves > Bucerotiformes > Rhinopomastidae > Rhinopomastus > Rhinopomastus cyanomelas. Next base: position 125,374 of record VXBP01001169.1, read on the forward strand.
GCAACCCCCAAATAGAGCTTCTGGCACAGCCCACTTCCTTGATTAAAGCAGCTTCCTCCATACCCTGCTTCCAGTTTTTCTGCCTGTTATACAAACCAGATCAACTTAGTTTCTTGTCTCTAGTTTCTTTCAGCTTCAGCTACATCTGCCTACCAGACCTGAAGTCTTCTTTGTGCTTCTTGCGCCGCTGAGAAGCTAGTTAAGAGTTTCACCAGTCGAGGGCAAGATGCCTCCTGGGTGGCCTTCCCATCTGGAGTTTGTCGGAACAGGTAGCGCAGCCCACATCACTCTTCCAAAGCAACGCATGGACAGGCTAATCCTCTGTTAAAAAGCATTGGAGGACACCAAGCAGGAAACACGTTCTGTCCATGGCATTAGAGGTCACTCAAAAGAATTTAACTCAACAAGTGATTTAATAAAACTATCTGCCTTCTGCTTTGATCCTTCAGGTTGACGTTTTACTTCTCACAGCTGCAGAGGAGGACACGTCACCGAAGCATTTAAGTACTTAAAGTCAGAGCTGGGTCTTTAGGACAAACATGTGACACTGAGGAGGAACCAGTATGAAAGGGATTGTGTGGGGATACATCAAGGTGAGGAATCAGGGAAGTTATGTAGGGTTCAACATCAAGAAATTTACGTAAGGCATCCTCTTCACTCATTTATCTTTTTAAGAATAAAAATTAAAGCCCCCTCCAAAGCAGAGGACACACACATTTCCTAACCTGCAGTATTGTTTAGACACAGCAACCAGAGCACATGAAGCTGTTCTCAGAGACATAAATGTTTTTCAAGATAGCTTAGCCCTTGTTTTTTTGGAGCCCAGAGAGCAATTCCTAATCTCCCAAGCCTTTTCCTCTCCGCTGAGGTACGCACCAGTAAGAACAGGCCATTCCCAGTAGCTGTAACCAAGCAATTCCATGTGCATGTAGCTTTAATGACCGATTTCTCACCAAGTGTGGAAGTGAACAAGCATTTACATGTCACTCTGTAGCTTTCACAAGCCACTCAATATTTTGGTTCACAGCAAATTAACTTCTAACAGCCTGGCACTTCTTCCCTCCCCTTCCCCAAATTCTTTCGTTCCCTTCTTAATGAAAGAAAACGCCAAAGATTGTGTAAGACAAAGGGCTGCGGAGCTGCAACGTCAAGACAAATTAGTCTAAATGCAGCAAATGAGAATATGAAGAAACACTGCGTTTGGGAAAGTGATTTTTTTAATTAAGTCTTGGATTAATTATTCTTGAAGAAAGCAAGCAGCCGCAGAAGACTAGAACGCTAGCTGTATGCGGCTCCGGACAATGGCACCCGCTGCAGAAGGCGCACCAAAGCAGAACAGCATGTCCCCACCTCACACTTACAGCAAAGAGAAATGAAGGTACCAAGACTTCAGGGCCTTCAATTATTTTTTTAAAATACTTTTTGTCTTTACTTTCTCCTTCTGTCAAGGATCAGCAGCCCCTTTAAGCTGTTTTGATGGCGTCAATGAGCTGCTTTACTAAGGCAGAAGGAATAGCTCAGAATCACAGAATCACTTAGGCTGGATGTGAGGAGGAAGTTCTTCACCGTGAGAGTGGTGAGAGCCTGGAATGGGTTGCCCAGGGAGGTGGTTGGGGCCCCATCCCTGGAGGTGTTTAAGGCCAGGCTGGATGGGGCTCTGGCCAGCCTGGTCTACGGGGGGAGTGTCCCTGCCCGTGCTGGGGTGGGTTGGAACTGGATGATCAGGTGGTCCCTTCCAACCCTGACTGATTCTGATTCTATAACTTCTCCAGTGAAGTGATCCTGCTGTGGCAGGGGGATTGGACTGGATGATCTTTCAGCGTCCCTTCCAATCCCTAATGATTCTATGGTTGGAAAAGACCCCTGGGATCATCGAGTCTGACCACCTACCTTACAAGTTCACCCCTACACCAGACCCCTCAACACCCTAGCCCATTTTTAACAGAGCCCACTCAGGTAAAGAGGGCAGCACACCGGTATTTTGCTGGGACTGACCCAAACTGGAGAGTTTTTATGTCACCACAGTTACCCACACCAGTGATATACTGGTATAACAGACACAACGCTCCCCCTCACACCACATCTCTTCCCAACTGCTGGAACAGCGGCACGAAGAGTGCAAGTCAGCAGGACAATCGAGTGAATTTATTGCTTCATCTTCGTGCTAAACACTACTTGACCAGATCCAAGAGGCAAAACTGGCGTGATGAGTCAAAGACTCGCCCCGAAAACTCTGGGAATGAGGTATCAGAGCTGAAAACAGCCTGCTGTCACGTCAGCTAATCTTACTGCTATTATCACGAGTCTGCAACAAGAAAACACTGCTGCGGGTTTTTGCCCAAAATGCATGTCACAGCCCCTCTCCCCCTCAGCACAGGCGCTTGGCTTTCCTTCCATCCTTCACAGCCCACAGCAGGACACTCTGCAGGCTGTCCTGCTCCTGTGCAGAACAGGATGTGGCCGCTCACTCACTCCACCACAGATTCAAATAGAGGCTTCCACATGCCCCAGTTTTTCTGTCCATTCCAGTAACTGAGAAGGAATGCACAAAGGTCTGAGCAAACAGCAGCCCCGACTCTCCTGCAGACCTTGTCTTAAATTAGGCTTGTCCAAACTGGGTAAGGACACTACTAGTGCTAAAAGGGAAAGAAAGGTGCCTGAAAGGCAGGAAAACCCCACGGCAACCTTATCAGTGACTGTAGAGAGGTTATTTTCAGCTACAGTCACACACAGTTTCAGAAGATAAACCCTTTAAATGCATTTTCTAAACAAGGTAAAACTTCACTTGCAGGATCTCAGTGAAAGCCATTGCCAAATAGTTTCAGAAGGAAATACACCCTAGAACTCCCAAAGTCTCAAAAGAGAGCTTATTTAAATTAGAGACTGTAATAACCAAAATGCCTTCTCACTCCAGGCATGCAGTTACAAGCCTGCATTTAACCATTTACCTCCCTTATGCCTTTTTCATGTGGTTCCAGTGAGAGCTGAGAACAATCACTTGCTTTCTACTACAGTCTCAATACTTTTCATATCATCTCCTCACCCTTTTTACATTCAAAGCTTCTCTGAAGTGTTAGGTGAAGGTGAGAGTAGTGACTACTCCAGAAGTACCAAGCTGGAGAGATCACAGAGCACAAAGGACACTGCTTCCCTACTCACAGGCTGAATACAGAAGGCAGACAGGAGTCTGCAACTACTGTTGACCCTGCTAACATAAATGGACCAAGGCTGTACTTTGAAGGAGCTCATATGTCGCTGCTGACTGTTCAAGATAATTAGCCATTATCTACGTAAATATTTGAATAGCTGCAGAAATCAGTACTAATTTTGATCCTCTTTCTACTATCAATAAACTATTATCAAGAAACAGTTAATGGAAAACAGGCCAGAATTACCCAGTCTTCCTCAAGCCATGAATTAGAGAGGAAAAAGTCATATTTCTCTGGATTTCTGATGGGCCTACATAGTTCCTTTTGCATCAAAAAGGCTCAGGAGATAAATATGTCCTCAAGCCAAGCTTCTGCAGACAGCTGTATTAAGCATGAAAGGAAACCATTTAAGGATTGCACACTAATATGCCTTGAACAGGATCTGTGTTCAAAACAAAGCAGCTGGACCTTCCAATATTTCATCCTGAAAGGACTCTTAGTTGGTCAGCTTCTCGCAGGCAATACAACTTGCAATCTCCCACTAAAGCCTTATTTGTCCTTCACATAAGAACCCACTGTTTTGGGACCAGAGGGATTCCTTTAATATTTAACTGCATCAGCAGTTAATGCTTAACATACACGCACGGTGGTCATGTTCCAGTTGCCTTGCAACCAGAAACTCATGAAAGAAGAAGACAGACTTCTAAGTCCGTAATAATGATAAATAACAAGGAAGCAAAAGCCACTCTGTCCCCAACCCCCTCCCCACTACTTTGACTATCATGCACTGGCAGACAGAGTGAAAATATAGATAAGATCTCACCACACCAAGAGGTGAGGGTAACAAAATAAATGCCATGAAGAATTAAGTTACGATGAAAAGCAACCTTAGTTAAAGCTGCATTTGATTTGCAGAGACATGAGGATGTTTCTTCCTCTCTCGAGCTGTCCACGCAACGCTGCTTCAAAGTACACAGCCCTAGCTAGCTTAGTCAAAAGCTCAGCTGTTACTGGAATCACTTGTTTAACTCCTTATTAATTCATGTTGGCAACTAACACTGCTGCTTTCACCTTCATGGCTGATCTATACACACAGTCCACTGCTTCAGACATTTAATCAGCTAAGAGGCATGAAAATTGTACAAAACTATTGTACAAAACGTGATGATATCCCACTTACTGAAGTGACTTGTTTGCAGCCACGAGGATGCTACAGCCCATGTTGATGTTAACGACTTGCTCAGCACCTAGTATTTAGGATCCAGTTCCAAAATGCCCTTAGTTTTTAGAAGACTGCTACCAGTGCTCCCTGTGAACAGTCCAGTTATGGTTCAGAGTGGTTCCTCTTACACAGAGTCAACTCACACTGAGTATCACAGAAGCACAGAACATGAGGGATTGGCAGGGAACTCAAAAGATCATCTAGTCCAATCCCCCTGCCACAGCAGGATCTCCTAGATCAAGTCACACAGGAACATGTCCAGGTGGGTTTTTAGTCTCTCCAGAGATATCATAGAATCATTAGGGATTGGAAGGGACCTCAGAAGATCATCCAGTCCAATCCCCCTGCCACAGCAGGATCTCCTAGATCAAGTCACACAGGAACATATCCAGGCAGGTTTTATAGCAGAAGAAAGCAGAAACTACATTAGTTTCCTTAATCAGAACCCAAGTGCCTCAAAGCTGTTTATAACAGGTAGGCAGTAAAGATAAGTAATGCTATTAGAAACAAAAAAACAACCACAGGAAACTATTACCACTCGTTATCTCTCCAAAGTTCATCACTGATTTCCACTCTTTACTAGTAGAAGCAATCACACCACGTCTAGGACAACTGAGAACTGCCTGGCTAAACTGCTTTTGTGTAGCTTGCTAACCAGGCTTAGTAGAAAAAGGGTTGTCTCTACAGGGTGGGATATGGAAAGTGCTTAAGGAAGGACACTGCAGCAGGAACTCTTGTTAAATGTTGCCTTATGTCACTGTACTGTCTCCATCCCCCCTTTCTTTTCAGCTCTTTTCCTGTGATCTTACCCCACACTGTGTGACTGAGTGAAAAAACAGCTTTCTTCTCCCTTTCTGAAGTGTAGGTTAGGTACTCAAGAATACTACTTACATGATCCAAGTTCTGCTCCAGAAACTGTCTTCTTGACAGTCCAGGTGGCAAAGGTGTTACTACTCCACGCTTACAGAGCACTGCTGGCAATCAGACTCCCACAAAAAGCTTTTCTGCCTCCCCAACCATCACATCACTCTCGATTGAGAGTGCACCCTTACCTAGGGCAGGGGTTCAGGCAGATAGACACAGGTAAAAGATGGTCCTGCTTCCTCCTGATCACCTCACTGCTGTTCAGAGGCAGCTGCTCCTTTATACACTTGCTCAGCACAGTTCAGGTATTCAAGCAACCACTACCTGCTATTTCTATTCCAGCAAAGGAAAGTTGGAAGCTTTGTGTGAGCATTATGCAGCCTCCACCTTTCTGCTCCTGAGAACTCTGATAGTCTTTCTTCCCAAGAGGAAATAGATTTTAAGACTTCCATGCTCTGAGAATTATTTCCACCCTCCTCTGTCAGGCCTGTAAAGTGCCTGATGTTCCTAATGACTATATGGCACCAGTCACTTCTGTGGAAGCAGAATGTGTAAAAGAAGTCTCCTTCAATGGACATGCTGGTGTATCATGACAGAAGTACCATAAACAAATGATGCCAACTTGTCTGCTTTCATCTCTACTTTCAGACATGGCTTTGCTGATGGAAAGCTGCTATGTACGTACACAGCAGTATGATCATTGTTTAAATTAGTGATTGTATTTTGACCCCACAGAACTCTGATCTCATGTGGATATGAAAAACAATCCACTTTCTCATGGGTTCCATGAGAGAATATTTTGTGATTCCACGAGATTTGAACATCTCCATCTTCTGAGATATTCAAAAGCTGCATGGACCACCAGCTCTGCTTGAGCAGAGGAGTTAGACCTGATGACTTCCAGAGGCATCTTCCCAACCCAACCATTCTGTGGTTGTATTTAAGTATGAAAGTCCCAGCTGACCAGTCCATTCCTGCTCCTCTCACACAGGAGGAAGTTCATAAGCCAGCAGAGACCTTGCACTCGGTCCCCATGTTAATTACAAGTTTATCACCACACAATCTTCACTGGAAAGGATTCCTCTACCTTATCTCTTGAATCTCCCTTACAGGAGCTCTTGCTTGTAATAAAGTACCCTGCTCTGTCTGAAACAGTGTCTGTTCTGTTTCACCTTCAGTCTAAAGTGCTTTCAGATGGAGAGAGGGTCTGATGAAGCAGCACAGAGGACTAGATAAAATTTGGGTTGCGATCAGAAGATACACACCACCACTGTTTTCAGAAAGTAGGGATGCACCCCTGGCTGTCTGACCCCCCCATAAATACACTCCCTTGCCAGCTTCCAAGGGTGTTGTGAGCCCTCCCAGACAATGCTGCCCACTTTAAATGTTAATGGCTTGGACAGAGCAATCACACTGGACTCTCAATCCAACCTATCTGAAGGTAGCAGTGAACGGGGAGGCAGACAGTATCTCTCCTGAAGCGCAGAACAAGTTGCCAGTCATGTTTGTTGTGGATTTCAAATGCCAAACTAATCACAAAGCTGGGAAGGATCAGTGGCAGGTACAATGGTAAGAGGGCTGCTGAATGCCTAGCTGTGTGTTTAGTCTGCCTTAAGCAAGATACCAGTCTAGGCTGAAGCAGCATGTGGGAACAAACACATACACGCAGACTTCTGCGGCCAGTGCTTATTCAAGGCACCACCAAGCACCAGAACTGCAGCTTCCAAAAGGCTGCCCTCTTCCTTCACACCCAAAGACATCTGTAGACAAGTTGATGTTTATCCTCCACATGTAATCTCATTATACTCAGACTATCCAGCTACCAAACCACAATTATTTTTGAATTTAAAGCAAATACAACACAGTTGGCAGCAGCCACTGAAAAGTAACACAGTTTAACTCGAGTGAATCACAGAATCATTAGGGATTGGAAGGGACCTTGAAAGATCATCTAGTCCAATCCCCCTGCAACAGCAGGATCGAATACTTCTGTCCAAACCTACTGAGTCAGCATTTGAGCTCCTCATATACCTGAAGCTAATCTAGAGTCCAGTTAAACTCCTGTGCATTTAGGAACATCAGCTGGTAGGTAGCACCACCAATCTCATTATTCCACAGGCAGGTCTGTCAGTAGAGACGACCCAACTTCCACTTATTCTGATGTCCAACTGGAAATGATTTCACAGAATCACACTGGTTGGACAAGACCCCTGGGATCATCGAGTCCAACCTTACCTTACAAAATCACTCCTAAACCAGATCCCTCAACACCTCACCCAAAAGATCTTTAAACACACCCAGGGATGGCGACTCAGCCACCTCCCTGGGAAGCCTTTAGTGCTTCCCAGGCAAGTGATATAAGCAGTTAACACTCCTTCCCACAAAAGCCTTCCCTGAAGTCAAGGCACTAGAGATTCTGTGCTGTTTATACACTGACAAATGGCCAGGACAAAGGATTCGTAGTGGTTCAGAGCTATGTTGACATCAGTATAACAAACGCACGAATCCCTCGCCTTGGCTAGCACCAAGCCTGCAGCAAATGTCCAACCATTTGGAGAGCAATCACTTCTTGCCAGCTATTTGATAACCCTGACACAAATAAAAACATGCCCCTATGAGTCAGAGACGACTCCACAGAGCGAATCCATTTTGCAGCCATTAGATAATAGCCCTGAATACTCTGTTTAGCGAGCAGGAACACCATCCAGCTCTTAAGTTCACATTTTTCTCCAGCTTGCCATAAGCTTTAGTCATCCTCTGGAATACTCAGCGAGCCTTGGTATTTTAGTTTGCATGCTTCCAAAGAATTACTAGAGAACAATACTGACAGAACCCCTTACAGGAAATATTAAGTCACCATTCGTGTTTCATGGGTTATGTCACAGATTTTTCAAGAAATTGCTGGACAGAAGGGCACTGTCTTATAGTTCACAGATACCTTAAGATCTGTTCTGCCACAGGGCAGGTAATAGTATTTACATGCAGATGAAAGCTGGGTCACTTCACTCATCCTCTCAATCTCAGTCACTAGGGTCACTGTTTTGAGTCTACTTTGTAAATCATCATCACAGATTCACTATGGATTGGAAGGGACCTTGAAAGATCATCCAGTCCAATCCCCCTGCCACAGCAGGATCACCTAGACCAGGTCACACAGGAACACTTCCAGGTGGGTTTTTAACATCTCCAGAGGAGATTCCACAACCTTCCTGGGCAGCCTCTTCCAGTGCTCTGTCACCCTCACTGTGAATCTCACAGGGGAACAGGACTACAAGGAAAGCTTCCCTTTTCACTGAGGGATTTTACTTAGTGGAAACAGAAATATAAAGAAGATTCTTTGATTCTATTCTATGATTCTATATTACTGTTGAATTGAAATTTAGCTTCCAAGTTTGTTCAGGATACAGCAGAACCCTAGAAGGCTGTAACTTCATAGGAAGTCATAGAATGGGAGGTAACATCCAAAAAAACCCCTGCTGATCTTAGTGATTTTTTTCTTTATAACCAACTTGTTTCATACTTCTAGGTGATCCTGCTCTTCTCAATGTCACCTAGTGATAGGACAAGGGCCAATGGGTGTGAGCTGGAACGCAGGAGGTTTCATATAAATATCAGAAGGAACTTCTTCCTGGTGAGGGTGATGGAGCACTGGAAGGGGCTGCCCAGGGGTGTTGTGGAATCTCCTTCTCTGGAGATGTTTAAAACCCACCTGAACATGTTCCTGCGTGACTTGGTCATCTAGGTGATCCTACTCCGGCAGAGGGATTGGACTGGATGATCTTTTGAGGTCCTTTCCAACCCCTAACGTCCTGTGATTCTCTCCAATCCTTTTCTGCCGTAAGGCTGTGCAGAAAACAGTGTTACTGGGCCAACTCTCCCTTCATAAACCCCAAAGAGCTAAAACTACCCAAACCCCTCCAGCTAATACAGCCAGTAAAACAGCAACCGGTACCGTTTTCAAACGGATCCTACTTGCACAGGCACTTTATCTGAGCACCAGACTACTTACTGTCTTAGGGGTGAGTTTTCAAAGACAGATCCTTCTTTCCTTGGCTTCTCTTAAGGAAACTAGGTTAGTTTCCCCCCGAGCTGGAGCACAGCTTTGGCCTGTTTGTACCACACTCAGTATCAGTACAGCTGATTTCCAGAGAAATAAAGCGTGCCGTAGGCACAGGGATTATTGCTCCTCACTGTTTACAACAGCACTCACAGCATCAGCGCGAGGGAAATAAGCTAGAGCTGTTAATACAACAATACTTCATGCGTTCAGAAAGCAGCTTAGCTTTTCCTAAGAATTGGGAATAGTGTGTACTTGGAACGCTGCAGTGCCTTCAGAAGTAAGCTGTTCAACTGGGGTGATTATGCCAGCGGCAGATTGGCTGTAGCTTGGAACTGTTTGACCGCTGAATCACAGAACATCAGGGATTGAAGGGACCCAGAGAGATCATCCAGTCCAATCCCCCTGCCACAGCAGGATCACCTAGATGAACAAGTCACACAGGAACACATCCAGGTGGGTTTTAAACATCTCCAGAGAAGGAGACTCCACAACCACCCCAGGCAGCCTGTCCCAGTGCTCTGTCACCCTCACCATGAAGAAGTTCCTTCTGGTGTTTATATGGAACCTCCTGTGTTCCAGCTGACACCCATTGCCCCTTGTCCTATCACTAGATGACATTGAGAAGAGCCTGGCTCCATCCTCCCGACACCTACCCTGTGCATATTTATAAATGTTAATGAAGTCACCCCTCCATTTCTCCAAGCTCAAGAGACCCAGCTCCCTCAGCCTTTACTCAGCAGGGAGGAAACTGAACTATTTAAAGCTTGTAAATGCTATTCCAGAAAAATCCACAAATTGTTTCATTAGAGATTCATCATGAGTACCCCAGATGTCCAGTTCACAGCTATCTGGTTTTCTCCTATTCCTCCTCACCCTTTCCTCACCACCCCCCCTTCCCACATCACCTAGTCAGACATGGATTATTCTAGTTTCCAAATGAAAAAAGCAGCTAATCCTCTGCCTTCCAGACAAGCCAGTGAGCTGAGCTAAATCACCTGAGAATCACACTACCAGAGCTACCACAAGGTAAAATGTGGCACCAGCCCTTGAAATGGGGTGACTGTTTGCCACGACTAAACTGGCCTTGGAGGTCTGTCCTAAGTCAACAGAAATTCTGGACAAGTTATTTTTAAACTAGAATGGGCCGCCCAAGGGGGTTGTGGAGTCTCCTTCTCTGGCGATGTTTAAAATCTGCCTGGACATGTTTCTGTGCAACTTGGTCTAGGTGGTCCTGCTGTGGCAGGAGGATTGGACTGGATGATCTTTCAAGGTCCCTTCCAACCCCTAATGTTCTGTGATTCTGTAAACGTTCACTCAAGCCGTTTTCCAAACCAAAACTGACAGAGGGCTGCTCAGGAAACTGCCCCACAAGTTCAAACAGACAGCAGCAGCAGCGACCAGCACCAGGGCACATTCAGGTGCTGAATTCAACAGCCAAACAAACTTGAATTTCAAAAGGCTCACACCAAACCAGGCACCTCAGCTCCACAGCTGTTCCAGGATTCCTCAGCCTACCACGACCTCCCATCCCAGTTGGCATGACTCACACATGCCAAGTGTTAATTTGACTGGCATACAGATCCTGATACCCACACAAGCATTTAGAGGAACAGAGCGCTCATCCAGCAGTGCGTGCTCAGACCACAAGCTCTTCCCCATTTGTGATGCATCTTCTTCCAGCTGAAACCCTCAGCCACAGATTCTGCCAACACCAAAAGTGTGTGCCTACTCACCTACGCCGCAAATGCCCTTTGAAAACCTTTTCAACGTGAGCAGACTGAAGAGCCTAAGCCCACAGCAAAAAGCAAAGCAATGCACATCAATCAGCTCCAGCCTGCCTTTGCTGAAAGGCCTCGACCCTTCCCACAAAGCACAGACAGACACCAGTAAATTAGTTTTACCATCAGTGTGAGTGGCCAGAAAAACTCAAAGGTCAAGGGAGCAAGGTTTATCAAGAGATAAACTCTGCTTTTACAGAGAGGACTGTGAAAAGGTTTAGGAGTAGAGCTGTGTAACAAAACCCTTCCTTCCTCCAGAAGAAACTCCTAAGTGAAATCAAAGCATGAGAAGCACTGAGAAAGGATAACACAGGTGATAAAGATAAAAACAGGAGATATTTTAAGAGTGCAGCATCAAAAGAGCAGAAGTGGGTCTAGAAAACACAGCAGTTCTTTCTTCCACCTGTCTAGTCGGTGTAATTGATGACACTGAGAAGCACAGATGGCTCGCTCACGCCAGGTTCAGAGCAGTGGGTTAGCAGGACACTCGGCCACATCACAACCAGGTTTGCATTTCTCCAGAGCTGAGCACACGAACGTGCCTGTCCTCCACAGTTCTGCTGGAGTCACTTGGCTATTACAGACAATAATATAACAAGATCCATTAACTCAGATGATTTTCATAAAATACAAGCAAATGCTGCAGATAGGAGATTCTCTGACTTTAAACTCCCCTGCTTTCCTAACCCCCCCAGGAGAGGAAAGGCTTACATGTCGTCTTTTGGATGAAACAGGGAAGAGCCACTCTCTCCACTTCTAACAAGGTTTGGCACCACACTGGCAGACACAATCACTGCATTCAATGTTTTCTTCTCTTCCCAAATCCTTCCCAAGCACACAGCATCACATTAGACTGAAGCCAGGGTAGAAGCTGTTTTGCTTATTCAGCTGACCTACCTCATTCCATAAGAGGCAGGAATTTAACCACTGCACTGACTGCTCATCCAAATCCATTTACTCAGAGCAGATGTGCAGTTGTGAAAGCATTCACATGGTTTGCTGGCGTGTCTCTGACTCTCAGAAAAAGGTGCAGGAGACTGAAGAGTGAGATTATCCTAAGTGCCTTCTCTCTGCAAGCAACACTGTGACTTCAGCCAGCTGTAGAACTGCAAGCCACCAGTAACATTACTACTTAGAATCATAGAATCATTAGGGATTGGAAGGGACCTTGAGAGATCATCTAGTCCAATCCCCCTGCCAGAGCAGGATCACCCAGACCAAGTCATACAGTCAGTCTGGGTTAGAAGGGACCACAGGATCATCCAGTTCCATCTCCCCTACCATGGGCAGGGACACCCCACCCTAGATCAGGCTGGCCAGAGCCCCATCCAGCCCAGCCTTAAGCATCTCCAAGGATGGGGCTTCCACCACCTTCCTGGACAACCCATTCCAGGCTCTCACCACTCTCACAGTGAAGAACTTCCTCCTCACATCCACTCTAAATCCACCCATCTCCAGTTTGCTCCATTCCCCCTAGTCCTGTCGCTACCTGACATCCTAAAAAGCCCCTCCCCAGCGTTTTTGTAGGCCCCCTTCAGATACTGGAAGGCCACAATAAGGTCACCTCAGAGCCTCCTCTTCTCCAGACTTCAGCTGTTTCAAATCTTGGCATGGGCTCTACAGGATGACTTTCCTGCTGCTGTTCTGTGACATATATTCCTGTTTTCACCCAAACTCTTCAAGCTTCATCTAGTTCAGTGCATGAAAACACCTGGCTGATCCCACCACCATCCTGGACACCAACCCACAGGTCACAGCCTGAGAATCTCTGTCTCCTGCAGTTTCAAAGTCTAAGGACCCACACACTTTTCAAATGGCACCACAGGTTACTTCAAGATACGCCCGAGAGAATCCGTCACAAAAGCTTGGGTGTGACTGAAGTGGTTTAAGGAAAAACATTCTCCACGGTCAGTTTAGATTTGTTAACTGACTGGGATGAAAATCAAACACACCACTCCAGAGAAGGAATGGAAGTGCCTGAATTCAGCTGATGTCTCAACAACAGAGGTTAGCACTCAGCACAGAAGGCAAATGCTCTAACCTAGAAAGTGTATTTAGGAAGGGTGGTGGTGGAAAATGCTCAGAGGATCCTTGATATGCTTTTCCCACTGCTCTGATGGAAGTGTTGTTAATTAAACAAGCAAAGTGTGTCATGAGCAGCTTTGTTCAGACTCCTTCATGCGCAACTACTCATTTATCACCAAAATACAGTAGACAGTGGAGAACCATGACTGAACATCCTCAAAAGACCTCAAGGACAAGATCGGAGCAACTTGTTCTACAAGTACAGTTCAGGGGGTAGCACAATGGAATCCCAACTCTAGGTGCCTGATTTCACAAGGTTTCCACAGAGTGCAAACAAAAGGGCACTTGGCACAAGAGCTACCTACCACCCCATCCCAACATGCCTCATTGGGCTTGCTCCACCCCAGCAGGCTGAGTTATGCTTGCTGACCCTTCACTGTCTGAAGAGGCATTTTTATCTTCACCCGTGTACACAACAAAGCTGGGAAGACCACCGCTACAAACACAGCTTGGACATCTAGATGCCTAACTGAATGGTTTGGGTTGGTGCCCACCCCACCCAGGATCAGAAACCTGAAAACGAGAGAGAACCTTTCTCTATCTGCTAACATCAGGGAGCTCAAAGAGACTAGAACAAGAGATAAAATGTTCCAGTTTTTTGAGAAAATGATGACAGCTAAAGCTGGAGCACAGACATACACAGATCACATGGCCCAGGTTAGAAAACTGAGGTTCAACACTATCACAGAACATTAGGGATTGGAATGGACCTCGAAAGATCATCTGGTCCAATCCCCCTGCCACAGCAGGACCACCTAGACCAAGCTGCACAGGAACATGTCTGGGTTCCTGTGATAACTGCTTGAGCCAATGCTAGACAAGCTCCTGGTAGAACACAAAACACATCAGCAAGAAAAGCTCCGAGCCAGTAGCCTTGTGCCCATTCAAGGTCCAGAAGTATATCTCCACCCATTTATCTTCTACAACTTGTGCCAAGTACATATCTTATTAAATGGGAAGCTGCAATTTTTTAGAGCAATATTTTCTCTATTGATAGATTCCCTTCTTCTCAGGGAATGAACCCATGAACTGCAGAACCACATCAAAGAACTTATAACCTTTAACTACAACTAATATGATTGTATCAGAGTCATTAGGGATTGGAAGGGACCTCGAAAGATCATCTAGACCAATGGGGATGATCTTTCGAGGTCCCTTCCAGTCCCTAATGTTCTCTGATTCTGTGAATGCTCTTTCCTTCATGTTGACTCCCCAGCATAGGAAACACATGTGCTCTCCAGGGTGATGTCCTGGTGGTATGTAGCTGGAGTAATTTTGCAGGAGAAAAGCCAGTTTTGATGACACTTCTTGGATCACACACACGGTTTTCTTGAACTTAAACCAACTCACTTTTCAAAGAAAAAAAGTAAAAGAACTTTTAGATTAAACTGTGTAAGTAAACTTATGCCTCTTGGGTTTCATTATTATTATTTAAAATGTTTTAAAAATAGAATTTAAAAGAATAATTTAAAAATTATTATTTTTAAAATAATCAATTAAAGTAGCCAACTCTACTCATTCAAAATACTAAAGTCAGTGTGTGTCAAAATACTAAAGTCAATGGTGTGTCAGTGGAATAAATTGTGTCTGCATTCAATGATAGGCACTAGAACCCTGCAGATGAAAACAAGACTCAGACTGCCATGCCAACAGGCCACAAGACTCAGCATGGCAGAGTGTCAAACAACATAACTTCAGCTGCCTTTTCCTGGAGGAGATTCTGCACACAACTGAACAGTCTTCTGTATTTCAACCAAACAAGCTATAGGCATAAGTGAGCTTTATTTCACAGAATCACAGAACATCAGGCATTGGAAGGGACCTTGAAAGATCATCTAGTCCAATCCCCCCACCACAGCAGGATCACACAGACCAAGCTGCACAGGAACATGTCCAGGGGGGTTTTAAATGTCTCCAGAGAAGGAGACTCCACAATACCCCATGGGCAGCCCCTTCCAGTGCTCTGTCACCTTCACTGGGAAGAAGTTCCTTCTCACATTCATATGGAACCCCCTATGTTCCAGCTCACACCCACTGCCCCTTGTCCTATCATTAGATGCCCCTGAGCAGAGCCTGGCTCCATCCTCCTGACACCAACCCCTCACATATTTATTATCATTAATGAGGTCACCCCTCAGTCTTCTCTTCTCCAAGCTCAAGAGACCCAGCTCCCTCAGCCTTTCCTCAGCAGGGAGATGCTCCACTCCCTTCATCATCTTTGTGGCTCTGTGCTGGACTCCCTCCAGCAGTTCCATGTCCTTCTGGAACTGAAGAGCACAGAACCTGACATACTATTCCAGACACTGTCTCCCCAGGGCAGAGTAGAGGAGGAGGAGAACCCCTCTCTATCTGCTAACATCAGGGAGCTCAAAGAGACTAGAACAAGAGATAAGCACGGATACATTCCAGAAAACCATAAGCCACCACTACTTTCCAAGGCTTTAGTAATCCAGTCAGTTTAATTAGACTGACACCTCCAGCGGTTACACAAATAGACATTTGATTTAGTAACTCCCTATTAAAAACTTTCCAAGGTACACTCAAGTTTTAGGAGTTTCAGACTGTTTATTAAGGCCCTAATTACTTGAGCAATACTTCCCCTCCTCCTTCAGTATTTCTCTTCCTGTATCAGTGTCAGGCCACCTACAACATGTGTTCAGTTCTTACAGAAACAAACTGCACATGGCTCGTAACCAAGTGAACAGAACTAGTCCAGTTAAGACAACAGCACGAGCCTTGGTCTAGGTGATGCTGCTGTGGCAGGGGGATTGGACTACATGATTTTTCGAGGTCCCTTCCAATCGCCAATGTTCAGTGGTTCTGTGATTCAAACTCTGGGCTCTCACTATGCAGATTTGTAAATATTTTTATGTAACTGTGACAGAGTTGGAGCTGAATGCTTATGCTTCCCCCTTTCGGTAAGCTGAAGACAACTCCTCCAGTAGAGCTTTAAGCTGAAAGCTTTGAAGGATTCATTCACATGGCAGGGTAACACAGACCACCGTCCTCTGAGCTGAGCTGCTGCACAGAAAGAACAACACAAACCCTGACCACGGCCTTGCCCCTGCACCTCCATGAGTCCCATTCAACAACCAGCTGTGGAAGGATTTCCAGGCACTGTGCTCATGTACAGTGTCAATAGCCACTTATCCAACAACAGCATTACTCTTCCAGGAAAGAGAGTCCATGCACACACAAGAAACTCCAACCATCTTGAAACAAGAGTTTATACAGCAGTTGTATTAAATACAGTTCTACAATCTAAACCACAGTATTTTATTAGTTCAGTTTCATTGTAAATTCTCAAGAGAGAACATTTGTTGCTCTCACGTTTGCTCAGAACTGATTAAGCAACAGCTTTATCTGACGCCGTGGTTTACCATTTATCAAATCTGCACCCCGACATGGCCCAGGAAGAAAATTTCCTAGCCTGCAGAAGTTCAGTTCCAGTAATTGACAAGTGCAGCCAAGTAAATTATTGCTCTTGCAACAGACTTGCAGGAAAGATAGCGTTACACTTCTGCTCCAGCTCTAGGCATCTGCAATTTATAGCAAACCAGAGCTGGCTTATTTCAAACCAGGAATGGATTGTGTCTCTATGTTTTCAATATCAGAAACCTTCAAGTTATCACAGCGTGAAATAACAGGTTTCTAATACTGTAGTGGGTTTTATGCTCTGGAAATTGCTACATGATGCAGTGGTGACATGTTTATGTACAACACTCCTAGGAAGGATTATACAGACCATGGATGTCAGCAAAATGGAAAGCATCTGTTTAGACTGTGACGTGCTGCTAAGGCTTTCTTGACTGCCAGTCTGTGATACGGTGCACAGCGCAGTCGAGGTCACGGCAGCAAACCAGTGACAGACATCCATTTCACTGCCTACTGCAAAAGTCAGGCAGCCTTCAAGTCACAGCTACTAATGCAAAGTAAGCTACACAGAAAGTAGGCGATCAATCTTCCCTCTGATGTTTCAAGGGGACAGTTCTAGAGCCTCATTTCAGGGGTTTTTTTTATATAAAAGCACACTGAGTCTTGATTAACGATCAAGGGATGAGGAAGACTTTCCCCCATCACACGTTAAAAAGCCTCCAACAAAATCTCCCAAAGTGCAGACACTTAACTACCGAAGCAACATTACTTGCGAGATCCATGTCTTTATAAAACCAATTTACAACTTCTTGGACAAAACACCCTCCAAGAGCAGTTAAAAGCTACATAATGCTCCAGAGTATTAACTTTGCTTTTGGACCACCAGTTTAGCTGACATGGAAAAGACTAGCTGTATAATACTTCACACATCTAGACACATTGTTCTATTTAAGTCAGCACTGAATTACATCAAAAAAGTTGGCTTTGAATCAGCAGATTCAGATGTTATCTTAGGAATTAAGTACTATTACTTGTATTAGAAGTCCACCCACTGCCAGGGAAGCCAGCCTTTTCTGAAGGAAAAGAAAAGGAAAAAGGCTTTTCCAGCAACAAAAAGGCAAAGGAAAGCAGGACACATGACCTTCAGGAAGTGCATGTGAACAGATCCTCAACTAAGCATTGCACTGCTCCTCAGAAGCTTAAGCCAAGATATCAACTTCCACAGCTCAGATCTAACTATACCTTCTCCGAGCAGTGTTCTGATTTGTTCTGTTTGGTTTCAAGTCTCTTAACATCTAACCTTTGCAGAGACAAATGTTTGTGACTCACGCAGAGACAAATGAAACTGTTACAGAAACCAAATCACAGCAACGCAGGACTTTAAGTTCAGTTTTCAATTACTGTAAGAGACTAAGAAAACAGAGTCCTTTCTAAAGGACTCTAAAACAATGATCTAAATAAGTGTATGACTTAGGCCTGAAGGAAGAACAGCTGGTGAATTTAGGATCCTCCCATATTTTAATTCATGGTGATGTCATAATTTAGAGTTCTTGGAAACTATGTCAGTTGGGTATTTCAACCGCATCAATTACAGTCATTAAATCCAGTGCACATCTCTGCTTAAGCATCCATTTAACTCAAGTCTTTAGTTGTAAGAAGTCTCATGAAGCGTTCTCAGGACCTTTAAAATTGTCTTCAAATACACTTTGAGTTTAAAGGAGTTTCTAAACAAGCCGTATCGTGTACACTCAAGCTTAAACACTCTCCCTGCTAGCTTTACAATGCGCTGGGACAAGACTGCTCTGCTACTAAGTGCTTCACAGTGTAGATTTAAAGGGGCTCCTTTAGGGTTATGAAACAGCATTTCACTTCCATGTTATAAAAGTAGGGTTTGGGAGTGCCTTCTAAGTTGAAGATGAGCCATTTTGCACAATTTTGTTATGAAAAGGTAAGAGCAGCCAAAGAAGGCTTAAACTGAAGTATATTTCACATTACTTAATCCTTCGATTGTTATGCAAGTGTATTTCATAACCTTACTTGAAGGACTGAAGAACAGTTTTAGTACTAACAATGGGCTCTGTCTGACAGCTAATGCTATCTGGAGTGTGCATCACATTCTCCTTCAACACTCCAATTAATGTAACTCCCAGACTAGCAGGGGTTCAAAAATAAATTGCACAGGAAAACAAGGTTCAGAGAGACAGAAACAGTAGAATCACATCCCTTGCTCTCCTCAACTAGTTCACATCTGCTGGGTCTGCAGACAGTATCACCCCAAAAGGCATACGGAAGGCTTTCTTACTTCTGCTGGCATCCCCCAGAGAGAGCTATGAAGACAAATATGCAGAATTCCTAAAAGTGTTCTTGGATTGATTTCTTGAGAGGTTTTTTTGCCTTTCCTCCTGGCATTCAAAAGAATGAATTTGCCCCCAAAGCAATTAAAATCCCTGCTGGAATTATTGTTTGAAGTGCTTTTATTTCCAGAAACATGCAAGTCTGTATTGCAAATTGCAGCCATCACCCAAACAGCATGTTAAAGCTGCTAATGTGCTAGCAGAAGACTAGAGAGGAGGAAGGTTGAGGAGCCATTCATTAGCAGTAACAACCTTTAAACAGATTCAGACATTATGCTTGCAAAGATTTTATATCCAGGGCTACAGTAAAGGGCACAAGACTTACAAGTCTGGATTCAAGAAGAATACAAATGATTTAAAACAATTTGTTAATAGCTCTAACACCCACCATTCTGTTTAGCACAACAGTTAAGTTTAAAATAAGACACCCCCACAGTGATGAACTTGCAAATGAAAGACAGCAAGTGTAAAACTGAAGAAGAAGGGAGTTGAACAACAAACAGCACTCAATTTACCAGAACTAACTGACAAAAACAGTAACAGAAAAGAGACCCTACTTACCCAGAAATGTGCATGGCAGTTGACCATCATGGTCCTCTCAATAAGCTCATCAGGACACTCCAGAAGATGGTGTCCAGAGACCACCCCAGCATTGTTCACCAGGACAGACACTTCACCAACCTCCTTGCGGACCCTCTCGGCAGTGGAGTAGACATTTTCCCTCTTGCCCACATCACAGGTGTAGGTGTAAACCTGCAAGTTGCAGGGGGGCAGTGCATCTTTTTCTCCATCTCCAGCTACTACGGAACACAGAAGAACAGAGGGAGGAAAAGAATCAAAGTTCTTACTGGCGTCTTGACATTCGAACAAGTAGTCGATTGGAAGCAGAAACCGCGTTTCTATCGCGGTAAAACTTCTGACTACTTCGGTGTCACCGCGGTACAAAAGAACTCGCTCATTCACTATTGTTGTCAGCGAGCTTTAGGAAAAGCCAGTTTTGAAGCCGCTGCTGTCGGCCAAGGCTACGCGAAGCAGGTCTCGGCTCCCCAGAGGGGCCGGCCCCGGCTGGCAGCGGCACAGAGGGCGCCGGGCGCTCGGCCCGCCCGCTCCCCCCACGGCAGGTGCCTCCAGAGCCCCCGCGGCCCGGGCGGCGCAGGTGAGGGGCCGGGGCAGCCCCACCGCCGCTTACCTCTGTGGGCGGCGGCCGCCTCGGCCAGCTCCCGGTAGATGTTCCGCACCATGCCCGCCGTCTCCTCGTTGCTCTGCGTGTTGATGTCCCACAGCACCAGCAGCGCCCGGCGCCGGGCGAACTCCAGCGCGAAGAGGCGGCCCAGGCCGCTGCCGGCGCCGGTGATCAGGCACACCTGCCCCGCCACGCTCTTCTCCTTGGGCCGCACCAGCCACTTGGCCGCGGCTAGCACGAAGGCCCAGAGCACCCGGAAAGTCACCACGAAGAGTTCCAGCAGGATGTTCATGGTGCCGAAGCCCAGCGGCGCGGGGAAGCCCGCGTCCCGGCAGCGCCGGAGGGACGGGCGCGGAGCCTCTCCGCGGCGGAGACGGCTCCTCCTCGCTGCCCGGCTCCCCCACCTGGGGCTGCCCGCGCCAGGGACCTCCCGCTGCCAGCGAGGAAAGACGGAGGGAGACTCCGCTCCCCTGCCCAGGGTCCCTCCTCGCGACCTGTCTCGGTCACGGACACTGACCCGGACCTCGACCCGTCCCCTCGCCGCCGCCCGCCCAGCCCCGCACGCCCGCGGCCCCACTACTGGCAGGGAGCATGATGCTCACTCAGCCCCCTATATAGGGCGGGACGGACGGTCGGGACCCTCCCCCGGGCCGGCCTAGCCCGCCCCACATTCCCGGGATCCCCCGCCCCCTCCGCGGCCCCTCCTCGCCCCGTCCCGACCCGCAGCCGGGAAGCGGTCCCCAGACCGGGCCTGGCCGCTGCTCCGCGCCGCTCAGCGCCGTCCGTCCGTCCGTCGGCCGGTCGGTCAGTGGCAGCGGCGNGAGCTGCCACCGCAGCGACACCTTGAGGCGGTGGCGGGGCCGAGCTGGTGCCCGCGGGTGTGTGGGCGGGGGACAGCAGCCTTTGCGATGCCCGGGTTGGGGTTAAAAGGCTGCGAAGGGGTGCGAGAGGCTCGTGCTCCCGGCTGGAGACGCTCGGGAGCCTCGGGTTCTCTGCCGAGCTGAGAAGCTGCTGTGGGTGTTCTGGTCTTTCAGCCAAATATTGGGGCCGTTACTTAACTTCTAATCAACCCATCGAAATGGGGGGCTAAAAGTACCGGCGCTCTTGAAATGTTTCTGCCAGGCGGGGACCCCGGGCAGCGGCCGCTCTGGGCCATCGGTGCGGGGCAGAGCGACCCCTGCGAGTTCCAGGTGGTGGGCGAACACGAGCCCAAAGCCCTCTCGGGACCCTCTGCCTGCGCTGCTCGCTTCTCGCTTGCTGGCGGAGGCCGGGAGCGCCGCGGGCAGCACGGCTTCCTCACACCGGACGGTCCCGCTGCCCCCAGCCCCGCTGACTCCCCGCTCCCTGGGCGCCAAAGCCGGGCATTGGGCGTTGCGGGAGCGGGACCCAGGACCAGTGCTCTTACGGAGACAGAAGCTGTGCGGGGTACCCTCCCTGCTGCTGAGGGGTGCGGGCGGCCGGGGAGGCAGCGCCAGGGCCGCTGTCTCCTGGCTTCAGCCCGTCGCTGCCGCGGTGCTGAAAGCGTCCTACAGGCTTTAAAGCTGGAGCAAGGGAAGTCCCGCATTACACGAGATGCTAGCTGGGCGCCTGCGGGAAGACTCGGGTTTGACGGCGGAGGGCGGCTCCCGCACGTTCTCGCTGCAGGCACTCGTCGGGCACCTCGGCGTCCGCACCGCAGACTGGCAGCGTGGCGGACGCCAAAGCACGGGGTCCTTCTGTTTGCAGGGCCCTGCCTGCGTAGGTGGGCGTTGAGGTGCTGTCCGCGCAGGCGCACTCCGACCTCTCTCTCTTCCGGCGGGGACCATGGCGGAGAAAGAGTAAGTGCTCGGCCCTGCGGGGATCCGCCGCCATCCGCGTCTGCGGCGCTGCCCGCCGCCCGTGGCTGCGGCTGTGCTGCCGCATTCTGAGCTGCGCTGCTTGGGCCTCCGCTTGCGACGCGGAAAGCGGCCCAGCCGGCCTGGGTTCGGAGTGGTGGCGAGACGGGGCCTGACGCGTCGGCCTCTCTGTCAGTGGCGGGCTCTGCCCCACGGGGAGCTGGCGAGAGAGAGTTGGATTGGCCCCTCGCAGCGCGGTTGTGGAGTGAGGGCCCGGGGTGGCAGAGTTGCCCCTGGTTGGATGGTGGTGTCGCTGCCGTGCTGGGTTCGCGGGAGGCGTGCGCGGGTTCACTCGGGAGGCCCAGGAAGCGCCCTGACGCTGTAACCAGTGCAGCTGTAAGTGGTGTCACATCCGAGAGCGCAGCGATCGGAGAGTGAAGGCCTGTGAAACAGCCTCCAGAGTGCTGCTGATCTGCTTTTGCTTGTAAAAACCCCTTTGAAGTGTTAATCAATCTGAAAGAGGTGCTCGAAGCAGGCTATTGCAGATGGGACTGTAGCAAAGTAGTATAAAAAGCTTCTTGTCTCTTCGTGGTCTCAGGCGTCAGAGCTATGTGCACACGGTGTGTGCAGCCCAGCAGCTGCGATGTCCCATTTCCGGGTCCAGTTTAACAAGGGACTTGTTCAGGCTGCATCAAGCAAGGCCTGGTTGCAGTGGGAACAAGGAAGATGCCTCAGGGTACTGGCCCGAGGTGGTGAGACCTGCATATGAGCTGTGTTTGCACTGATGTCTGTCAGCCCATTTCATGTCATCAGATAGATGTGGGTTCTTTCAGCAGATGCACTGACAGCCAGGCCCCACGCAGCGCTGCGTTGGTTTTCACTGTGGGTTAGTGCTCATCGAGAGCTGAGGGCAGCTGTGCACCAGGGTCTTGAGGGAGGCAGAGGTCACAGTCTCCCCTTGTTACTTTTACTTTTCCTCTAGTTACTGTTGACTTCACTCTTTCTTATTTCAGGCAGATGTTTTCAGGCAGCTTGTCCTTGAAGCTTTGGTAGCTTAATGATTTCTTGTCACACCAAGACAAGTTGGTGCTGTCACAGGGTTAAGCTTCATACTGTTGTGCTCAGGCTTGGCTGTTCTTTCTCTACATCAATACCAACTAAAAGCATTTGGTCTCTTTTCTCTTTAGAGCAAAGAAGGTGCCATCTGTCCCAGAGAGCCTGCTGAAAAAGCGTCAGGCTTATGCAGCTCTAAAAGCCAAACGTCAGAAGAAGATCTTGGCTATAAAAAAGGTAAATATTTCATTGCTCCTTAACTTGAATTGTTCATCTTTTGCACTGTCAGCTGCTGCTCTTCATTTAATGCATCGTGGAAGCTTACAGCACTTGAGGATCTTGCCGTTAATGTTTTTACTAAAAGGTGGTTGCTGTTGGGTTTGTTTTGGTCAATAACAGCCCCGAGGAGAAGGACTTGGGGGTGGTGGTGGTGCAGAAGTTGAACAGGAGCCATAACTGTGTGCTTGCAGCCCAGAAAGCTGAACGTGTGCTAGGCTGCATCAAAAAAGTGGTGACAGCTGGTTGAAGGAGGTGATTCTCCCCCTCTACTCTGCACTGGTGAAACCCTGTCTGGAGTGCTGTGTCCAGTTCTGGAGTCCCCAACCTAATAAGGGCAGAGAGCTCCTGGAAGGTGTCCAGAGGAGAGCAACTTAAATTATGAGAGGGCTGGAGCACCTCCACTATGAGGACAGGCTGAGTAAGTTGGAGTTCTCAGGCTGGAGAAGAGGCTCTCAGGTGACCTTCTAGTAGCTTTTCAGTCTCTGAAGGGGGCTGCAAGAAAGCTGGAGTAGGGTTTTTGACATGGATGGTAGCAAGAGGACAAGGAGAAAGGGTTCCAGACTTGAAGAGGGGAAATAAAGGGAGGACTTAAGGAACAGATGCTTTCCTGTGAGGGTGCTGAGATACCAGAACAGGTTGCGCAAGGAAGTTGTGGCTGCCCCATCCCTGGAAGTGTTGAAGGCCAGATTGGCTGGGGTTCTGAGTAACCTGCTCTAGTGAAGGTGTGCCTGCCTCTGCAGGGAGGTTGGAATGAGTATGTTATGTTGTTTGAAAATGATTTTTATGTGTTTTCATTTCAGTTCCGTAAGGCACAAAGAAAACTCATGTATACCAGGGCCCAAGCTTACCACAAGGAGTACAGGCACATGTACAGGCAGGAGATCCGCATGGCCAGGATGGCCAGGAAAGCTGGCAATTACTACGTTCCAGCAGAACCCAAACTGGCCTTTGTCATCAGGATAAGAGGGTAAGCCTGCATGCAGAAGTCAGTGTGCAGATGACTTGGTTAACTATCTGCTTCGAGAGCATAAATACATAAAGCAAACTGAGTCTTTCTCTGGTGGCCGGAGGATGCGTGCGTGCCAGAGGCTGTTAATTGTTTGTGTCACCTTAACCTTGTTAAAATCTGGGTTGTTTCAGGATAATCGTGTTGATAGATCTGGTTTAAGTGACAGAGTAAAGCCCTCACTACGTGTGTTTTGTGTAGTTGGTAAAAGAGCTATGAGTTTCCTGTTGGAACAATACTGTTGTGGGGTTTTTTTAATGCGATACTTAACTGTTTTCTGGGCTGTAGATAACAGAGGCTGTTATCCTGTTTCTCTAGTACCAACGGTGTCAGCCCGAAGGTTCGCAAGGTGTTGCAGCTTCTTCGTCTGCGTCAGATTTTTAACGGCACGTTTGTAAAACTCAACAAGGCTTCTATCAACATGCTGCGGATTGTTGAACCCTACATTGCATGGGGGTGAGTGGAATGTCTGGGTGCCTTTTGTGTTTTACACCACAGGACTTGCAGCTTCCCTTGTGCTTAAAATTTTCCTGAATCTTAGAATCGTAGAATCATCAGGGATTGGAAGGCACCCCGAAAGACCGTCTAGCCCAATCCCCCTGCCACAGCAGGATCACTTCACTGGGGAAATTACAGAATCAGAATCAGTCAGGGTTGGAAGGGACCACCTGATCATCCAGTTCCAATTCCCCCACCAGACTGGGACACCCCACCCTAGACCAGGCTGGCCAGAGCCCCATCCAGCCTGGCCTTAAATACCTCAAGGGATGGGGCCCCAACCACCTCCCTGGGCAACCCAGGCTTTCACCACTCTCACGGTGAAAGAGCTGCCTCCTCACATCCAGTCTAAATCCACCCATCTCCAGCTTTGCTCCATTGCCCCTAGTCGTGTCACTACCTGACATCCTAAACAGTCCTCTGCATGCGTTCCCTGCTTTGAATTGAAAATGCAGTTAGGGCAGGGCTTTTGAAAGACACGCGTGTTCTCACTAGTGTCCTTGGGAACGTGGTGCGAGAGAGTTGGGCTTCGCGATTGTTTTGTGGGAACTTTGGGGACATGCTGAAATGATCTTAAATTGCCGTGGAAGTTTCATGCAGAGATATTAATTTGGAACGTGGCCTGCAAAGACCTAACATTCATGGGGTTTTTCACCTTGGCTTTCAGTTATCCCAACCTGAAGTCTGTACATGAGTTGATCTACAAGCGTGGCTACGGGAAGATCAACAAGCAGCGCATTGCTCTTACGGATAATTCTCTGATTCAGAAATGCCTTGGTAAGTACTGCTGCACTTGACAGGAAAGCAGCTTGCTGCATTTGGATGGTGAATGCCAAGGTGGACAACTGCCCTTCTGGAGAATAGTAGTGATTGATTAATAATCTCTACTTACTAGCTGAACAGAAAGCCAGCTGGAAGTGTATTTTGTTGTAAAATTGTCTGTGTCTTTCTTAGGCCTTAGTGATCAGGTGAACAGACTTTTAAATCTGCCTGTCAGAAGAACTAGCTAATGGAAAATACTGGTGTGTTTAGTGAAAGCAAAGCGTGGTGGTCATTGTCAGGAAGCAGACTGCTGTAGGGGACTATGGTTTAAGTTTCTGTAACCTAGCTTTTGCTAAGAATCATTCAGTGGGGTTTGCTTTATGTTGTTTCTTATTGCTGGCTACCAGTACTCAGGTTAAAAAACCAGCTGGTTTGGTGCCTCTTGTCAAATGTGACAACTAAACAGCGTTGAGTTGTCTGCATCTGATCCATTCTGAGTAGAAAGGTGAGTTGTTGGATGTCCTCTGACACTGGATGCTTCCCAGCTTCCTGAAGTTTATCAAAATAAGCAGTTGTGGCAGTAATAACATTAGAGATTTTAGCTGGTTGTTGAGCAGTGGCTCTACATGTAGCCTTTCTGAGAGCCCAAGTTTCTGAATTTTAGGAAAGCTTGGCATCATCTGCATGGAAGATGTGATCCATGAAATCTACACCGTTGGCAAGAACTTCAAAGTTGTGAACAACTTCCTTTGGCCCTTCAAGTTATCCTCCCCTCGGGGTGGAATGAAGAAGAAAACTATCCACTTCGTGGAAGGTGGAGATGCTGGTAACAGAGAAGATCAGATCAACAGACTCATAAGGAGAATGAACTAATGGTGAGATATTACTGAAGCTTCATGCTGCCCACTGTTCCGTGTCTGCTGTGCAGAACATTCAGATCTGACGTGTATTCACTCACAGTTGGGGGGTACCTGCACTGCAAAGCTACTCGGACAGTACACTTCCAAGTGTTCCTAAAGCTTAAGTAATTGGGAAGACAGTCTCCATTGTAGCTGAGATGTTTAAGAAGCATAAGCATTACTAAGAACTTAGTTTTCATTTGCTAGTAACTTGTTTGAAAACCTTAGTTGGGTTTTACGATGGGAAGCCCTGACATCTTGACTAAAGTTTTCAGCCATAAAGAAAGAACTCTTAGTGTGATGGAAGTCTTGTGATTGCCAGGGCAGTGTTTGTTCAGATGGGCTGACTTGTGCTGTTAAAGCAAACTTAGGATTTGGAGAAACTCATTTGCCAAGTTAGAGCATTTTAATGGTCTAAATTGACAACTAATTCAAGTTTCAACACAGTTTAAGCCACATCTTAAGTACTGTGTCCGGTTTTGGGCACCGCAGTACAAGAGAGATGTGGAGGTGCTGGATCAAGTGCAGAGGAGGGCAGCTGAGCTGGTGAAGGGCCTGGAGAATAAAGCTTATGAGACAAGACTGAAAGCACTGGGGCTCTTTAGTTTGAAGAAGAGGAGGCTGAGAGGAGATCTCATCCCTCTCTACAACTACCTTAAAAGATGTTGTGGCGAGGTTGGTGCTGCTCTCTTCTCACAAGCAGTTAGTGATAGAACAAGAGGGAATGGGTTCAAGTTACAACAGGGTAAGTTTAGGCTTGATATAAGGAAAGGATTTTTCACACAAAAGGTGGTCAGGCACTGGAATGGGCTTCCCAGGGAGGTGGTTGAGTCGCCATCCTTGGATGTGTTTAAAGATCATTTGGATTAAGTGTTGAGGGATGTAGTTTAGGGGTGAACTTGTAGGGTAGATGGTTGGACCCGATGATGCCAGGGGCCTTTTCCAACCAGAGTGATTCTGTAAGCTTTCCTGTTGATGTGACCGAGACTGTAATTTTGAAAGACTGATTTCAATTTAGCCATTTGAATAGTCTGTCCTTTAGACATGTGGAAGTTGGACAGTTAAAGCAGTTTGACAGTGGCAGCCAAGGCCTGAAGTTTGTCTTGTTCAATCTGTCCTACCACCTAGTGGTACCACTGTTGCTGCTTTGATGAGAAGTCACTGCCATTCAAAGTTTGAAAAGTTCGATGACACTGAAAAAGAAACTTTCCATTGCGTTTCCCCCTTTTTGCTCCAAAAATAGCTTTGATGTTGCCCTTTCCTTACCTTCAGTCAAGGATAAACTTGGTTTTTGTATGACAGCTCTGCTGGAATTTGAGAAAACTACTTTGTTGTAGGGTGCTTGGGAAGAATAACAGGCAAAGACCAAATTTTCCCCAAACTGCTCCCTCTAAAGGCAAGAAGGTTCATTTACTTGGGAATTCCTAACTTCCAGAGGGTTGGTTGGTAGAGAAGAAGTGGTGATAGTGGTTAGTGATGTGAATTCACAGCTCAAAAAAGATGTGGTTGCTGTTACGTGAGTTGTCAGAGATGCATTTTCTGGAGGAGTGAAGTCCTGCTTTTGAGCCTTCTAAAAACGCACACCGTGTTGAGCTAATTTTGCTCTGCAGTCTCTCCAAGGAGACCTAAGAACTTCCTTTCCATGGGTCTCTTTAGCTTGGAGAAAAGGAGACTGAGGGGTGATCCCATTAATGTTGATAAATAGGTGGAGGGTGGGTGTCAGGAGGATGGAGCCAGGCTTTTCTCAGTGTCATCTAGTGACAGGACAAGCTGCAGCGTAGGAAGTTCCACATCAGTACGAGAAGGAACTTGTTCTCAGTGAAGGTGACAGCCCTGGAAGGGGCTGCCCAGGGGGATTGTGGAGTCTCCTCCTCTTGAGACATTTAGAACCCACCTGGATGTGTTCCTGTGTGACTTGATGTAGGTGGTCCTGCTGTGGCAGGGGGACTGGACTAGATGATCTTTCGAGGTCCCTTCAGTCCCTAATGCTCTGTGATTCTGTGACTGACAGCTTTTTTTGTTGAAGCTTTGTTTAGGCTGTTCTTCCTCAGGATTCCACTCCCCCAAGCTCTTTGCATGTTGCTTTGTTGTGTCCAGCTGTGAAGCCGCAGAGTTTTCAAGTGCTGGTTACATGATATTGGGAAACTTGCACTTGGGAAAGTAGTTGCTGGCTGGGGCAGTGTTGTGTAAAGCTTTTTCTCTCAGCTGTGGGGAGAAGCAGAATGGCCGTGTCGTTCGGTGCCTGGGGTGATGCTGTATTGCTCACACTGGCCTTTTTGTACAAATGGCCACAAGCTGCTCCAGGTTCAGTACTGGCAGATGCTTCCCTGAAGTTAGTGCGTGAGGCCTTGTAACCAGGATTGAGCAGAACTACCTGTGCTTTACGCTCCCGCCTGGTTTCTAAGCACCAGAGGGAAACTGCTGTTTTTAATTGAAACCCCGTGACTTTTCTGTCAGTCTAGCTCCTTCCTCTGCCAATTTCACTGACAAACATCAGAGGTCTGCTGCTGGTATGGAGTTGTTATAACTGCAGTGACTGTAAATGCCTGTGAGGAGGAGTAGATTGGCAGAGAGACCAGGGATATTCAGCTGTATGTTCACGTGTTTTCATTAGACTCCTCGCTCAGTGTCCTGTGTGAGTAGCAGACAGCCAGGTTTCCAGTTTGGGAATCACAGAACATTAGGGATTAGAAGGGATCTTGGAAGATCATCCAGTCTAATCCCCCCACCACAGCAGGATCCCCTAGGTCCAGTTGCACAGGATAGCACTTGTGGCCTTGCAGGTTGTTGTTCTGTACTTCTAAGCAATTAGCATTTGTGCTTGGACTGCAAACAAACCTACCTCTGGCATAAAGCTGAAGTGACTGAATGCTCTTGTCTCCTGTACTTTGTGTTCCTGCTGCTCTGAACTGAGTGCACTTTCAAAACAGTGAGATTTCAAAATACGGGAAACCTACGTGTAGGAAACAGAAGACTGTTGTTGTTACTTCTGAGGTAATGGGCTCAGGTGAGATAGTGGCAGTAGGGCCACATATCTGAAGATGAGTATTTCTTTCCCTGTATGTAAGTGGTTACCTGCTATCTGTCTGCTATTACTTTCATGTCTGTGTGTCAGCAGTCCTTGAGATGTGTTGGAAGCAGAGTTACTACATCAGGAGTTAAAATACACACAGTGTCTCAGGATGTCTGTAAATACCAGGCTTCCCCAAGCTCTGCCTTTAGACAAACAGGAGAATAGATACCAATAGTCAAGATGGAAACGTTTGTCTTGTTAGCTGTGGCACGTGAAATGCCTGTTGTGAACGAAGAGGTGTTGATACAGAGATTCACTGTGGTGTGCAAGGCTGCCAGAGCTTAAATCCAGTGAAGTTAAATGAGTCTTTCTAGTCCAGACTATAAACTGTAGAAATAGTAAAACCGAAGAACATTTTTTGTTGGAAGGGACCTTTGAAGGCCACCCTGTGTGGGTGACCCAGGTCGGTTTGGTTCCATGTGTATTTAATGGTGCTTGTTTTCTTTTTTCAGATTCAGATGCCCAGCTGCAGTTTTTCAGTCTCTGGTCTGATAATAAAACCATCTTACACATAACTGTGTGTCGTCTTGACTGATGTCTTTGTGATCCTCTTCTCTAGTGGTGATGGTTTGAAGAGCCACGTGTGGCTTGAGTTTTGGAGGATTAGACTGTTCTACCTTCATGTGGCGCAAGAGCGTTTGGAAGGTTTTGTGGCCCTAACAGCTTTTAACTCCTCATTATTTCTATTGTGACTGAAAGTGCTGCAGATGACCAGCCCTAGGCCCTTGAGCAGGCAGGATTCATACTGTGCTGTAGTGAGCAGGCAGGATTCCTACTGTGCTGTAGTGCACCAGAAAGCTGTGTGTGATGGTTTTCTGTGTAAGGAAGAATCAAGTTCTTGACATGTTAATGAGCTTACAGTCAGGACGTGATCATTACTTCCAGCTCTGAACATCTTCAGGTATCTTTTTCCAAAGGAAACATGAAATAGTTTACACCACAGCAAATTGCTTTCCACTTGGTAGATAATTTTTCTACTTATCATTTGTTGTATTTCAGATACTGTAGAAGTCTGTGGTCAGGCACTGGAATGGGCTTCACAGGGAGGCGATTGAGTTGCCGTTCTTAGATATGTTTAAAGATCATTTGGATGAGGTTTTGAGGGATACGGTTTAGAGATGAACTTGTAAAGTAGGGTAGGTTGTTGGACTTCGTGATCCCAGGGATCTTTTCCAACCACTGTGATTCTGTGAAGCATGGAGACCACAGGTTGATGACGTGTAGGTAAAGAAACACAGAGACTGGCAAAACACAGCTCGGTGTTCCAGCCTGCTGCTCGTCTTGCAGGCATTTCTGAAGGAGCCCTAGCCAGTTGAGGCATCTCATGTAACAGATCAGCAATCAGCAGTGAAGGATTATAGGGTGGGGACTGACCCTCATGCTTGGAGAGCAGTGTAGGAGAAAAGAGTCTTGGGGGTGGTGGTGGCCAGCAGGATGACCATGAGCCAGCAATGTGCTCTTGTGGCCAAGAAGGCCAACGGCATCTTGGGGTGGATCAGAATGGGGGTGGTTAGATTGAGCGAGGTTCTCCTCCCCCTCTGCTCTGCACTGGTGAGACCACATCTGGAGGATTGTGTCCAGTTCTAAGCCCCTCAGTTCCAGATGGACAGTGCTGCTCGAGAGAGTCCCGTGCAGAGACACAAAGATGATGGAGTGGAACATCTCCCCGATGAGGAAGGGCTGAGGGAGCTGGGTCTCTTGAGCTTGGAGAAAAGGAGACTGAGGGGTGACCTCATGAATGTTGATAGAGATGTGAAGGGTGGGTGTCAGGAGGATGGAGCCAGGCTCTGCCCAGTGTCATCTAGTGATAGGTGATAGGGCAGTGGGTATGAGCTGGAGCATAGGAGGTTCCACATCAAGCTGAGAAGGAACTTCTTCCCAGTGAGGGTGACAGAGCACAGGAAGGGCTGCCCCGGGGGTTGTGGAGTCTCCTTCTCTGGAGACATTTAAAACCCGCTTCACCATGTTCCTGTGCAACTGGATCTATGTGATCCTGGTGTTGCAGGGGAACTGGACTAGATCGTTGAAGCGAGGTCCCATCCAATCCCTAGTGCTCTATGATGTCTAAAAACCACTGGCATCAATCATCGTTTCTCTCTCTAGTCTGTGTGGATGTTTCTGCACTGCAGTTTTAGTTACCCTTTAGTGAAAAAGCCAACACAGAGCCAATTAGCTTTTGACAAGCTTTAGTACAAGCTGTTTGTACAACTAGTGGGGAAGCCTTGGTTCTCATCTGGATCTTACATGTGCAGTCTGACTCAGCTTAAAATTGGGGCAATGGGGAATGTCCCTGAGAAAAGGTCTGTTGGCTTGAGTATCCGTGTTTGTTTCAGTTGGCAGAGTTCTCCGTGCGTGTTGCATCGTTGGTGATTTCCCTTGGACTCACATCTTCTAGTCTTTTCTTAACAGAAGAGGAGCTGTGTAAATGAGTAGCAGACTGTGTGTGATAGGTACAGAGAATAGAAGGCTGACTCAGGAATTTAATCAGCCCTGGAGGACTTGTGTGTCTGATAACAACATCTCACGGCCCCCAAGCAGTACTTGAGCTCATGTTTCTTACCTGCCTCTGCAGTGCGCTCCCCAGGAGCAGCTGCAGAACGTTTGTGCTCAGTGTGGGAACTGCCTTGGAAGTGTTGCTGTGCCTGAGCTGGGAACAGGGCACAGCTGATCATGTAGAGTAGTGTAGCTTTCAGGAGTTTCAGCATTGCTCCAGGGGGTGTGTCACAGCAGGCAGTGACAGAAGCAGCTCATTGAGCTGATAGTGGAGAGCAGGACTGGCACAGGGATGAGCAATAGTACTGGGCACTGGGGAGGCCTCCCCTTGAATGCTGGGTCCCCTTCACTTCAAGAAAGAGATTGAAGGACCAGAGTGGGTCCAGAAGAACAACAAGGGAAGGGATGAAGGGAAAGTCTGATGAGGAGAGGCTGAGGGAGTTTAGCCTGGAGAAGAGGACACTCAGGGGGGACAGTCTCTCTACAACTCGCTGAAAGGAGGTTGTAGTCAGGTGGGGGTCAGGCTCTTCTCCCAGGCAACCAGCACCAAGAAGAGAAGGCAGGGCCTGAAGCTGCACCAGGGGAGGGTTAGATTGGATGTTATGAAGCCCTTCCTCATGGAAAAGATGAACAGACACTAGAATGGACTGCCCAGGGCAGTGGGGGAGTCCTCATCTCAAGGTGTTGGAAGGACAGCCTGGCTGTGGCCCTTAGTGTCCTGGTCTGGCCACTGTTAGGTTGCAGGCTGGGCTGGACAAGCTCAGAGGGCTTTTCCAGCCTCAGTAATTCTCTCTGTGGATAGTACATTTTTGAGCACTTATAGATAATTTGAGTTAAAGATGTGGCTGATTAGCTGTAGCTGATCATTTGGCCCCTGAACTGCAAGTAATGCAGATTGTGTGTCACACTCCATTCTAAAAGTTCAGGTTCTTGCAAACATGCTGCTGTTTTCTTATTGTCTGCAGCTGCTGATGCTTTCTGAAATACAATTTCTGTGAACTCTTCACCACTTTCAGAAAGACCAACATCTTCCTGTTCCTCAGAACCAAAGCCAGCAGCTTTACCTAATCGCTTGGGAGACGCCACGAGAGACTGAAATGCCAACAACCCTCAATGTTTTTAGACCACGCTATGGTTCATGGGCTTCAGGGTTAATTGCAAATTAAGTGTAAGAGATTCCTTTCTTTTCTGGTGTCCAGCTCGTAACAGCCGGTTCCATTATCACCAAGCGTGAAGTCATACATCTGGAAACAGGGAGCCCATCCCGAGGCTCGGTGTTTTAGAGGAGCTGTGATGGATAGCTGAAAATAAGCTCCCACTTGGCCAAATGCAGTTCTTGGATGGGCTAGAAAGGGGCTATCAAACGGTGTGGGGGAGGCAGGCAGGCCTGCTTTTGTTCCAGTACTGCTTAGCTAGTGCCAGATGCGGCGTCCACTTCTGGTGCCAAGATGAAGTGTGTCTCTTCCTCTACTCAGCACACTTTAAAGGCAGACAGGGGTGTGCAATTAGTATCTACCCTTAATTACCTCAGTGGAGAAAAGTGGTTTGATAATGGAAAGCTGTTTGATCTAACAAAAGCTGTAATAGGATGGAACACTGACATTAAAACCAGATAAATCTGGGCCTTAAGCGAAGGATTTTAATGGAACAGAGTTGGACTCGGGAACACTTAACCAGTGGTGTGCCAGGTTCCAGCTAAATGAGGTGTAGGTTCTTCCTTTGAAGCCTTCCCTGTGCTAGGTGATCCTGCTGTGCCAGGGGGATTGGACTGGATGATCTTCTGAGGTTCCTTCCAGTCCCTGATGTTCTGTGATTGTAACAGAGTTCTTGAGGGCAGTCCTGGAGAAGTTACTAAAGGCAGGTTCTGCAGGATTACTCAAGGGATACATGAGAGCCTTGTTTTCAGTTTCCCTGGAGTAAAGTAGGGAATGGTTGTTGTTGGGTAGGTGGGGTGTTATTCACAGAACATTAGGGATTGGAAGGGACCTTGAAAGATCATCCAGTCCAATCCCCCTGCCACAGCAGGATCCCCCTAGATCCAGTTGCACAGGAACATGTCCAGGCAGGTTTTAAATGTCTCCAGAGAAGGAGACTCCACAATCCCCTTGGGCAGCCCATTTCAATGCTCCGTTACCCTCATTGTAAAAAAGTTCCTTCTCACATTGATGTGGAACCTCCTGTGTTCCAGCTCACACCCACTGCCCCTTGTCCTATCATTAGGTGCCCCTGAGCAGAGCCTGGCTCCATCCTCCTGACACCCACCCCATCCATATTTATCAACATTAATGAGGTCACCCCAGTCTCCATCTCTCCAAGCTCAAGAGACCCAGCTCCCTCAGCCTTTCCTCATCAGGGAGATGCTCCCCTCCCTTCATCATCTCTGTGGCTCTGTGCTGGAGTCCCTCCAGCAGCTCTGTGTCCTTAAACTGAGGACCCCAGAACTGGACATGATGCTACTGTTATTGTTATGGTTTCCTTTTGCTTTGTAGCTTCTGCATGGTCTTTGCAGCTTTACTGCTCGTGACTTCATCTGCAGCTGCTGCTCTCAAGGAATTGCTTTGAGCACATGATGCTTGAAAGACACGAGTCCTAGGAAAGCCCCACAATACCTTTAATCCTTGTATTTCCTTCTGCTTCCTGTTGAAATCAGCTGGCTCGATGCAGCATGAAGCAGAGGGCTGCACACAGTGTGCTTCACCGGGTACTTGCAGGCTCACTTGTTCTCAGTACTCTCTGAAGAAGGTAACTGCCTTCCAGCTCTCTGGGCTAACATCTGGCCATCTGCTGTCACATTGTCCATTTCTACATTGTACTGCAGCCCCTCGCTTTCCCAACTGAAGGGTACATGTTTCTAATTACTGCTCCACAGCTTCCAACGTTCTTCGCAGCAGACTTTGAAGTACTTCACCCCTGACATCAGCACTGTGCTTTCCTTGCTGCTGGGAGAACAGCCCTACGCTGAGAGCGTGACCGGCCAGAGTTCACCTGGCAGAGCGGCAGCTGAGCCAACACTCAGCCTGCAGCAACGGGTGGGGAGCTTGTAGCCCCGAGGGAGGCCTCTGAGGGGTGATGTCAGGGAGCCACTGGCTGTGAATGGGATTTGTGACCAAGGAGGACTCTGAGGCCAGCTTGCTGTGATTAACAAAGGAGAGGAAGTGTGCCTCAGAAACACCCAGTGAGATCTGTCCCCTACAGCTCCCTAGGGATTCACTGCCCAAACTCCTGTCTCCTCAAACACGAATCTGGAAGGGGCTGCCCAGGGGTTGTGGAGTCTCCTTCTCTGGAGATGTTTAAAACCCACCTGGACATGTTCCTGTGCAACTGGATCTAGGTGATCCTGCTGTGGCAGGGGGATTGGACTGGGTGATAACTTTGAGGTCCGTTCCAACCCCTAATGTCCTGTGATTCCCCACAGCTCCCCAGCTGAGCTATCCTCACAGGCAAGGCTGAGATTCACTGCCCAAAATCGTGTCTCCTCCTCATGAATCCCTGATCTAGGTTTTCAGCAGTCCCTGGAGAGGAGGTAAATAGTTTAAACGGTCTTTTCTGTCTTTAGCAGACTAGTTTAGAACACGTGCCTGGGAAAAGGTTGTCTGTGTGAGCTCAGTAAGGTTCTGGGTCCAGCCACACAGACACCCGTCTGCAGCACGATGACGTGCACCTCCCGAAATGGAGCATCTCTGAGTAATGGCCCTGCTCTCTTTTGAACTCAGCACTACATGTGGTCTCTGTTATCCTACTGGCTTGAGTTTCTTTTGTCTACAGACACCTATTGTGGAAGTTAAATACATTTAAACTAGGTATAAAAGCAGAGAAATCCCATGGGTCAGGGCCCTGACAGGTAGGGGGATCCAGGAGAGGAGAGTAATGCTCAAGCACCACTTCCTTTGAGCTCTACATCAGTGAATCCCTAAAAGTAAGAAGTCAAATAAAGCAGGAGAACTCTAAAAGCAGCTCCTGAGGTAACTCAAATGGAAGGAGGAGTTCATGGACTGTGGAAAGAGGGACTGGCCACTCGGGAGGAACACAGGAGGGCTGTCAGAACATGTGGGGATGCAGCAAGGAGAGCTGAGGTTCACTTGAAATTGAACCTGGCAAGGGAAGTCAGGGACAAGGAGGGCTTCAAGTACAGGGACAGATCCTGCTGTGGCAGGGGGATTGGACTAGATGATCCTTTGAGGTCACTTCCAATCCCTAATGATCTATAAGGCCCAAAACCCCCAGAAAAACTCCTGACTATGTTAGGAATAAGAAGCTGTCCTCATTTTTCATGGATGTGAGTCACGGTTGTTTGAATTCACTAAGATCAGTACCACATAGATATCTGCCTGATAGATCAAACACCTATCACCACCACGGTCCTGTTTTCCAATCAGTGTCCTGGTGGCTTTTTGCACAGCTTTTTCCTTCCTGGAGGCTGTATCACAGCATCACAGAACTTCAGGGATTGGAAGGGACCTTGAGAGAGCATCCAGTCCAATCCCTCTGCCAGAGCAGACTCACCTAGGTCCAGTCACATGGGAACATATCCAGGCTGGTTTTAAATGTCTCCAGAGAAGGAGAGCCCACCACCTCCCGGGCTGTATCCATACAGCAAAGCAGGGCTCAGTGCCCGGCCTTTACAGCTGTCCAAGTCAGAAGCAGGGAAAGAGGAAATACTCTTAGAAAAACCTTTACTGTAGCCCACACTGTCCAAAAAAAACCTGAGTCCAACCAGAAAACCTCTCACATGAGAGAGCAGCCTGGTTGTGTGAGGTCCTTCTCACAGATGTCCACGTGGGGAGTAGGCTTGGCAGTTGATACTGGTGTGATGTGACCCAGCAGAACTGTGAGAGAGATTTTCCTTCCACATTGGGAAGATTAAACGTTCTTTTGCCTCTACTCAAAAAAAGAGCTGATCTGGGAGGGAAAGAGAACAAGCCCTAAGCCAGTGCAGGCACGTGGATGTGTGAGTGGAGAGCAGAGGACATGGGCAAATTACACAGAATCACAGGACATCAGGGATTGGAAGGGACCTCGAATGATCATCCAGTCCAATCCTCCTGCCACAGCAGGATCCCCTAGATCCAGTCACACAAGAACGTGGCCAGGCTGGTTCTAAACATCTCCAGAGAAGGAGACTCCACAACCCCCCTGGGCAGCTCCTTCAGGGCTCCATCACCCTCTTTGTGAAGAAGTTCCTTCCCATATTGATGTAGAACCTCCTCTGTTCCAGCTCACATCCACTATCCCTTGTCCTATCACTGGATGCCACTGAGGAGGACTTTCTGCCTGTTCTGAACTTTCCTGCAGCATTGGACTGTCAGGGGGAGACCTCATCACTCTCTACAAGTATCTAAAAGGACACTGCAGAGACATTGGGGCTGGTCTCTTCTCACAGGGAATCAGTGACAGAACCAGAGGGAAGGGCTTCAAGCTCCACCAGCTGAGGGTTAGATTGGACATCAGGAAGAAATTCATCCAAGAGAGAGTGCTCAGGCACTGGACTGGGCTGCCCAGGGTGCTGGTTGAGTCCCCATCCCTGGATGAGTTTAAAAGACGCTTAGATGTAGTGTTGGGGGATGTGGTTTAGGGGTGAATGTGTAGAGTAGGTCTGATGGTTGGACTTCCTGATCCCAAGGGTCTTTCCCAACCTGAATGACTCTACTCCTGCAGTGTCACATGTTCCTACGGGCCAACAGATCCTTCTGGTTTGCTTCCTTCTGAAGTGATCCTGCGACTCCGCAGCGGAGTCGCTCGACAGGCGTTTCTGGCGCCGCTCCTGAGCCCAACGGTTTTTCACTCCCCGAACGGCGACGGCTCCCTAAACAGCCACGACCGGTGGGTCGGCTCTGCTGCAGTGCCAAGAGCCAGCCAAGCCAAACACCCGGGTCAGGAGTTGATATTAGCTGGCGCGTGGCTCTGGCAGGCTCTGCAGAACATCCCGATTAAAGCACTTGCTAAGCCTCCACTGAGGTCTTTCACCTCTTGTACAGAGTTTTGTCAGAGCCTGCTGCTTCCTCTCCACATGCTCCAGGACCATCCCAAACTACACCGAGAGCTGCTGCCACCCCCACTGCAGCGCTGAGGGAGACACTTGTGGGACCTCCTGATGCACTCGGTGCAAAGCAGCACCAGATGGTGGAATAAATCCCCTTCAGATGGAAGCTGCAGCCGCTCCCCTCCAGCCTGGGTTGCTTACGGAAGCTTCGCCTCAGTCTCAGTGGAGACAGAAGTGAGCTCTGAGAGGACCCAGACGCGATGCTGTGGGCTCTCACGTCAGCCTGGACACACTGGTCGCTACTCTTAGTTGTGTTTTCAGGGGTTTAGAAGCAAAAGTCCTCGGTGAAAAGCCATCCGATCACTCGGGTCGTCTCCAGGATCTACTTTCTTGGGCCAGGTATGGAAAAAATGTGGAAAATCCCTTCTTTTTCCAATTTGTGCTTGGCCCAGCCTCAAGAGTTCAGAGTGGAGTCAGGTGGGAATCTAAGCTCTCCCCCAGCCATCTGGCACTTGGGTTTTATGTGCTGCTTGGACCCACAGCCGATCCAAACGTGTGGAGGCAGCCGAGCACGTGCTGCTCTACCAGCAGGGGAGGAAATCCCATGGTATGTGCCTTCAGAGTCTTCCCAGTGAACCAGAACAGCATTTGAAGGGTCACTGGTGCAGCCTGCTGCTTCAGAATGAGTCTTAAACACCCTATCTGTGCCTCACGTGTTTCACACTTGGCTTTTCCACCTTGTGATGAACCAGCACTGCAGTTCACAGAACATTAGGGATGGGAAGGGACCTCAAAAGATCATCCGGTCCAATCCCCCTGCCACAGCAGGATCACCTAGACCTGGTCACGCAGGAACACATCCAGGTGGGTTCTGTTTGCTGCAGGTCTGGCTGCTTCTACGCAGCAAGCCAGACACACAAGGAGGACCTCTTGTAGGATGAGGAGCCCAGCACCACACGCACAAACAGCCTTTGCTGTAGGCCTGGTCCCTTCCACCAGCACCAAGCCAGGTGCACGAGCACAGCGGTTCAGAGCACTGGCGACAGAGCCACAAGCTGCACAGCAGCTGTAGCCTCTGCAGCCTCAGGTCTGACCACCAATCCAAACCTCGTTTCCCAGGGCAACAGCACAACCAAGGGGGCAAGTCTCACCAAAAGGAGCCCCATCTCAGGGCAGGGGCAGAGCAACAGCAAAACCCAGCAATTCATCCCTGCTACTGTTGCAGGTTCATCCCCCTAATTATAGAACTTAATTACCTACAGTTATGTTGGGGGGGGGGGTCTGCCATCAAAACACCACGATGTGAGCAGTTCCCAAAACCAGAGCCCTCTGGTTACGCTCCCGAGAAATCTGCGCAAGTCCTACCTTGTGATGTTCTTCAGCCTCACCCAGCCTTTGCTTCAGAACAACAGGTGAACAGACCCTACCACCAGCCTTTATGTAGACACAGAGCACCTGGTGGGGTGCTCAGCTCAGACCATCAGATGCTTGTGAGCCACCAATTATCCTCTGCTTGCCAGCAGCTTGTGAGCTTTCCTGCTGCCAACACCCAGCTTGATAGGTCTTCAAACCTCAGGAGTTCTGAAGGCAAAACTTAGTGTCTCCCAGGTCTAGTTCTAGTTGTGTGATGTTTGCAGACTGATGTTGGGAGAGAAAGTGTTCAACACACATGGAGTTTGGAGCTTCTGTTTCACAGAACATTAGGGATTGCAAGGGACCTCAAAAGATCAGAGCCCTGGAACAGGGAGTTGTGGAGTCTCCTTCTCTGGAGATGGTTAAAACCCACCTGGACATGTTCCTGTGCGACTGGATCTAGGTGACCCTGCTCTGATGGGGGGACTGGACTGGATGATCTTTTGAGGTCCCTTCCAATCCCTGATCTTCTGTGATTCTGTGTGAAAACACGAACTCTCAGCTCCAAATTCCTGTGTCCTCATGGAAGTCTAACTCCACAGCCTCCTGAATGTGGTTTATAGGGTTTAATTGAAAAGCCTGGGTAGGTCCTGTCATGTGTGTGAGGGCTGCAACGTAAATTAAGCACAAAGCAGGTCGCTGCTCCCTTCCCTCTGTTTCTGGTCTCCGTGGCTTCAACATCGCCTTGTACGGCCAAAACGGCTAATGCAAACCCAGCCCCTGCAGTGGGGGTGACCACATGGCCACAACTGACTTCAGCAGCGAGGAAAACACGTAGAAGCCAGTGGCCAACCACCTAGGGAATCCCCCAGCTCGTACCACATATGGAGCGAACCAGTAACACCAGCGCGGGCCATCGGCAGAGAACGTCTGGGAAATGTTAACGGAGAGACTCCCTGCGCTGGGGGACTGCGAAGTTTAAATAAATACCCCGAGTAAAGGTTATGAAAACCTCTACTCCTTTCAGGAGAACCTGTTCCAAGAAGGCTACATGAGATGTAGTTTGTTTACACGGATCACGTTTTGATCTCCAGTGAAGCAGGGCCTGTGTAGGGCAGGAGGGGACTGCACGCAGAATCACTCAGGTTGGAAAAGACCCCTGGGATCATCCAGTCCAACCACCAACCCTACTCTACAAGGTCACCCCTAAACCAGATCCCCCAGCACC
Source organism: Rhinopomastus cyanomelas (assembly GCA_013400115.1). Lineage (NCBI taxonomy): Eukaryota > Metazoa > Chordata > Aves > Bucerotiformes > Rhinopomastidae > Rhinopomastus > Rhinopomastus cyanomelas. The sequence continues at coordinate 165,882 of VXBP01001169.1, forward strand.
ACATCTAAGTGACTTTTAAACTCATCCAGGGATGGGACTCAACCCCCACCCTGGGCAGCCCAGTCCAGCGCCTGACCGCTGTCTCCAGGAAGAGTTTCTTCCTGATGGCCTCCTCTGTTGAAGCCCTTCCCGCTGGTTCTGTCACTAATTACCTGTGTGGAGAGACTTCAGGAAGGTGTCTGTAGCATCCTGCGGCTCTAGAGTAACCGAACCAGCCACAGCTGCTCCTCTCTTTTAAATCCAGCTGGCTGCAAAGAACCCACAAGATCATGGGGCTTTGAGTGATTTAATGGGGAACACGGCTGCGCCCGCTCTGCCCTGGTAGTGCTGGGGCTGCCCCCGGCAGGACCGACACTGCTCCCGCGGCTGCCGGGCACCACAGGACCCATTGAGCCCAGAGATCCACCTGGAGTCTGGAAACAGGAGATCCTGTCCTCCTCGGAGAGCAAGCCAGGCTGTGCTCCGAGCCTGCTCCAGTTCTGCAAGCTCTACAGGGCTTGAAAATAAGAGACCCTTGGGCAGAGGGGGATCCAGTTCAGTTTATTGCTCTAAGGAGCCAAAGGGAGCGTGTCTGGAGGTGCTGCATCCACACACAAGGCCACAACAGGTCTGCTGGTCAGCGGGGAGCCGGGGACAGAGCCCTCGAAGGGGCTGCCCTTCCCCATGACACGTGGGGAGTAACTCCAGAGGGGAATGGAATAGCCTTCTCTTTGCTGCCAGGCTGTGGTCTGGCTGTGCACAGGCCACAGTGGTGGGAGAAGGCTTGAAAGCCAGTTATTGTAGCCCAAATCAATCTGTCAGGATTGTGCTGACTCCAGGGGCTTCTGGTCTGTGTTGCACTGGACAGCTGATAGACACAAAATCCTCCCTAGAGAATGAATGGTTGGCTTCCCGTGAGCCAGGAGACCCTGCAGTTAGGGCTTGAAGAACATGTTAATCAACAGGCTGTCAACACAACGAGATAACTTGAGGTCTGTTGTGTCCTCTAGTTGAACTATCCCCATTATACCCTCATTGTTAACAATAAAAATCACATCCACTGGCCAAATAGCTGTGGATCCGCACGGATCTCCCTGCTCCTGAGCACAAGGAGCAAAAAGGAGGCCCTCTATGGCTTTGATTTGAAAGGCTGAGGGAGCTGGGTCGCTTGTGCTTGGAGAAGAGACTGAGGGGTGACCTCGGTCATGTCGATAAATATGTGAAGGGTGGGTGTCAGGAGGATGGAGCCAGGCTCTGCTCAGGGGCATCTAATGACAGGACAAGGGGCAGTGGGTGTGAGCTGGAACAGAGGAGGTTCTGTATCAATATGAGAAGGAACTTCTTCCCAGTGAGGGTGACAGAGCAGTGGAAGAGGCTGCCCAGGGAGTGTTGTGGAGTCTCCTTCTCTGGAGACGTTTAAAACCCACCTGGATGTGTTCCTGTGTGACTTGGTCTGGGTGGTCCTGCCATGGCTGGATGATCTTTTGTGGTCCCTTCCAATCCCTGATGTTCTGTGATCCTGCTGTAGCAGGGGCATTGGACTGGATGATCTTTCAAGGTCCCTTCCACTCCCTAATGTTCTGTGATGTAGCTTTTGGAAAGCTGGTAGTTTCCAAAAACTCCTCTGTAGTGCTTCCAGCTCACCGTGACTTAGTGCTAAAAATACTGAACTGAAATCAACCGAAGACATCAACAGCTCGAGCGCTGCCCAAACATCAGGCTTCCCCTGACACCAAAGCTAGTGCCTTCATCCCACCACTTCCTGTGGCCATGACTAGCTGTCCAAAGCTTGGAGGCAGCTCTGCAGATCACAGCCCTGTGTTTCGCAACGGGAGAGGTCCCACTGCACACTGATAAAAGATGCTGATGTCTTGGTTCTGCTGAACTTGCAGCGCTGCCAACCTCAGACTTCAGCAAAAGGAGAACGTAGGCCCCATGGACTTGAAATGGTGTCAAAGTCATGGAGCAAAGAACTCCAGGGGGGTGATTCATATCTGACTTGGGGGCTGCCAGCTCTGAAGCAACCACCACTTCCCATCCTTCATACCTTGCCTGTGATGCAGAAGGCAGGAGCTCTGTCTGTAATGCTGGGGGGGGGGAAGGAAAAGGTTCAGCTCTCTGCTAGGCAGACTCCTGAGGCTTCAGGAAGATCCGTAGCTAGTGAGCCTTGTGATGAAACGGCGAGGGCGGGCGACACCTCAATCAGCTTTGTTCTTCATTCCCACTGAAGTCGAAAGGAAAACTGCCAAAAGCAAACTGTGCTGCAACATGAAGGGAAGGAGCAGGAACCAGTCTTGCTCAGTCAGCTTTCTCCCTGGGATGGAACACCAGCCTCCTGTAAAGGTCTGCTCAGAGCTCCAACAACGGCAGATGCACAAGCTGCTCTCGCTGACTCCAGTGTGAAGGCAGTGCACAGGCTTAGGGGGTTGTGGAAGGAAGAGAGGGCACCCCGCTCCCAGACTGAAGGGAGGGTGCTCTTGAGAAACCTGTAGCTCTTTAGAGGCTGGCTGTGCCATCTAGTGATAGGACAGGGGGCACTGGGTGGGAGCTGGAACACGGGAGGTTCCACATCAGTGTCAGAAGGAAGTTCTTCCCAGTGAGGGTGACAGAGCACCGGGAGGGGCTGCCCAGGGGAGTTGTGGAGTCTCCTCCTCTGGAGATGCTTTGTGACTGGATTGAGATCATAGAATCATTAGGGGTTGGAAGGGACCTTGAAAGATCATCCAGTCCACTCCCCCTGCCACAGCAGGATCACCTAGATCAAGTCACACAGGAACATGGCCAGGTGGGTTTTAATCGTCTCCAGAGAAGGAGAATCCACAGCCCCCCTGAGCAGCCCCTTCCAGGGCTCTGTCACCCTCACCAGGAAGAAGTTCCTTCTCATATTGATGTGGAACCTCCTGTGTTCCAGCTGACACCCACTGCCCCTTGTCCTATCATTAGATGCCCCTGAGCAGAGCCTGGCTCCATCCTCCTGACACCCACCCTTCACATATTTATCAACATGACCGAGGTCCCCCTTCAGCCTCCTTTTCTCCCAGCTCCAGAGCCCCAGCTCCCTCAGCCTTTCCTCATCAGGAGATGCTCCCCTCCCTTCATCATCCTCGTTGCTCTGTGCTGGCCTCCCTCCAGCAGCTCTGTGTCCTTGTGGAACTGAGGGGCCCACAACTGGACCTCGAATACATGTCTCTGGTACCTGGCCTCACTCGAGCCCCCCCAGTACGTTTCTGTCCACAGGCACTAAAAATAGTCCCTGTGCTAACTAAGAATAAAACCGAGCTGTGACAGGGAACAACAAAGCAAGGAAGTGGGGAAGCATTTTCACACAGCCAGCAGCTTCTCTGGCACCGTTCCTCGCTCTGAAGAGGGCTGTTAGCGAGCCCAGCATTACACAAACAGCTTCCTCTGCCAGCCAGCACACACCACAATCACCAGTTACTTGCCAATTCTTCAAGTCAGCAAAACCCACCTTTTCAGCAGCCCAGCGCAGCAATTGGCAGGGGCTTTGAGAAGTGGGATTAAGAGCAGAAAAAGGCTCTTTCTCAACAGTTCAGGGCCTTAACCTCACAAAGTCATTGTTTTTCCTGCTTCCTTCATTGACAAAGACATTGTGGTCATTCCTGTTCATGGGCTACGGGGTGGGGGGCTGCATTCTGCTCTGCTAAATGCTTCAGCATCAGAGTCACCCACTGACTCCAAGACACGGAACCGTGAGGGCCAGCAGCATCCTGGGGTGGATCAGGAGGGGGTTGGTTGGCAGACTGAGAGGTTCTTCTCTGCTCTGCCTCCACTCTGCCCTGGTGAGACTGCATCTGGAATCTTGTGTCCAGGATTGGAAGGAACCTCGAGCGATCACTTAGTCCAATCCCCATGCCAGAGCAGGATCACCCAGACCAAGTCGCACAGGAGCATCAGGGCAAATCTGATCTGGACTTCCCTAAGAATTAAACAATCCTGGAGACTTCTGAAATGCACTTAACGACCCTAACACTGCTCATCGTAACCAGTGAGGCCAGTCTGAGGCTGTGCAAGGAGAGGCTGGTGGCTGCGGTGTGCAGATGGGAGCAAGGGAGCTTGCCAAGTGTGGCCAGTCCTGGGGTGCAGTTGTTATGTGACTCAGGTTACACAAGGGCTTCACTGTTGTGCTGGACAGGGACCCCAATCTCTCAGTAATGTTTTCTCCTCTGTTTAAAAGTGCAGCAGTGGTTCCTGCATTAGGCAGGGAAGTGACTGGTTTAGTCAGGATTAGAGGAAGCAGGGGTTGTGACTACAACACAAAGCAGCTCAAAAGCAAGAGAAGCAGGGAGGTTTCTGGAATGGTGTCCTGGGATCACAGAATCAGAGAGTGCTTGAGGCTGGAGAAGCCCTCTGAGCTGATGCAGCCCAGCACAGGATCTAACATCACCACAGCAGCCAGACCAGGGCACTAAGGGCCACAGCCAGGCTGGCCTTCAACACCTCCAGGGATGGGGACTCCACTGCCCTGGGCAGTCCAGTCCAGGGTCTGATCACCCTTTCGGTGAGGAAGGGCTTCCTAACATCCAACCTAACACTCCCCTGGCTGCTTCAGGCTCTGCTCTCTCTTCCTGGCACTGGGAGAAGAGCCTGACCCCCACCTGACTACAACCTCCCTTCAGGGATCTGGAGAGAGGGAGATGGTCACCCCTGAGCCTCCTCCAGGGTAAAGAATCCCAGCGCCCTCAGCCTCAAGGATGCTACTTGACAAGAAGCAGTTCTGTTTGGGAACGTGCCTGTGATAAACTGCCACCTTCTCTTGCACTGAGTGATGACAGAATCACAGGACACCAGGCACTGGAAGGGCTGCAGCAAGCCAACGTCTCTTAGGTCAGGGCTGCCCCTGACAGGACTGGCAGGACGAAGTGGTTGGGAGGAAAAGGATGCTGGCACAGCAAGGCTTTGTCCTAGAGTCTCAAGAACAGCCATGCCACTCACTGCACGAGTGACTTACTGCAGGACAGCTTAAACCAGGCACTGAAAGAGCAGAGTGCCTTCTGCAGGCCAGCACAGGCTGTGAAACTACAGACCCCTGCGCCGTGCCCTTCGCAGGGCTCCTGCACAGGCTGCTCTTCAGGGAAGGCAAACTGCTCCTTGCTGTCCTACACACGTGCTGCTGCTGTGGCTTCAAGCTGCCAGCTACGCCAGCTGACACCGTGGTGACACTGTGGTTTGGTTACTCACAGTAGCTGGGGGAGTTTTTAAACATCTCCAGAGAAGGAGACTCCACAACCACCCTGGGCAGCCCCTTCCAGTGCTCTGTCACCCTCACTGGGAAGAAGTTCCTTCTCAGATTGATGTGGAACCTCCTGTGTTCCAGCTCACACCCATTGCCCCTTGTCCTATCACTAGATGCCCCTGAGCAGAGCCTGGCTCCATCCTCCTGACACCCACCCTTCACATCTTTATCAACATCAACGAGGTCACCCCTCAGGCTCCTTTTCTCCAAGCTCCAGAGCCCCAGCTCCCTCAGCCTTTCCTCATCAGGGAGATGCTCCCCTCCCTTCACCACCTCTGTGGCTCTGTGCTGGGCTCTCTCCAGCAGCTCTGTGTCCTTCTGGAACTGAGGGACCCACAGCTGGACACAAGATTCCAGCTGTGGTCTCAGCAGGGCAGAGTAGAGGGGAAGAAGAACCTCCCTCAATCTGCTAACCACCCCCCACCCATCACAGCACCAGTACAAAATAGAAGCAAGTTGCTTTTGTAAGAGAATTTATGTAAAAAGAAATGGAGCCGTGTGCAAGCACGGGTCGAGAACAGGAAGAAATGCCCTGCAGGATCTCTGAAGTCCTTTTATTCCATCGGATTAACCCATTCCACTGGGATTAACCTCCTAGCAGGAAGGAAAAAACAGCTCTACTTGTGCAAGTTAGTACCTTGCAGAGAGTTTGCTTGTGAGGAGGTGTGGAATATTGTGGGCTGGGAGGTCACGCAGCTAAGGAGGACTCACAAGGAGTCTCCTTCTCTGGAGACACTTCAAACCCACCTGGATGTGCTCCTGTGTGACCTGGTCTAGGTGACCCTGCTGTGGCAGGGGGATTGGACTGGATGGTCTTTCGAGGTCCCTTCCAATCCCTAATGCTCAGTGATTCTGTGAAGCCCCGCCCAATAGCCATCATATCAGGTAGTCACAGTGGCCATAAGTTAAACTTGAAAAAGGAAACAGATGTATTTGACCATCAAACGTACATTTTGGTCCTGGACTGAACCTTTTCCCAGTTGGTTGTCAGTCTCCTGCTCAATACGACGAGCAGGCACACACTGAGTCGCGGCCACTGGCCACACTGCTGGCTCAGCCATGGGAAGGGGCAGAGAGCAAGAGCCTGGCTCTGCCTCACACGCTGTATGTGCAGCGAGCGCCAGCAGCCGCGGGCAGCGACAGAGACTCTTCTCTAGCTGGAGCTCGCTGGGCTCAGCCTTGTCTCGCAAGGGAATTCCTCCTCAGGCAGACGGGACACGTTGGAAATGAGGAGACAATGGGACAAGACTCACTGGAACCGTTTACAGGCAGGAGAAACGAGTTGACAAACACATTTCACAGCCTTGTTTTGTTTCCCCCTCTTACTACACAGCCCTGCAATCCCGCTGCACTTGGGAACAGCAGCTTTATGTGCCCGAGGCTAGAACAGGTCACAAGTGGGAGAAGCGAACAAAAGCAGCTGACAGCTGGAGCCTGGCTCTGGTCTCCAAAAATCCCACAGCCAGCAGCAACACTCGCTTTGGCAAAGACCACGGTGCAGCCCAGAGACTTCTCACCACCACCCCTGGGACTAAGAAGTGTTTTGGCACTGAGGGCACATGTGGAGCAGATGGCTGCGGAGACCACAGCTGGAATCTTGGGTCCAGGTCAGGGCCCCTCAGTTCCACAAGGACACAGCTGCTGGAGAGAGTCTAGTGCAAAGCCACAGAGGTGATGGAGTGGAGCATCTCCCTGATGAGGAAAAGCTGAGGTCTGTTGAGCTTGGAGGAGACTGAGGGGTGACCTCATTAATACTGATAAAGATGTGAGGGGTGGGTGTCAGGAGGATGGAGCCAGGCTCTGCTCAGGGGCATCTAGTGATAGGACAAGGGGCAGTTGGTGTGAGCTGGAACACAGGAGGTTCCACAACAATTTGAGAAGGAACAGAGCACTGGAAGGGGCTTCCCAGGGTGGGTCATGGAGTCTCCTCTGGAGATGTCTAAACCCCACCTGGACATGTTCCTGTGTGACTTGGTCTAGGTGATCCTGCCGTGGCAGGGGGACTGGACTGGATGATCTTTCAAGGTCCTTTCCAATCCCTGATGTTCTGTGATTCTGGAGCACAGAGGTTTCCACAGCTAAGAGCACTTCTAATCAAAACAGAATGTCCTGCCATCGTCCATCCCTGATCCCAGGCGCATCAGCACCCCCCTCAAACCGATGCCTCTGCCTTGTAGGAGTGTCCCAGGGAAGGAAGCCATCTAAAACATCAACAGGTTCTCCTTTCATCCTTGCACTGACTGACAGGGATTTGACCGAAGAGCTGCACAACCCCCTGCTCAGCCCAAGCTGCCGTGAGCTACGCTCAGAAACACAGGGCTTGCTCTGGACAGCACTGAAGAGCTGGATGAGCCGATTCAAGTCTCACACTATTGAGCCAACTTTGTTCTCCCAAACGTTCCAGAAGACACTGTCAACTTTATTTCCTTTATTGTTACGTCACGGAGGTAAAATCCTACACTGGGGAGCAGCTGCCAAAACTGCAGCCCTGTTCACATCCCCTGATGCTCAGCTTTGAACTTTCATGCCAAAACAAATCTCCTGCCTGGAACGCGATTAGTTCGTGAGAAAAACTGCCCCGAAGAGATCAGCCCCGTCGCTCCTTCCGCATCGGAAGGGACGCGGAGGGTCTCGTTTCTAACGGCATGAGGAGGGTGGTTTTCCACCACAAACGTGTTCTGGTTTCACCTGGTGCCAGGGATGCCCAGGCAGAGCAAGCGCAGCCAATCGCATGAGGATGGGTCCTTCGGCAGGAGGCAGAACGCAAAGTGCTCCAGTGACACAACAGCCCACCGGCACCGAACGCTCGACTCTGTATCGGTTAGAGGTGCTGCCAAGCGTTCAAAACCCTCTGGACCTTTGTGAAACAACTGCTGGTGCTTTCCCGTGGCAGAAGCGGCGCGAGGGGACAAGGCCAGGCTCCACAGCAGGGTCACTGCTGCCCCAGCAAGCCGGCTGACTTGAACACTTGCACCCATCGCCGCTCGGCTGCCTGTTCCAGCCCTGCTGCACACCGAGACCGACCCGAGTGGCTCCGAAAGGCTTCGGCGAGGTTTTGGTGACGGAAGAGCCGGTGGAAGCGGACTCCTGCAGTCCGGGCTAGACTTGCTCAATCCTGCGCAGCGTTCTCCACCGGTCCTTCAACATGACGCTGGTCCGGTTCGCGAAGTCACCGTGGACCAGAATTTTAGCCCAGTTGCCCACGCCGAACTCCCTCACTCCTGACTTCAGCTCCAAGTCCTCTTTGTAAGTCCAGCGCTGCGGGAAGAAAAGCAACGGGTGCGTGACAAGGGAGAGGTACCAGTGTAAGAGCTCAGCCTACAGCAACTGTCAAAGCAAGTGTTCATGCAGCTGTCCAGTTAAAACTGGGCACTAGGTGTCTGAGGGTCAAGAGTTTGCCAGATGCACTGTGAGGAAACACCCTTGCACAGCTGAAGATGACAGAATGGGTTGGGAGGGAACTCGGACGTCACCAAGTCCCAACCCTCCTGCCATGGGCAGTGACACCTCTGACCAGACCAGGCTGCCCAGAGCCTCACCCAGCCTGCTCTTGAACACTTCCAGGGATGGAGCAGCCACAGCCTCCCTGGGCAACCTGTTCCAGGGCTTCACCACCCTCACAGGGAAGAAGTTATTTCTAAGATCTCATCTAAATCTCCCTCCTTTTATCTTGAAACCATCTCCCTTGTCCTGTGAGCAGAGTCCCTCATAAGAAGTCTCTCTCCAGCTTTCCCGTAGCCCCTTCAGGTACTGGAAGCTGCTGTAAGGTCCCCCCCAGAGCCTTCTCTCCTCTAGACTAAAGAGCCCAAATTTCCTCAGCTTGTCTTCGTAGCAGAGGGCCTCCAGGCCTCTGTGGCCTCCTCTGGATCCACTCCACCAGCTCTGTGTCATTCCTGTTAATGCTTAGAGTCAGCTCTGCTCTGGAAACCTTTGATTGCACGTTCTGGGAACCTGCTCTGACTGACCCCCCTCCCCACCTCAGACGTTAAACACCCAAGCAAACACAGGCTTTTCTCTCATGAAAGCCAAGTCCTGAGTTATAAACCCGCTAACTTTTGACATTCCAAATGGACAAACAGATTGCTACTGCTCCCCAAACCCTTCAGAAAAGACACCACAAAGCTGAACGTGAAAACCAGTTTGGGGAGCTACAGCACAGCTGGAATAGGTGGAGAATCTTGCATCCAGGCATTTGGAGTCAAGTGAAGCTCAGAAAAATACTCCAGGCCGTGCAGATTGGTTTCATCTCCACTTAGAACAGAGAATGGCTACAAACCTGTCTTCTTCGGCCACCGATGGAAGCGTCCACATTGTGTAAGCTGCTTAGACCTGGAAGACAGGTTACAGACATCCAAACACATACGTGAGGGCAGCAGGCTCACACTCTGACACCCACACGAGTATCTGTTTACAAGAACACACAAGGCTTCCATAAAATCCTAGAATCCTTTTGGCTGGAAGAGACCTTTGAGATCATCAAGTCCAACCACTGACCCAGCACTAACTCTAGACATCACTAAGCCCTGTCTCCAAGCACATCTCCCTCACCTTCAGATCTCTCAGGGGATGGTGACTGAACCACTTCCTTGGGCAGACTGTTCTATTTACAACTCTTAGAATGAAGAGGACTTTCTTCATGTCTAATCAAAGCTCCTGCCAGCACAAATTGAGGCTGTTTCCTCTTGTCCTGCCCCTTGTTATTTGGGACAAGAGGCCAAACATCCTCCTTGCTGCTTCCACCTCCTTTCAGGTAGTTGTAGAGAGCAGTCAGGTCTCCCCTCAACCTCCTCCTCTCCAGGCTAAATCGCCCCAGCTCCCTCAGCCTCTGCTCACAAGACTTCACAGAACATTAGGGATTGGAAGGGACCTCAAAAGATCATCCAGTCCAATCCTCCTGCCACAGCAGGATCCCCTAGATCCAGTCACACCAGGACACATCCAGGTGGGTTTGAAATATCTCCAGAGAAGGAGACTCCACAACCCCCCTGGGCAGCCCCTTCCAGTGCTCTGTCACCCTCACCTGGAAGAGGTTCCTTCTCACGTTGATGTGGGACCTCCTATGTTCCAGCTCACACCCACTGCCCCTTGTCCCATCATTAGATGACACTGAGCAGAGCCTGGCTCCATCCTCCTGACACCCACCCTTCACTCTAAGCCCGTGACCAGCTTCATTGCATTTCTCTGGACACAGGGGGAAAAAAAATCACTTCCCTGCTCCTGCTGGCCACACTATTTCTGATGCAGGCCAGAGTGCCAATGGCCTTCTTGGCCACCTGGGTATGCTGGTGGCTCGTGTCCAGCCAGCTGTCAACTAACACCTCCAGGTGCTTTTCTGCCAGGGCAGCTTTCCAGCCGCTCCTCCCCAGGCTGGCAGCACTGCACGGGCTCGTTATGGCCCAAATGCAGGGTCTGGTGATTTGCCCTGTATAACCCCAAACCCTCCAGGTCCTTCTGAAGAGCCTCCTGACCTTCAAGCAGATCAACACTCTCACCCGTCTTGGTGTCAGCTGAAAATGCACTCAAGCCCCTCAGTCTGCTGAGTGGAAGAGACCAGGCCCCAGTACTGAGCCCTGGGGCCACCACGTGTGACCGACCACCACATGATTAAGTGTTTAATTAAAATCGTTAACCTGTGTGTGCTTTGATAGACTGGGACACGTGTCTGACTGGACAGGGGTCTGTCATACACACACGTGAATCTCAGCCCAGCCCAAGGACTCCAGAGACTTCTTACCACCCTCGCTCTCCTATGAATGTTCTCCTATAGTTCTCATAGTTCTCCTATGAACTCACCACAGCAGTTCTCAATCCATCAGACCATTTCTTAGGGGAGGGGAGGAAAGTGCCTGACAGAGGTTATTTGTGCATGTTCTGGACAGTCAGTACTCACTGCAAAGAGCGGTGCTCCCTCTGTGTTTAGGTCTTGAGTGAGGCCTGCAAAAGAACACAGCGCTGGAGAACAAGCACGCAGAGCTCCGTGGAATGCCTCTGGCTGCGGCACCAGAACCGTGCACCCCACTGCAGGGGGGCTGTGTGTCTGCAAGTCACTGATGCAGAGTCTTCTCTTCCTCTTTCATGAAAAAATCATCTTAGGAAATGAAAAAAATTATGTCCGAGGCATCAACCTGCCTTTTTTGTGATTCAGCAACAGAAATGTGTTAAAACACAGAACATTAGGGGTTGGAAGGGACCTCGAAAGATCTAGTCCAATCCCCCTGCCAGAGCAGGGCCATCTAGGCCAAGTCACACAGGAGCACATCCAGGTGGGTTTGAAACGTCTCCAGAGAAGGAGACTCCACAACCCACTGGGCAGCCCCTGCCAGAGCTCTGTCACCCTCACCATGAAGAAGTTCCTTCTCAGATTGATGTGGAACCTCCTGTGTTCCAGCTGACACCCATTGCCCCTTGTCCTCTCACTAGATGCCCCTGAGCAGAGCCTGGCTCCATCCTCCTGACACCCACCCTTCATATATTTATCAACATGAATGAGGTCACCCCTCAGGCTCCTCTTTTCCCAGCTCAAGAGCCCCAGCTCCCTCAGCCTTTCCTCAGCAGGGAGATGCTCCACTTCCATCATGTCTGTTGCTCTGGTGATGGACTCCCTCCAGCAGCTCTGTGTCCTTCTGGAACTGAGGAGCCCAGAACTGGACAGAATATTCCAGCTGTGGTCTCAGCAGGGCAGGGCAGAGGAGGAGAAGAACCTCTCTCCACCTGCTAACCACCCCCATTCTGATCTACCCCACGATGCCATTGGCCTTCTTGGGGTCACCCTGCTGGCCCACCAGAACCCCCAGATCCCCGCGTCCTGTGCTGCTCTCCAACAGGTCAGACCCCAACCTGCACAGGTACCTGGGGCTGTCCTCACCTTGTCCTCTTCTTCTCTAGACCACTGACAGGACAAGACTAGGACGGCAGGACTACAAGGAGCTCAACCAAGCATCAAGACAAACCAAGTGGAGCGTCTCTATCATTTACTGCTACAGGAGGCTGACAAAGCAAAGAGCACGCGTCTCCCACTGCCGCTCAAGCTCAGTGCCAACCTCTTGGATGCAAACGCCTGCAGAATCAACCACAGCAAGTGAAAGAGGGCGAGTGCAGACACAAGTCTGGAATTTGGTGGCCTTTCTTCTACCTGCAAGCCGTACGAGTTTCAGTTTGCTGGCCAAGCACGTCCCTGAGCAGCGAAACGCTTACTACAAACCTTGGCTTTCCTTGCAGATGGTCTCTGTCATCCTCGCTGGCATCTGCTGGTCTGTTTTGCAGTGCTGGCAGCTCCAGTCCCTTGGACTCTACGTGCTTTGTGGCTGCCTGTGGGAAATGGAAGGGAGACATCAGCACGCGCGCTGGCTAAGCCTAGATAAGAGCGTGGACGCTCCCGGGGGTCATGCTGGCCCAGCTGGACTAAGCACACCTCGAACACTTTCAGAAGACACACGTGCAGGCAGGCTTCAAAGATAACCCTCCTGGGTTAGCTAACAGTCACAGAGTCATTGGGGATTGGAAGGGACCTCAAAAGATCATCCAGTCCGATCCCCCTGCCACAGCAGGATCACCCAGACCAAGTCATACAGTCAGTCTGGGTTAGAAGGGACCACAGGATCATCCAGATCCACAGCAGGATCCCCTAGATCCAGTCACACAGGAACACATCCAGGTGGGTTTGAAACATCTCCAGAGAAGAAGACTCCACAACCCCCCTGGGCAGCCCCTTCCAGGGCTCTGTCACCCTCACTGGGAAGAAGGTCCTTCTCATGTTGATGTGGAACCTGCTGTGTTCCAGCTCACACCCATTGCCCCCTGTCCTATCAGTAGATGGCACTGAGCAGAGCCTGGCTCCATCCTCCTGACACCCACCCTTCACATATTTATATACATTAGCCACAGACTGAGACTATTTCTTCTCCACTCTCAAGAAGATAGGAGAAGGGCCAGTGGGTGTGAGCTGGAACACAGCAGGTTCCACATCAACATGAGAAGGACCTTCTTCCCAGTGAGGGTGACAGAGCCCTGGAAGGGGCTGCCCAGGGGGGTTGTGGAGTCTTCTTCTCTGGAGATGTTTCAAACCCACCTGGATGTGTTCCTGTGTGACTGGATCTAGGGGATCCTGCTGTGGCAGGGGGATTGGACTGGATGATCTTTCGAGGTCCCTTCCAATCCCTAATGACTGGGTCTAGGGGATCCTGCTGTGGATTGGACTGGATGATCTTTCGCGGTCCCTTCCCATCCCTCATGTTCTGTGATACAGCAATAACTCACTATTGTGCAAAGAACTCCTCTGAAAGCATCGGTCTCTTTGGTTTGATCAGGTGCCTCTTCAGAACGAGGACTTGGAAGCGGTGTTAACATACCTGCATTAAGAAGTTCGTTTCATTCTCCTTCATGTAAAGTCCAACGTAAGACTTGATTTTACTTATCAGAAGATCGTAACTGAAGCTCTGGAGGAAGGGAACGAACGGATCCTTGCTTCTAATGATGGTTGCCAGCTTCAGCCTGAGGGGCTAAGAGAAGCACAGCTGTATACGACACAAGAACACACCCTGCAGAGAACCTGGCACCCAGGGCACCCAGGGCACCCAGACGCAGGGCCAGACGCACCGACTGCACTTGTGAACGCGCCCACACAGCTTCATGCTACAGTCAGAAAGGGCTCTGACACCAGCAGTTCAGAATCACAGAACATTAGGGTTGGAAGGGACCTCAGAAGATCATCTGGTCCAATCCCCCTGCCAGAGCTCAGTGTGTAAGCTCAGTAAATCTTCCCAGGGATCCTCAGGCTCAGTCCCTCTCTGAGTAACAGTGAAAGCAGGGTTAAAAAAAGATGATGAAGGAAGTAGAACACTCCCCTGATGAGGGAAGGATGAGGGACCTGGATCTCTTGAGCTTGGAGGAGACTGAGACTGAGGGGTGACCTCATTAATGTCTGTATGTATGTGAAGGGTGAGTGTCAGGAGGATGGAGCCAGGCTCTGCTTAGGGGCATCTAGTGATAGGACAAGGGGCAGTGGGTGTGAGCTGGAACACGGGAGGATCCACATCAATATGAGGAGGAACTTCACCCGGTGAGGGTGACAGAGCACTGGAATGGGCTGCCTAGGGGGGTTGTGGAGTCTCCTTCACTGGAGATGTTTAAGGCCCACCTGGATGTGTTCCTGTGTGACTGGATCTAGGGGATCCTGCTGTGGTGGGGGGATTGGACTGGATGATCTTCTGAGGTCCCTTCCAATCCCTAATGTTCTGTGATACTATTGACATTGAACACATGTCCTAATCCATGCAAGGACAACAGAAGCAGCTCCTTCGCTGACCCTCGTGGTGTTTAAGGGTTGGAAAAGACCCCTGGCATCATCAAGTCCAACCATCTACCCTACCTTACAAGTTCACCCCTAAACCACATCCCTCAACACCTCATCCAAACCATCTTTAAACCCACTCCACTCTTCTCATCTGAAAATGGGAGCTTAAATTATGGAAGTTGTTACCTTGTCTGATTCTGACTCTGTAAATAGTCTTTCAAGAGCTTCTGCAGCCTCACTGAAATAGCTGTTTTCCATATAGACTGCCACAACCTACAACACACACAAGTGGGAGGTACCTGAGACTCTGAAAACACATCAGAAATCATGCTCCTACAGCTTTTCAGACTTCCCAAATCCAGAGGATCACCTATTTAAGAGCTATCAACAATTATCTAATTGTAAGTTTGTTCCAAAATAATATTTAACTTAATGTATTCAGGCCTCAAACTCTCTCTTAGCATTTAAAAGAACCTCTATTGATGCAAAGGGTCTCCTTTTTGCCTATTCAGTATTGTTTTTACTCAAAGACTTTCACTGTCTCAAGAGCAGTCAACTTGTTTTACAGAATCACAGGCTCCACCCTTCACTTATTTATCAACATTCTTGGGGTCACCCCTCAGGCTCCTTCTCTCCCAGCTCCAGAGCCCCAGCTCCCTCAGCCTTTCCGCAGCAGGGAGATGCTCCACTCCCTCCATCATCTCTGTGGCTCTGCGCTGGGCTCTCTCCAGCAGCTCTGTGTCTTTCTTGAACTGAGGGGCCCACAACTGGACACAATCCTCCAGATGTGGTCTCCGCAGAGCAGAGCAGAGGGGGAGAAGAACCTCTCTTGATCTACTAACCACCTGCTTCTGATCCACCCCAGGATGCTGTTGGCCCATGGTCACCTTGCTCCCCACCAGGACTCCCGGGTCCCTTCCTCCTGCGCTGCTCTCCAGCAGGTCAGTCCCCAGCCTATCCTGGTACCTGGGGTTGCTCTTGCCCAGACACCAGACTGCACTTGCCCGTGTTCTAGTTCATCACGTTTCCCCGTGCCCAGCTTTCCAGCCTGTCCAGGTCGCACTGAATGGCAGCCCAGCACACGTTTCTCTTTGAAATAATGTTTTTCCAAGTCAAAGAACCATATTAAATCAAAAAACCACAACAAAGCTGACCCCAAATGCTTCGTAAGGTGTTTTAAAGCTCAAGTCCATAGTGTTTTGAAATGGACCTCTCAGCTGATATCAGACTGATGTTTTTTTAACCAGGTTGGCTGCTCTTGAAACAATTTTGAACTAGAACAGGAACCTATTTAGAGAGGAAATGGTCCTCTGGACAGACCCACTGACTCAGCACTTGAAAACACAACACAGTTAGAAAAGTCAGAGCAGCTTGAGACAGGAGCCCTGTTTCAGCAGGATCAACAGGCAGCATCCTGAAGCTTTTCAGACGAGTCCCACAGACCTGAATTTGAATCAAGCGATGAATGTCTTCATGAAGCTGTTCCAGTTGAGTTTCTTCCCTTTCAAGCAGAGTCCAGAAAGACAGAGCCGACTCCAACGGTGAAATGTGCTGATTGTCTTCAAAATGACATTCTTTGGGTGGGGGACAGAAAAAAAGAGATGAGCTCAAACACCTGAAAGGATAAAGCTTAAGACACGGCTGCTACGCTGACACACGACAGTGTGTCCACAAGCACCCAGCCCACTCCAGTGCAGGAGACTCCACAACCCCCCTGGGCAGCCCCTTCCAGGGCTCTGTCACCCTCACTGGGAAGAAGCTCCTTCTGATATTGATGTGGAACCTCCTATGTTCAAGCTGACACCCATTGCCCCTTGTTCTATCACTAGATGCCACTGAGCAGAGCCTGGCTCCATCCTCCTGACACCCACCCTTCCCATATTTATAGACATTAATGAGGTCACCCCAGTCTCCTCCAAGCTAAAGAGACCCAGCTCCCTCAGCCTCTCCTCATAAGGGAGGTGCTCCACCTCCTTCATCATCCTCGTTGCCCTACGCTGGACCCTCTCCAGCAGCTCCACATCCCTCTTGAACTGAGGAGCCCAGAACTGGCCACAACACTCCAGCTGTGGTCTCACCAGAGGAGCTGCATTACTGAGCACTGTGACTGAGAGTTACACCAGCTCTCAGTTGCGCACCGCTCGGCACACGTGGCACACAGACACACCAAAAGGCACCTCCTGTAGCTGGAGACACAGTGTAGTGAAGGCCGTGTGAAAGCACAGACCTCTCTGCAATCCCACACTGATCCATTTAAGGAAGCAGAAACAACACAAATCAGAGTATTTACCAAGGTTCCTTCCTTTTGCAACTCTTAACAAAAAGTGACAGAGATACGCTGGTTTCTTCTGCCGCGGCGGTATTTTGGAGACGTCACTCGTAATGGCTGGGAGAGAGAAAAGGAAAGTCAGTTTTGCTCCAGCACTGCCCCCGTGTGGCTACAAACGTACCTGACACTGCCAGCAGAGAGTCACGGAGCACTAGGGATTGAAGGGACCTCGACAGATCATCCAGTCCAATCCCCCCACCACAGCAGGACCACCTAGACCCAGTCACACATCCAGGTGGGTTTTAAATGTCCCCAGAGGAGACTCTGATGCCAGTTCCCTCTGAGAAGGTCCCCCCGCCCCGAGTCGCCTCTCCTCCAGGCTAAACACCCCCAGCCTCTCTCCATCAGGACTTCCTTTATTACAGTCTGCTTCTGTTGCTTCCCACCTCCATCTTTATGACACGTTGGTAGGATTCTCCTGCCGAGCCACAGTCCCCAGGCCAAACAGAGAGAGAGACCCCGCTAACAATTTAGCCCAGCGGCTGCCAATTCCATGTACGGTAGTTCCTCCACATTCCCTACCCCTCAATTTCTGACCTTTCGAGGTCCCTTCCAACCCCTAACGTGCTGTGATCCTGCTTCCCGCCGTGTTAGCACCTCTCGGTCAAACCCCCCTCACCTGTGCAGCAGCCCCGCGCTCAGGAGCCAGCAGGGGCCCGCGGTTGGCGGGCAGACACCAGCCCCCGGGTAGCCGCCGTTTGCCCGGATTAGCTCAGCCTGCGGCCTGCGCGGGGCTCTCACTGCGGCAGAACACCAGAGCTCCGCACAACTCTCGTTATCAGCCCGCGCCCCGCAGAGCGACACCCAAACACCGGGGATTCAACAGCCGAGCGGGCGGCCGGCC
>VXBP01001169.1:183685-240109 GCA_013400115.1 Rhinopomastus cyanomelas
GGGGGGCTTCCCGTGTGCGGGGAGGCATCGACTATGCGAGGGGCATCCCCTGTGCGGGGGGGGCATCCGCTGTGCGGGGGGCATTCCCTGTGCGGGGAGGCATCCGCTGTGCGGGGGTGGATGCCCCGTGCGAGGCACTCTCTGCGCAGGGTGTCCCTTGTGCGGCATGTCCTCAGTGCGGGGTATCCCCTGCGTGGGGTGTCCGCTGAGAAGTGAAGCGAAGGGGCGCCCTGCTGAGCCCGTGGTTTCTGGGAGACTGCAGCTGCTCGCCGCAGGGGTCCTGCCCTGCCGGCCTGCGCACTGGACAGCTGGAGGAAGAAGAGGCTGATTTAAGGCAGGTGCTGAAGGGCACAAGGACTCTGTCTGCGACGTGCTGGAGGGTGGAATGGCCTCCTGTCACTCTCTAGTCCTCCTGGCCACACTATTCCTGATGCAGACCTGGATACTATTGGCCTCCTTGGCAACCTGGCCACACTGCTGGCTTCTGTTCGGCCACTGCCCATCAGNGGCCGCTTCCCGTGTGCGGGGCATCCCCTGTGCGGGGAGGCATCCGCTGTACGAGGGGCACCCCCTGTGCGGAGACGCTTCCCGTGTGGGGGGCATCCCCTGTGCCGGGGGCGTCCCCTGTGCGGGGAGGCATCCGCTGTGCGGGGGTGGATGCCCCGTGCGAGGCACTCTCTGCGCAGGGTGTCCCTTGTGCGGCATGTCCTCAGTGCGGGGTATCCCCTGCGTGGGGTGTCCGCTGAGAAGTGAAGCGAAGGGGCGCCCTGCTGAGCCCGTGGTTTCTGGGAGACTGCAGCTGCTCGCCGCTGGGGTCCTGCCCTGCCGGCCTGCGCTCCTCTGGACAGCTGGAGGAAGAAGAGGCTGACTTAAGGCAGGTGCTGAAGGGCACAAGGACTCTCTGTCTGCGACGTGCTGGAGGGTGGAATGGCCTCCTGTCACTCTCTAGTCCTCCTGGCCACACTATTCCTGATGCAGACCTGGATACTATTGGCCTCCTTGGCAACCTGGCCACACTGCTGGCTTCTGTTCGGCCACTGCCCATCAGCTCCGCCAGGTCCTTTTCCACTCAGCCACTCTCTTCCAAGTCTGTAGCGTTGCAGGAGGTTGTTACGGCTGCAGCGCAGGACCCAGCACTTGTTAAACCTTGGAGAACTGCCCTGAGCCCATCAATCCAGGTCCCTCTGCAGGGTTCTCCTACCCTCCAGCAGGCCAACACCCATCAGTCTGGTGTCATCTGCAAATGAACCAGTTAGACATAAAAAACGAGATCACGATGCGTTCACCTTTAACTGAGGGGTTTCGTAGCATGAAGGGATCTCAGACCTTGAAATCAGCGTGGCCGAAGAGTAGCAGGAATAAAACTGCACATCCAGAACATAAAGGTGACCCAGGTTGGGACGGGTGGGGATGCAAGCAGGACCCACGCCACATGCGCAGCCTGAACGGGAACTGGTTTCTGAGTATGCCTGATGGAATTCCCTGCTGGAACGCTGAGGTTCTGGAGCTGCCGTGACAGGTTGGTCAAGAACTGCAGCGGTGTTCGACTGAGGACTTTTTCTTCTGTTTTCTTCGAAAATCACAGAACACTAGGGGTTGGAAGGGACCTCAAAAGATCATCTAGTCCAATCTCCCTGACACAGCTAGATCACCGAGATCCAGTCGCACAGGAACATCTCCGGGTGGGTTTTAAACGTCTCCAAAGAAGGAGACTCCACAATCCCCCTTGCCAGCCCCCTCCAGTGCTCACCAGGAAGAAGTTCCTTCTCATCTTCATGTGGAACCTCCTGTGTTCCAGCTCACACCCACTGCCCCTTGTCCTATCACTAGATGCCACCGAGCAGAGCCTGGCTCCATCCTCCTGCTTTAGCTGCTTCTGCTCTCCATCCTGCAGGCAATGTTTGCTCACCCTTGTGAAGCCATTTGAGGTCTTGTGTCTGTGACTAGTAACTAGCAATAATGCTGAACAGAGAGAAAAAAAGGCTTAGAAACATCATATTTAATGTTTTTTTTAAAAAATAATGGATTCTGCCTTTATTTGCATAGCCAAACGGTTCATTTCTGTACACACAGTCTGCTAGAGAGCCCTGCACAGTGCTGTCACGTCATGAGCCTTGAAGACACGACGGAGTCTCGTTCGAGGCGACACGCAGTGTGCGACGTGAAGTGGTTTCATGCAGAAAACTGAAGTGAAACACGGATGGTTCATCGACACATTTATTTACGATCCTGCTTATTCTACCCGACTGAAATGGAGAACAAGGCTTGTGTGCCACAGACGCATGACATAAATCAAACAGGTTCTGATGGCGAACGACTGTACAGGCTACAACATGCATATTGATATGTAGGAAGTCTTTAGTTGACCAGCAGAACCTAGTGTGACAAAAGGAAGAGTCACCTTTCCTTTATAAAGACGTTAAAATGCGGTGGATATGGAGACACCGATATGAGCAGCGCTACGTGTGGGACCTCGTTAGTCTAGTGGGATCTGACAGGTAACAGAAGAACACTACTGGTAGTGTCGTCGACAAAAGGAAACGGTGTGCGTCTAACAAATGCAAGAGCCATGAAGGAAAGCGTCTTTGATGCAATGACCAGTGCAAAACACTCTGCTGCTCCTCTGCCCCCCGCCCCACCGCCGGCGCCTGAAAGCGTCAACGCAGCGTATTCTCCTAAATCACAGGACATTAGGGATTGGAAGGGACCTTGAAAGATCATCCAGTCCAATCTCCCCACCACAGCAGGATCACAGAACATTAGGGATTGGAAGGGACCTCGAAAGATCATCCAGTCCAATCCCCCCGCCACAGCAGGACCATGTCTGGGGCATTGTGTGAAGGCAGACGAATGAGAGTAGACAGGCCGTATCGCGTAAGCTTTCCTCTCCTAGAGACAGCTCCTTAACTAAAGGTTAACACAGCGCTGGATGACGCAGTGTTTCTACGTCGGTAGTGAGGACGCTGCTATCGCGCCGAGAGCGCTCGAGAAGAAAGATGCTGTTGTGCTTAATGTGTTCGCAGCGTTCGGAACGCTCCCGGAGGAGCGCAAAGTGAAGGTGGCCAAACTCAACGGAACTACTGGGCGTCGTGCTACCGCACCTATCGGACATCGATCGCAGCAGTAACGTATAAACGTGAGTTCAGAGAGAGTTCAGCTGATATTTACAGTGATCCTAAAGCAACAGGCCGTGTGCTCAGCTCTCCGGTTCTTTGCGCGCTGATCCTGCCGCGTTGGAGCTTGGCAGCGCGGCTCCTTTGGCTTCTGACGGAGCGACAGAGGCGGGACTCGGTGAAAATTAGGAGGTATGAACTCAGAACTCTGCATCCCAGCAAAGGGACCCACGACTGGCCCCAGCGGGGCGGGTTTTTATCTCACTTTCATTTTGTAGTCTGTGCTAGAAGCTGTTCTTGTGCCTGAATCTATTCATATTGCTTCATCCTCCGGCTTGAAACAGGCAGAATTCCCGATGGCTCTTCTGCTGAAGGGCTTCAGGAACAGGTGGACATGTTTTGTACTCTGAAACTCAGCTGGGAGAAGCTATCTGAGCAGAACATCGACCTAAGTCGTGGTTCCTTCACCTTGAAGGCGTGGAAAAGATAAGGAGCAGTCTTTCTGTGTCTGGTGTTACCTCCTACAAGGCATCTCCTGGACGTTGGAGCGACTCAGAACACGATCAACACCTTGCTAGTCCCCCAGTCCAAACACAAAGTGGTCTTCTTGTGTCTCGTGTCACCTCCTACAAGTCATCTCCTGGACTTTGGAGCGACTCAGCACACAATCAACACCTTGGTAGTCCCCCAGTCCAAGCACATTCCAACAGATGATCCAAATGGAAAACTATCTAGATGTGGTAGACCAGGACAAAACAGTCCAGCAGGGTTTCTGATCCTTCCTCACCGCACAGCCATTTGTTTTCGCACACACCAGTACAAACCAAGAACTCCCGCTAGGAAATGGGGCTATTTCCCATCCCTGGTTGTGTTCAAAAGTCACTTAGATGCAGTGCTGGGGGATCTGGTTTAGGAGTGTGCTTGTAGAGTAGGGTTGATGGTTGGACTTGATGATCCCAAGGGTCTGTGATTTGAAACAGGTCTTGCAAAATGCCCAGGCTTCTGCACTGGACTGCAGTTCAGAGATGTGGTTGAAGGAATTTCATCAGAATCACAGAGCATTAGGGATTGGAAGGGACCTCAAAGATCATCTAGTCTAATCCCCCTGTCACGGCAGGATCACCTAGACCAAGTAGCACAGGAACACATCCAGGTGGGTTTTAAATGTCTCCAGAGAAGGAGACTCCACAATGCCCCTGGGCAGCCCCTTCCAGTGCTGTCACCCTCACTGGGAAGAAGGTCCTTCTCAGACTGATGTGGAACCTCCTGTGTTCCAGCTCACACCTACTGCCCCTTGTCCCATCACTAGATGCCCCTGAGCAGAGCCTGGCTCCATCCGCCTGACACCCACCCTTCACATATTTATCAACATTAATGAGGTCACCCCCCAGTCTCCTTTTCTCCAAGCTCAGGAGACTCAGCTCCCTCAGCCCTTCCTCATCAGAGAGGTGCTCTACTCCATCACAATGTGAGGGTGAAACTTGTTTCAAACAGAACCTCAGCCTACACAGAGGAGAAAAGACCTACTTTTCACAGCATCACAGAACATTAGGGATGGGAAGGGACCTCAAAAGATCATCCAGTCCAATCCCCCCGCAGAGCAGGGTCACCAAGCAGCACAGGAACACATCCAGGAGGGTTTTAACCATCTCCAGAGAAGGAGACTCCACAGCCCCCATGGGCAGCCCCTTCCAGGGCTCTGTCACCCTCACTGGGAAGAAGGTCCTTCTCATTGTTTTTCAAAGAATAGGAGAATGTTGCTCGGTGCTACATGTAAAGAAAAGACTCAAGAAGCCAACTGTCATCGTGATTGATCCTAAAAAGCTCTTCCAGTTACTCACTCCCACGTTGGATCAGACACCCCCTCCCCAACGTCAGTAACACCTGGGTGCTGAGATCAGTTTTGAGGTGAGGACACAGCGCGTTGGATGGCTGAGGATCATAGGGTGGATGCTCCTATGTTCTGCACAACGAAGCATTAAAAGGCCTGTGTGTGTTTTAGTTTAAAAAAGTGTATTTTTTACAAATTCTGGAGGGCAAGAACTCCCTGCTCCGTGTTACATTCGCCGCGTGCTGAGCTCCCCCTGTAAACAGCTTTCCCATATGGGCTCCCCTTGCAGGTTGTGCAATTACTTCCCCCCACCGCCCCCCAGATTTGGATTAAAGTGACGACTCAGAAATTGTTCTGATTGCTCTATCAACAGCTTTTAAACGTGTAGGTTTGGTTTGAGCATTGATTAGATGTAGTGCTGGGGGATCTGGTTTAAGGGTGAGCTTGTGGAGTAGGGGTGATGGTTGGACTGGATGATCCCAAGGGGGATCTGGTTTAGGGGTGAGCTTGTGGAGTAGGGTTCATGGTTGGACTCGATGATCCCAAGGGGGATCTGGTTTAGGGCTGAGCTTGTAGAGTAGGGGTGATGGTTGGACTCGATGATCCCAAGGGCCTTTTCCAAGCTGAAGGATTCTGTGATGAATTACCACTTTGATTCAGGACTCTACACTTAGTATAAAAGATAAAAAAATAGACTGATTGCAAAGCTATCCCTGAATGATCTTCGTTTCCTGGTAATATGAAGTCAGGCACCTTCCAGCTGCACAAGGAGTCACCCCAGCCCAAGACTCCTTACGGTGTTTTGATATCCCACAACTTTTGGAGGCGGACCCCTGAACTCCAACAGCAACCCCCCCACCTTGTTGAGGTGAGTGGGTGACACTTTGGACATGGCTTCCGAGTTTTAAAAAGGTAGAAAAATAAGCTCAGGTTGTTTGTGCATAATTTGCTCCATAGGAATCGACGATGAATGAGGTTGTGCTGGGCTGCACCTCCTACACCTGCTGTACTGGAAGGAAAGGTAGGGCCAGCCCTGCAGCTGCCCTGGGAAATGTTTTGGTCAGGATTTACACAGGGGTTGGGTGTTCAGGATCGGATCCTGTGCGCACAGTCAGGACTCTCTAGTCCCGTCTAGACCAAATGTTTAAACCGGCACCATTTCAAAATAAATGTGCTTCTCCAAAACCATTTAAAATAGGGAAGTCCACGGGGGCTGGCTGCCTCTTCTGATTCATTGAGTTAAAGCTCCCGTTGATCTTCAGCAAGAGAGATTTCTGCCACCCTCACTTGTGCTTCAGTCGGTCCCTTTTGCCATCAGACTGCTCCTTGGCTTCAGGGGAAATTCATCTGCACAAGGCCCGACGCTTTGGTTTTTACCACCACTGAATCTGCAGCGATTTGAATGGGGCAGAGCCAGGTCTGCATCTAGTTTAAATCAGAACTTAAAGAACCAAATCTCTCCTCCTGCATGCAACACGTTCCCTAGAGCTGGGCTCCTTCCCACCAAGGAGCTTTTCCAAGGGGGCTTTTCCAAGCACAACGGTCACCCAGGAGAAAAAGCACAGGGCAGGACCACGACACGGACCTCGCGCTTGCCAGGCCATCTCGAATAGGATTTTGGGGTGGATCCAGAGCACGGGTTCAGGTACTGTTTGGACATGATTTGGTCTTGGTTAGTTCCCTAGGATGTACAGGCAGATCAGACGGGCCCGTTGGGACTCCACCCGAGCGCACACAGAAAATACAGACCACCAATCCAGTCCGACAGTAAAAACTGACCGGCGTTTTAGTCACTGAAAAGATCTAGGAGCTACAAAAGAGGGCTCAGTATAGAAGAGAATTGACTATAAAATACTCAGGAGCTGAGTGCTGGGACAGTGAGCCGCTGTGACTGGCAGAGCAGAGCGCCGTACAAACAGATCAAGCTGAAGGCAGCAGCAAGTCCTAACGAACAGCCACTAAGGACAACAAACAGTGTTTTGAGAGTTAACGACCAGAAGAAAACCAAACCACGTCCCCCAGTGTAGTTTTGCTGTGGAAATCAGAACAATTCTGGAAATGTAGAAAAGGTTTTGTTTTCTTTTTAAACCAAAGGATGTTTCTGTGCTCGTTGTCTGGCCCAGCCACTAGAATCACAGAACGTTAGGGATTGGAAGGGACCTCAAAAGATCACCCAGGCCAATCCCCCTGCCACAGCAGGACCACCTAGACCAAGTAGCACAGGAACACATCCAGGTGGGTTTTAAATGTCTCCAGTGAAGGAGACTCCACAACTCCCCTGGGCAGCCTGTTGCAAGGCTCTGTCACCCGCACTGTGGATCAGCTAGAGGGTCTGAGCGGCCTGACCTAGGTAGAGTTGTCCCTGTGTAGGGAGGTTGGACTGGATGACCTCTAGAGGTCCCTTCCATCCTAGAACACCCTATGATCCTACGTTGGCAGTGCTCTCTAAAAACAGCAAATTCTTTCAAGTTCTGGTCATTAACTCTTTCCTTTTCCTCGCAGGATCGTGAACAAAGCTGACAAAACGCAGTAACTAAAGTTGGGCAAACAAAAACAAACCAACCCTCAACTAAATGACTTAGAGCACAGACAAATGGAACCAACTCTAGGCCTTAACTGCCCCATCTACCCGCGCGCTTTGGAACAGAAAGCGGGATACGCGAGATGCTTCTCGTGGAAGTTGCAGCCTTGCAACGTTAGGTCTGTACAGCCCCTCCAGGCAGCGCGCTGCGAGGGAAGGACCCGTGTCCCGGGAAGCGCTGGTTCCACACCTCCTGGGTGCCAGCAGCTCCACCCCAGCCCCGCACTATGTACAGAGATATGCATTTTGCAAGCTCAGAGCACCTTGTTCCACCTCCGCACCAGCCGCGCTGACATTTCATCCTTTCATGTGCAAATTCTGAAAACCCAGAAACCAAACGACAACAAAAAACCCCCCCAGTTAAAAAAGTTCCAAACCTACAGTCAGAAGCGAAAGGATCACAAATGTCAGGTGCTGCAGGACGCTGGCTCCTAACGGAGCTCTCTTGGGTTTAGTCACTGTTCTCCAGTCTGTTTTATTTTTCCCTTTGTTACAAAAAAAAAGCAGTTTTTTCTTTTTTTTCTTAAAAAAACCGAAAGGTTATCGAAACTAAAGACCTCTCCATGCCATGCAAAAATAACGCTTTGTGCAGCTGTTTGAGGCTTCCCACGTCTGGAGTCCGTAGGCATTGCTAACCAAGGGCGAAGGAAGAGGGGTTCCTATTGCTTTTGTGGCCAGTCACATGCTAGTTTCCCGCGTGGGACAGTAACCGGCGTCTCCTGGACTCGAGTGGATCTCTGGGGCAAATAAATGGTTTTCCATCTTGTGCGCTTCCGGGTTGCCGCCGTGCGTGGCCTCGCCCGCCGCCCGGTAGATGTCGTGGGTGCAGTTGTGGCTCACGCTTTTGGGTGAGGAGCTGACCTGGGGCTGCTCCACCAGGCGGCTGCTGTCGCCGCGCTTGTCCCCGCAGCAGTTTGTCTTGACGGCCGCCTGCTTTTCACCGCGCAGCTCCATAAACTCTTCCTCTCCGGCGTCGATTTCGGTGAAGCTCTTCCTCTCCTTTGAAGGGAAAGCGAAAACCTTTTGTTTTGGAAAGAGAGGCGACGCTTTCTTAGCGGGTCCCTGGCAAAGTGCTGATGCGCCGGCACCGAGTAGCGGCCGCTCGCCTTGGGGCGAGTTCTCTTCCAGGAGGATGGTGCTGATGTGCTGAGGGGTGGCTTGGGTGAAGTCTGCTCCTGCCGTCACCGGCAGCGGCCGTGCGGTGCTCGGCGGAGTCTGGGGAGCACCGCCTCGATTGTCTTTAAAGTTCACTTTGAGGGACCTAGACTTCAACGGGTTGCCACCTTTGAGGGAACTTTTGGGACTTTCCATGGCAGGATCAAAATGCAAAAGAGTTTGGGACCCGCTGCTGTCGCTGGGATTGCAGTCAAATGGGGCATCGACCGGAGAAAACACTCTGTCTTTTGGGATTGGTACAAACTGGGAACTCACTCCTCTTTGGTTGTCTTCCATGTTAACGGCATCGGCTGGAAACCTCATCTGCAAGTGACAGCTGGGAAACAGGGAAAGGGGGGACCTCTCTGCTTCCATGAAGTCGGTCACACAACTGGCAAAACTGTCAATACTGGATGTGCTTCTCACGTCCGTTACGATGTCTGTGGGTCCAGCTGGCAGCGGATCTCTCTGACCTGTAACTTCCTCCATTTCTATTTCTTCTTCGTACGTAGGTGGCTTTGCTGACTGGTCTTGGTAAGCAGCGTTGAGGTTAGGCTGAGACTGAGTCTTGGTGATTTCGTTGTACAACATCTCCAGTTTCTGGGCGCTGAGGTGCTGTGGGCCGGAGGATGCTGTGGCGTTGTTTAACTGCTCCTCAGAGTCCTGCTGACTAACTTCTTGGTATTTGTTCTCGTAAGACTTGTTCGAACTGGTCTCAGACATTGTCCTTCTGGCCCACTTCCATCGGCTTGGGGACAGGTGATTGTCTTCAGGTGTCTCTTTTGGATTGGCTGCTTCTCCAGACTTACCTGAATCGATGGCTACATCTATCATCTCCATACTGCGAGCAAAGGCGTCTTTCAGGTTCATGGAGACGATGCTGCCGTTTCTTTTGGCTCGCTCGAGTGCTTCTCTCCTCTTGATCGCCTTCTCCTGTCTTTTCTGCTCCTTATAGAACTCAGAGAAGTTGTTCACAATGATCGGGATGGGCAGGGCTATGACGAGCACGCCAGCGATACAGCAGAGTCCTCCCACAATCTTACCCAGTAACGTCTTAGGATAAATGTCCCCATACCCTACAGTAGTCATGGTGATCGTTGCCCACCAGAACGACGCGGGGATACTGGTAAATTTGGTGGCATCCTCATCCTTTTCAGCAAAGAACACCAGACTGGAGAATATCATGATTCCCATGGCTAAAAATAAGATCAACAAGCCTAACTCATTGTAACTCCTCCTGAGCGTAAAACCTAAAGACTGAAGGCCCGTTGAGTGTCTGGCGAGCTTGAGAATCCTTAGGATCCTCATGATACGAAAGATCTGAACCACGCGTCTGACGTTTTGGAACTGCAGGACGCTTTTGTTCGACTCCGTTAGGAAAATGGTGACATAGTAGGGCAAAATGGCTAGTAAGTCAATGACATTTAAGGGGCCTTTGAAGAACTTCCACTTATTTGGTGAGGACAGGAAACGCAGAAGATACTCCATGGTGAACCACGCGATGCACACAGCTTCGACATGGGCTAGCTGAGGGTTGTCATTGGGCTGACCAAATTCATCTATTTCTTGAAGCTCTGGCAGTGTGTTAAGAGACAAAGCGATAGTGGACAGGACGATGAACAGAATGGACACAATGGCCAGAATCTGGAAGACAAAACGAACAGGGTTTTGGTTAGACCGATACAGGGGGGATTTGTCAGGGCTGGCTTACGCTCTTTCAAACGTGCACATCGCACACAGTCACGGAAACGTAGAGGAATTTGAGCAGAGAGAACCTGAGGAAGACTGAGGGCTGAGGGAGCTGGGTCTCTTGAGCTTGGGAAAAAGGAGACTGAGCAGTGACCTCATTAATGTCCTTCACCGAGAGAGTCATTGGCCACTGGAATGGCCTGCCCAGGGAGGTGGTGGAGTCGCCAACTNACAGAATCTCTTGGGGAGAGAGAACTTGAGGAGGACTGTAGAGCCCTTTAGAACTTCCACTACCCATAACAGCAAAGGAAGCCGGTCTCCGTTAAGGGCAAAAGCAGTAACACTGCACGTGCAGGCAGGGCTGCTCAGTGACATTGTGACATCCTGTAGCTAGGATGGAGGCAGACTAAAGGTGGCACTGTTGGAGAGCAGTACTTACTCTTCAGACTGTGGAATCAGAGAATCACAGAATCACTTTGGTTGGAAAAGACCCCTGGGATCATCGTGTCCGGCCATCTACCCCACCTTACAAGTTCACCCCTAAACCACATCCCTCAACACCTCGTCCAAATGAACTTTAAACACATCCAGGGATGGCAACTCAACCACCTCCCTGAGAAGCCCATTCCAGTGCCTGACCACCCTTTCTGGGAAAAGTCCTTTCCTAACATCAAGTCTAAACCTACTCCTTTGTAACTTGAACCCATTCCCTCTTGTTCTATCACTAATTGCTTGTGAGAAGAGACCAGCACCAACCTCTCCACAACGTCCTTTCAGGGTAGCTGTAGAGAATGATGAGGTCTCCTCTCAGCCTTCTCTTCTTCAAACTAAAAAACCCAGCTCTTTCAATCTCTCCTCATAAGATTTCTTCTCTAGGCCCTTCACCAGCTTAGTTGCCCTCCTCCACATCTACTCCAGCACCTCCACATCTCTCTTGTACTGAGGTGCTTAAACCTGGACCCAGCACTCAAGATGTGGCCTCACCAGTGCTGAATACAGGGGGACCATAACCTCTACTCCTGCTGGCCACACTATTTCTAACACAAGTCAGGATGCCATTGGCCTTCTTGGCCACTTGGGCACACTGCTGGCTCATATTCATCTTCCTGTCAGTTAGAACCCCCAGCTCCCTCCCTGCCAGAAGGCTCTCCAGCCACAGCTCCCCAAGCCTGTAGCACTGCAGGGGGTTGTTGTGGCCCAAGTGCAGGACCTGGCACTTGGCCCTTACTGAAGCTCCTGCCATTGACATTGGCCCCATTGCTCCAATCTGCTCAAGTCTCTCTGAAGAGCCTCCCTATCCTCTTGCAGATGAACACTCCCACCTAACTTGGTGTTATCTACAAACTTACTAACAATACACTCTGTATCCTAATTGAGATCACCAATTAAGATGTTAAACAGAGATGGTTCCAACACCAAGCCTTGAGGCCACCACTTGTGACAGGCCACCAGCCAGATTTTACTCCATTAACCACCACTCTTTGGGCCCATTCGTTCAACCAGGGTTTCATCCACTGATTAGGTGGAAGATGCCTGACCAGGTTTCAGTGTGAAAAGGTTTGAGGTTTAAATAAGGTGTCTGAGATTCTCCACTTCACTGAAAGCTCTGTGCAATGACCAACACATGCTTGAGTTCTCTAACAGACTCAGTAACATCACTACACTCCCAGAATTCAGACAACAAATAAACACACACAAGTCTGAATGGTTGAGCCAGTAATTCCTGTCAAACTGATAGCTTCTTCACTGTGGTTGGTGGCAGAATGTGAACAGCAGCACAGGAACAAGCTGTATAAGCCAAGGACCCAATTCATCTGTGTGTGCTGTGCTCAGGAAAGAAAATCACGAGAACACAGCTGATCAATTGTCATCTAACTGGTTTTAATTAGGAACCACTGGTGTCTCAGCCTGCAGTTTGCACCAAGATGTTCACCAGCATAGAAATGTGCCCAGCACCCCATCTTACGCTGTGTGCCAGTGCTTTGTGCCTTCTGAAGGTCTGGAATACAAAGCCTCCCCCAGCATTCAGAGCTGCCCCCCCCCCAGGGTGTTTTACTGACAACAATCATTTGTCCTTTGGTTCCAGCCATTCATTCCCAACAGCACCACAAGCCTGAACTCTGCCAGCTGCTGCAGCACACACACCACCAGGCCTGGGACTGTTAGCAGTTGATCTATCTAACCTGTATCACAGATTCATCCTGGGTGCACAATTTCACAGCAAAACGTTTGGGTTCTTCTAATGAAAGAACCTCAGGTTTTTACTCTGTGACTTCTTTCTGTTGTTTTGCACACAGTGTGATCCAGTTATTGCCACCTATTATCTTACTTAATGATTGTGATTCATTACTGCCATTTCTTAGACTTTACAACTCATTAAGCAAAGACTGGCAGGGGATCGCTAGGAAGAAGAAGAGCAAGAGCAGCTCTGAGAAAAAGAAGGAAAGGAAGTGACTCCCTGTTTTGAGTCGACATAAAGAAGCCTCTGTACCCAGTGTTTATTACCCCAGTAAATCCCCACAGAACAGATGTAGCTTATACTGGCAGAAGCACCCAGTTTGTAAGGAGGGCCCGTGGCAGCCTGCTAGGATAGCTGTGCTGGTACAGAAGAGTAACAAACCCACCTCTGACTGAATCACAGACTGAATCCTCTTCCTGTGTGCTGGGCATGTCACTGTGTCCAGTGGTGGGCCACTCAGTTCCACAAGGACACAGAGCTGGTCGAGAGAGTCCAGCACAGAGTCACGAAGATGAGGAAGGGAGTGGAGCATCTCCCTGATGAGGAGAGGCTGAGGGAGCTGGGGCTCTTGAACTTCGAAAAATGACTGAGGGGTGACCTAATTCATTGTTGATAAATATGTGAAGGGTGGGTGTCAGGAGGATGGAGCCAGGCTCTGCTCAGGGGCATCTAATGATAGGACAAGGGGCAGTGGGTGTCAGCTGGAACACAGGAGGTTTCATATCAATATGGGAAGGAACTTCTTCCCAGTGAGGGTGACAGAGCCCTGGAAGGGGCTGCCCAGCGGGAGGCTCTGGAGTCTCCTTCTCTGGAGACGTCTCAAACCCCCCTGGACGTGTTCCTGTGCGACCTGATCTACCTGATCCTGCTGTGGCAGGGGGATTGGAGGTCCCTTCCAATCCCTAATGTTTGGTGATTCTGTGATTCTCCTTTGGGCAAGACTAGCAAGCAGGTAACAACAGATGAGGAGAAGGTAATTATTGCTACTTATAAGAATGAACTTCTTCTAAATGTCTGTCTAAGCCACAATGAAGATCTTGCAGTTTGCAACTCTTTCACAGAGCCAACCATAGCATGCAAAACCTAGCTTGCATTCCTTGCATGCAGAAAGAATTGCCTTGATTGCCAGGAGCTTCCTTACCAAACCCCCAAGGAACTCATCCCAAACCCCAAAGAGGAGGTGACCGCGGGGCGCAGGAGGAAGAAGCTGGGCAGGAGGCAGCGGCGGGACCCGGCGGAGCGGGAGCTGTCCGTGCCCCGGTGCTGAATCAGGGCCCTCGGCGGCGGGCACCGCAGCATCCTGGCTTGTGGAAGAAACAACATACCCAGCAGGAGCAGGGAAGTGGTTGCCCGCCCTGTACTTGGCACTGGTGAGGCCACATCTTGTGTACCAGGTCCAGTTTTGGGCACCTCGCTACCAGAAATAAACTGAGGTGCTGCCGCAGGTCCAAAGAAGGGCAACACGGTTGTCGAAGCTGACTGGGTGTCAAGAAGGAAGGAATCCTCTCTTTGCAGTGGTGTCAGACAGGACAAGGGACAATGGCCGCAAGCTCAAACACAGCAAGTTTCATCTCAGTCTGAGGAAAAACTTCTGAACAGTCAGGGTTACTACATATTGGAAGGGGTTGCCCAGGGAGGCTGTGGAGTCCTCTTCTCTGGAGATGTTTCAGATCCAACTGGATGTGGTTTTGTGGAGCTGATTGAGGCATTTTAGGTGGTTAAACTTTTCAGCTATTTTTATCCTGCTTCAGCAGGAGGGTTAGACCTGATGGCCTTTGAAGGCCCTTTCCATCACTAGTAAACTGTGTGAACTGTGTGAAGCAAACCACAGAATCCCAGAACATTAGGGATGGGAAGGGACCTCGAAAGATCTAGTCCAGTCCCCCTGCCACAGCAGGATCACCTAGACCAAGTTGCACAGGAACATGTCCAGGCAGATTTTAAACTTCTCCGGAGAAGGGAGACTCCACAACCCCCTTGGGCAGCCCCTTCCAGGGGTGTGTCACCCTAATCATGAAGAAGTTCCTTCTCATATTGATGTGGAACCTCCTCTGTTCCAGCTCACACCCACTGCCCCTCGTCCTATCATTAGATGCCACTGAGCAGAGCCTGGCTCCATCCTCCTGACACCCACCCTTCACATCTTTATCAACATTAATGAGGTCACCCCTCAGGCTCCTTTTCTCCAAGCTCAAGAGATGCAGCTCCTCAGCCTTTCCACATCAGGGAGATGCTCCCCTCCTCAGCCTGGGGGAAGAGCGATGCCTGAGTAAGGAAGAGCAGGGTTTGCACTTCAGCAGCGGAACGAAGAAGCCAAGCAACTGCGACCAGCCTGAGCCTAGTCTTGCACTGAGGGTGTTTTGACACTTCTCCTATTTCCTGAGTTGACCAGAAGATGTCTCTGTTTTATCACGCGGTCGCTGACAAGGTCACAGCGATTCCACAGCACATACTTCACAAAACCCCCCTTCTCTCCTGTGCAACGGGAACACACGAACGTAAAAATGCCAGCTTGTTGCTCTTGGCTCTGATATTGGACCAGCCTAAGCCCCTGGAAGATTTATTGAGAGCCTCCATCCCTGGAGGTGATTAAGGACAGACTGGCTGTGGCCCTTAGCGCCCTGGTCTGGCCCATGTGGTGGTGGTAGGACCTGGGTTGGGCTGGATGAGCTCAGAGGGCTTTTCCCACCTCAATAATCCTGTGGTTCTGTGTGATTATGTAATATCTGGAATACATTTAGGAATACATTTCAAAATTTGAGGCCTTGAGTTATGAACTGAAATTTTCAGGATGTAAAGAAGCACTCCTCGTCTTTGAGCTTCCATTTATGCTCATCTCAAACAGAAGCCAGACTACCTCATCTTCTGTCCTAGCTGTAAGAGTTCAGATGTGCACGTTACAGCTCCAAGCTGACACTGAATCTCATTTACGAGAAAAAGCACTCGTACAGCAGCTGTGTGACGGTACCGAGCGCACGGAAGGCACCTGCTGGGGGAAGCATGCTACGTGTAACTCAACAAGAGAAAAAGATCCGAGTTCTCATCAGCAGGAGGCTTGTTTCAGAACAGCAGGATTTGGGTTATGGAATTCCCCTCAAGGCAGGTGGAATTATGGAATCACAGTATGACAGAACATCAGGGACTGGAAGGGACCTCGAAAGATCACCCAGTCCAATCCCCCTGCCAGCTTCCAAATCTCCCTCGGTGCAGATCACAGATCTAAACAGCAAAAATGGTGCCAGTAAAGAAAGTGAGAGGCAGATGCACTTCCACTGTGCGATGCTTTCACTTACAGTTAGTCTCTCAATATGAGCAGTATCATTTGTAACAGGAAGACACGAAAATAAAACCACAATTGAAGTGTTAAACATCAGCAGTGACACACCACAGAACATCAGGGATTGGAAGGGACTTTGAAAGATCAGCTAGTACAGTCCCCACAAAGGGCACTTTGAAGGCCCTTTCCATCACTAGTAAACTGTGTAAACTGTGCAGAGTGTCCAGTGAATCACAGATTCACAGACCATTAGGGATTGGAAGGGACCTTGAAAGATCTAGTCCAATCCCCCTGCCACAGCAGTATCACCTGGATCTAGTTGCACAGGAGCATATCCAAGCGGGTTTTAAACATCTCCAGAGAAGGAGACTCCACAACCTCCCTGGGCAGCCCTTCCAGCTCCCTGTCACTCTCACTGTCAAGAAGATCTTTCTCATGTTGATGTGGAACCTCCTGTGTTCCAGCTCACACTCATAACCCCTTGTCCTATCATTGGATGCCCCTGAGCAGAGCCCGGCTCCATCCTCCTGACACCCACCCTTCACATATTTACAGACATTAATGATAACTGATAAACAGGATCACTGCACATCAACTTGGGAAGCTGGGATGAAAGTTTGTCTCTTTCTTTACATCATTTACCTCAAAGGAAAACACTTCTCCTCTGAAACGCCCTGTTGAACAGAAAAACCTGCAGTCCCACTCCACTAGAAATCACTGCTTTTCTATTAAAACTCATTTAGTTTCTAGCTCTGTCGCTGGAAAGAAAAGCAATATTTATTTTGGAGTTCCCAACTGCTTCTGAATTTGACAAATGACTTAAATTATTTGCTTATCAGACTGGGTTTAGGAATGAATTGTGTCTCTTTTCCAGAGGGTGCTACAATGGCTACAGAGTTTAATCTATTTTCCATTAATGTGTAAGTCAGTGTTAGTGGTCTAACTGCCAAGGCAGAGACACCACATTAACCTCTTGGTATCAGAAGTTGGGATAGCATATTAGCACTTAAGCAACGCTAGCCTTGGCCTGTTGGCAAGAGGAGATCAGGCTGCAGCACGTTTTGCCTGTTGTGAATGAATTTACTCTGTGTGGTTTAACACGGTTCCTGCAGCACGCAAATGACGGTATCACAGAACATTAGGGATTGGAAGGGACCTTGAAAGATCATCAATCCCCCTGCCAGAGCAGGACCACCTGGACCAAGTCACACAGGAACACTTCAGACTCCTTATCCAGACCCACAGAACTCAGCTGGAGTATCCTCGCTGACTTCACAAGGCAAAGGCCAATGTCAAGTAGGTGTCAGGGATTGCAGAATCCCAGAATGGCCTGGACTGGAAGGGACCTCCAAAGGCATCTAGTCCAAGCCCGCTGCAGGGAGCAGTGAAGTCCTCAAGTAGATCAGGTTGCCCAGAGCTTTGCCCAGCCTCACTCCAAATTGCTCCAGGGATGGGGCCTCAACCACCTCCCTGGGGGCAGCCTGTTGGAGTGTTCAACCCCGCTCCTGCTGAAGAACTTCTTCCTAACATCCCACTTCCATCTGCCCTTCTCTAACGTGAAGCCACTGCCCCTTGTAAAATCTCACCTCAGTTTCATGTACGTTGCACCAGCTCAGCAGAGGGAGCCTTTAGATGCTTCTTCTGCACTCTGCCCAGTAATTACTGTCCCTCCTCTGGCGGGGTGGGGACTGGACTGGATGATCTTTCAGGTCCCTTCCAATCCCTCATGTTCTGTGATTCTTTTGCAGGAGGGGGTAAGTTTCAAGCCACTTGGATGCTCAGAAGTTAGTGGCAGTTAGCACCTACTAAGGCAGGGAACACACTGGTGTAAATGTAAATGATTATTTCCAGTTCCCAGCCACTGGCAATGCTGGAATCCACCAAAGAGCTAAAGAAAGAACAACACCATGAGCATAACAGACACTTCTTTGGTGAACACTGTATATATACACTGAGATGTGTACAAATCACTGCTCAAATGTTTTCAGCGCCCACAAAACCTGCTGAGGGTGTGCTCCTTCCCATCATCCAGGTCATGAATGCAGATGTCACAGCACTGGTGCCAGTATTGACTCAAGAGGTGACTGGCCTCCAGCTCGACTCTGTGCTATGGATTACAACACCAAGCCTGGCCGTTCAGCCAGTTTTCAGCCCACCTCAGTGTCCAGCTACCTACTTTGTCTCTAACCAGTGTGGCAGCAAGGATGTTGTGGCAGACAGTGTCAAAAGCCTTATTAACATTCACTAATCTCACATCCAGCCAAGATAATCATGTCACTGCACACAACTGTCAGGGCAGTTAAGCATGATTTCCCCTTCGTAAATCCATCGCTCGCTCACACTCATGTCCTTAATACACTTGGAAACAGCTCCCATGGTGACCTGCTCCATGAGCTTCCCAGGGACTGAGGTGGGGCTGACCAGTCCGTACTTTTTTCCTGGGCACAGGAACCATAACTTTCCAAGGACTGAGTTAGGTGTTGTGGTTTGGGCTCATGCCATCAGGTCACAGATTCACAGAACACTAGGGATTGGAAGAGCCCTTGAAAGATCACCCAGTCCAACACCCTGCCACGGCAGGATCCCCTAGATCCAGTGGCACAGGAACACGTCAAGTCACTGCAGACTTTTCCAGACTGCAGACATGTGCCAGGGTCTGGTGAACAATGTGTGTAGGCAGCAGGGCTGTCTGAGCAGGCAGGGAAGGAAGGAATCAAGTGCTGGGCTGCTGCACAGCTCTTCCCTTGCAGCCCTGCTGTCCAGCAGCAGTGGTTAATGCCAGCAGATAACAGCCACGAGCAGAGACACTGTCTGTGTTTGCTGAAGGGCAGAGGTAAGGATGAGCCAGGAACAGATGAGCCCCAAAAGACACAAAAATAGAAGGAAAAACGCTGGGGCAGAAAAATGGGGCCTTTTCAAACAATTTCAATTGCTTGAGATACAGACAGGCCCTCTGTTAGAAAAACGTGCGGCACGATTAAAGCATCCAGCGTGCGAAGCAGGGCTGAAAGCCACTTGCTCACCATTGTACTCACTGAGCAGCTCCTTTTAGCAACTTCTGGCTACAAAAAAGAAGTAACTGACATTTTGGAGCTGTCACTGGTGCAGGATGTTTCCCCATGGCAAATGCACTTAGAAATGAGCTCGCCTGGCACTGGCTGCAGCACACGCTTCATTTTGTGAGCCTTTGGATTTACTGCCATTCCAGGGCTGTCACTCGAGTCTCAAGGTCATTAATCATCTCATATGAAAGATATAAAGCTGCTGGAATAGAACATTGTCACCAGACAAATTACAGTGTATTTCTGACCTTGTGTCTTAAAAATTTATCATTGCTCTAAGTGGATTTGCAGAGCTACTCTTTGTGAGAACATGAAGAAAACCACAATGAAGGGAAGGTTGTCACTTGTTCTGTGAATAAATAGAGCACTTCCAGGTCCATCAACTCAATTTCTGTGCCTTTCTAAAGCAATACATAGAGCTTCAAAAAGGGAAAACCCTTTCACCTTCAGAGGTGGGTGTCAGGAGGATGGAGACAGGCTCTGCTCAGGGGCATCCAATGATAGGACAAGGGGCAGTGGGTGTGAGCTGGAACACAGGAGGTTCCACATCAATATGAGAAGGAACTTCTTCCCGGTGAGGGTGACAGGAGCCCTGGAAGGGGCTTCCCAGGGGGGTTCTGGAGTCTTGTTCTCTGGAGATGCTTGAAACCCACCTGGATATGTTTCTGTACAACTGGATCTAGGTGGTCCTGCTGAAGCTTCCTCAGCCTTTCCTCATAAGGGAGATGTTCCACTCCCTTCATCACCTTTGTGAAAGCAGATGCAATCTGAATGCACTTGCAGTGTACAGCTCATCTCTAGGCAGCCGAGTCCCCTCCTCATCCTTACTCTGTCTCACCAATGAGTCTGGTGCAGCTGCAGCTCTTTGTGCTGCTCCTGTTTTGACATTTTGTCACTGGAGCTGTTGCTCAGAGTATCTGACACTGACCTGTCATGGATTTGGAGCACCAAGCACTCGGAAAAGAATCAAGCAGCACTAAGAACTTCACAGAATCATTAGGGATTGGAAGGGACCTTGAAAGATCATCTAGTCCAATCCCCCTGCCACAGCAGGA
The DNA here is from genome assembly GCA_013400115.1 of Rhinopomastus cyanomelas. Lineage (NCBI taxonomy): Eukaryota > Metazoa > Chordata > Aves > Bucerotiformes > Rhinopomastidae > Rhinopomastus > Rhinopomastus cyanomelas. The sequence continues at coordinate 203,688 of VXBP01001169.1, forward strand.
TCACCTAGACCAAGTCTAGGAACACGTCCAGGTGGGCTTTAAACATCAGAAAGCAATTCATGAAGAATTCATGGCCTGCATTAGGAAGGAAGGTGGGTTTCACAGATGGATCGTGGTTATAATAAGCACATTTTTAGCAGTTCTCTAAAAGCTTCTTTGTTCTAACTCAAACCAGGACACTCTGTTGCCCAAATTTTTTCTTCTTCTGAAGATTAATGGTCAGTTAACTCCTCGTAACTGAGCAAGGCTCATTAAAGCCATATTCTCTAACCACCCACAACACTGGCAGTCCCTCCCTTAGAATAATCTAAGAGAGTAATTTTGTGGAAACAGGATCAAAGATGAATTGAGTCAATTAGCAGCTAGAATTTCCAACTTTCTGTATTGATTTGTGTGCAAAGTGGCATCATTTTTGCAGAACATTAGGGATTGGAAGGGACCTCGAAAGATCATCCAGACCAATGCCCCTGCCAGAGCAGGATCACCTAGACCAAGCAGCACAGGAACATCTCCAGGCGGGTTTTAAACGTCTCCGGAGAAGGAGAAGATGCTCACAGCAGACTGTAGTGTAAATGGGAGGGCAAATCAGCATGTCTGACCACAGTCATTCTCTGAAGAGTGGTGTCTTTAGAGAAAGATGATTACTCAGTAATGAGATAGCAGCAGTAGTGATGAAGCTATTTCCTCAGCTCTAATTACACAGGCTCCAACAAGGTGTAAGATCTCTTCCCTGAAAAGCTAATTATTCTAGAAAAAGCACTTTCTGCATTACAAACAACTTGATCCACAGAATCACTCACTCTGGTTGGAAAAGACCCCTGGGATCATCAAGTCCAAGCATCTACCCTATCTTACAAGTTCATTCCTAAACCACATCTCTCAACAGCTCATCCAAATGATCTTTAAACATATCCAAGGATGGCGACTCAACCTCCCCCCCCCAGGAAGCCAGTTCCAGTGCTTGAATCATAGAATCATAGAATCATTAGGGATTGGAAGGGACCTTGAAAGATCATCCAGTCCAATCCCCCTGCCACAGCAGGATCACCCAGACCAAGTCACACAGGAACACATCCAGCAGTAGTTGAGCTGAAGTAAAGCCACAGGGAAAGGTATTTCCTCCAGATCTTTTAATCATTCAGATACTAGAAAAGTTCAGTTGGCCCCCTTGAAATGAAATATATTTTGATAAACAGTTCAGATTTTGCATGGTTTTTGATCTCCTCCATGTAGTTAACAGGATCACAGAACATTAGGGGTTGGAAGGGACATCAAGATCATCCAGTCCAATCCCCCTGCCACAGCAGGACCACCTAGACCAAGTAGCACAGGAACATGTCCAGGAAGGTTTTAAGTCTCCAGAGAAGGAGAATCCACGACCCTCCTGAGCAGCCCCTTCATTACAAGGACCATTTGGATCCCTGTTGTGTTTTCCAGAAGAGTTGTGCTTCTGATTTTCTACCTAAAATTACTTACTCATTAACTTCGAAGCACCTCAATAAATGCTTTTGCATGACTTTTAAAAGCATTTTAAAATAGACTCCTAAAACTGTAACGGGCACTGGGCTGAACAGGTCTTCATATAACCTTAATGTAGTAATAAAAATTAATACAGAACATTATAGGTGATGCTGCTGTGGCAGAGGGATTGGACTAGATGATCTTCCGAGGTCCCTTCCGATCCCTAATGATTCTGTGATTCTCCCAAGAGCGTGGCTGACCTAAAGCCTACTGCCTACAAGTAGAGGAAATGCTTAAAAAGAGCTCGAAGGCTCCCCAGAGCCAGGGGTTACACAGGGGAGTCTGGCACTAAGCCCTCTGGTTAGAGACACACGGCGTGATGTGTTTCAGGAACGCTGCTTTCCTCGTGCTGCTAACAGGGGAAGACTGAAGGGGAACAACTGCAATCACTGAGTCACAGAACATGAGGGATTGGAAGGGACCTTGAAAGATCATCGAGGCCAATCCCCCTGCCACAGCAGGATCACCTAGACCCAGTCACACAGGCAGGTTTTAGATGTCTCCAGAGAAGGAGACTCCACAAGCTCCCTGGGCAGCCTGTTCCAGTGCTGAAGGTGATGTGGCTGGGATCATATGGAAGACTCTGACAAACCAAAGGCTACAGAAACTGAAGTCTGGGCAGCCCAGTCCAGTGCCTGACCACTCTCTCCAGGAAGAATTTTTTCCTTATGTCCAATCTAACCCTCCCCTATTGGAACTTGAAGCCCTTCCCTCTGCTTCTGTCACTAATGACCTGTGAGAAGAGCCCAGCACCAACATCTCTGCAGTGTCCTTTCAGACAGTTGTAGAAGAGCGGCGAGGTCTCCTCCTCAAACTAAACAGCCCCAAAAGACAAACATTTAAAAATCTCCTCCCCACATCGCTCTGATTTTCTGCTTTCTTCATTCATCAGCCTTCCTTCTAAATTATGCAAGAAGCATTTCACTGCACAGAAATTGGAATGGGAGGAATGAAGTGCCCTTGAACGACACTCAGCTGCAGAAATCACCTACACACATCTTCTGGGTTTCATTATCACTTACAAGAACATGGAAGTAGTTTGTTGCCCTCTCTGCTTAGACAGTTCTATTGGAAATGGTTTGTTCCTTGGATATGTTCCTGTGTGACTGGATCTAGGGGATCCTGCTGTGGTGGGGGGACTGGAGTGGATGATCTTTCAAGGTCCCTTCCAATCCCTCATGTTCTGTGGCTCTTTGCTCCTCTCCTAAAGTCCAGGCTCTGTAAGAAAGAGATGGATGGCTCCAAATAGTGAGCAATTCCATCTTAACCTTGACTGTGTCTTCACTAGGGCACGGCAGATCGATAGTCTAGCATTACAGGAGAGTGAAAAACAGATGACAAAAGAAGTCGCTGATTTTCCACAGCTCTTACAAGTGTCTTGATAATTAAGGAGATGGCACCTATCTGTCCCCCAGACCTACTGAGTAGAGTTCCTCTCAAAATTGCAGCCACCCAGCACCATGTGCAGTGGCTGGAAGCTGCTCATCTGTGGGACTGAGCTTTTAGCAAAAGATCATAACCTTGTGCTTTGTGTCTTTTTATTATGAGGACTCTGGAGATGTTTAAAACCCACCTGGATGTGTTCCTGTGTGATTTGATCTGGGTGATCCTGCTGTGGTGGTGGGATGGGACTGGATGATATTTAGAGGTCCCTTCCAATCCGTGTGAAGTGTAAGGTGATCCTTGGCTTTACCCAGTGCAGACTCAGAAAGTGATGCTGTTCTTACCCACAGAGAAATGACAGTGGGTGAGTGTAAGACATATGGCAGATCATCACTTCCATGTGACTGTATAGAAGGGCAATCAACATCTTTCAGGAGAACACCAGTAGGAAGATCTGTGGCCTCTCTGAAGACTGGAGAGATGAAACCCAAAGCGATGAATATTTTCCAATGGGAGTTTATCACCTGAAAGCAACAGGTACTGAAGAATGAAGGTGCAAGACAGAACCTGATGCTGATATACCTTGTCTGTTCTGGAGCTGAAAAGAGTGGGCTTTGTCTTGGGCATGAGATGGACAAGAAACCAGCAGTTAAAACACAAGTTCAGAAAAAGATCTCTGCAGAGCTGCATCTGAAACATCTCCGGAGTAATTCCTGAGTTAGAGACACATCTCCTGTAAAACCGAGGACTTGAGGCAGCTGTGTGATGACTACACTGCTCACAGAGAGCTTTTCAGAGGGGTCAGCTTTTGGGGCCAGCAGTCCTAAACCTGAGTGGCAGGGATTATCAAACACCTCAAGGTACTCTGTGTAAAGATGCAGCCTCTGATAGCAGCCAAATATATGCAAGTGTCAGCCCTCAGTGGCTTTTCACTTCACAATTAAAACGAACAGCTTGGAATGTGACAGTCAGGGCACGATTCAGTGACCTACAGGACTCCCCTTGCCCTCCAGCTACTGCTCTAGAAGGGCACAGGTCTTCCCTAGCTCCAGTGTCACATATGTGAGATTCACCCAGATGCCCTGGATACCCCTTAGGGCATCTCAAATGGTCCTACAGACCTATATTTAGGCAGCTAAACACAGTCCTCTGAGTGAAAAGAATGTGAGCAGAAGGATGAAAAACAGGCTCTTCAGATCCATAGTACTTTTGAAATGGTTGTCGCTATGGGAAGGTCACCAGTGATTGCAGAATGCTTCCACTGGCCATACTGGGGTGTGCAAAGTCATTTCTCAGATCTCTGTATAGGCTGGGGACCGACCTGTTGGAGACCAGTGTAGGAGAAAGCGACCTGGAGGTCCTGGTGGACAGCAGGATGGCCAGGAGCCAGCAATGGGCCCTTGTGGCCAAGAAGACCAATGGGATCCTGGGGTCGATTGGAAGGGAGGTGGTTAGCAGATCAAGAGAGGTTCTCCCCCTCTACTCTGCCCTGGTGAGAGTGCATCTGGAACGTTGTGGCCACTTCTGGCCCCCTCAGGTCAAGAAGGACACAGAGCTGCTGGACAGAGTCCAGCGCAGAGCTGTGGAGATGATAAAGGGAGGGGAGCATCTCCCTATGCTGAGGGAAGGCTGAGGGAGGTGGGGCTCTTGAGCTTGGAGAAATTGAGACTGAGAAGTGACCTCATTAATGTTGATAAATATGGGAAGGATGGGTGTCAGGAGGATGGAGCCAAGCTCTGCTCAGTAGCATCTAGAGACAGGACAAGAGGCAACGGGTGTGAGCAGGAACATGGGAGGTTCCACATCCAGATGAGAAGGAACTTCTTCATGGTGAGAGTGACAGGGAACTGGAAGGGGCTGCCTGGGGGGTTGTGGAGCCTCATTCTTGGAGATGTTTAAAACCCACCTGGACATGTTCCTGTGCAACTGGATCTTGTTGATCCTGCTGTTGCAAGGGGATTGGACTGGATGATCTTTTGAGGTCCCTTCCAATCCGCAACACTCTGTGAGTCTGTGAATCTCTATCACACCCTGGAAGTACTCAGGAAGCCCTCCCTCATTTCAGAGAGACGAGAGAGCCTTTTGGTGCAATTCTTCAGCTAACAGGCTGCTCAGGAGACTGCAGTGTTTTGAGACTGGCTGCTTCGCAGCCTCGACAACATGTTTAGTCTGCACAATGAGGGGAAGCATATTTTGTTTTGTTCAGCACGCTCCGAACTTCCGCAGTTCCATAATTATCTGCTCAGATGGTCGCACAGTCTTATTTTGACTGAATGGGAAATTGGAAATGTTGGTAAAATAAACCCCAGGCTGGGAACTTGGCTGCTTTGCCATTTGTTAGAGAGAAAATGACCCAGGTTCAGGACTTTTGTTAGTGTGGGATATTTTTCAACGGCTAATTGCCCCCTGACACAGTGACAGCTGCCATAAGGATCGAAGAAATGTTCTGCTCTTCCCTTCAAGAGAGACACTGTAAGAGGGTTGAGTTTCACCCTGAGTGGCATGCTGAGATGCTGGCACTTCATCCTACCCAGAATGTGAATCAAAGTGCTTGATGTGACTTTGGAAATGAATCATCTCAGGGTTTTGTTTCAAAACATTAAACTCTCTGAAAGTCTCATTTTCCCTTTCCCAGTACCTTGTGTGCAAAACTGTGGTGGTGATGACTTCCTTGGCAATGCACTGCAGTGGCAATAACGCTGTGGGCTGTTCGCAGAATCATTCAGGGTGGAGCAGTCCCCTGGGATCATCGAGTCCAGCCATCAGTCCTACTCTACAAGCTCACCCCTAAACCACATCCCCCAACACTACATCTAAGTGTCTTTTAAACTCATCCAGGGATGGGGACTCAACTCCTACCTGGGCAGCCCAGTCCAGTGCCTGACCACTCTCTGTGGCAGGAGGACTGGACTAGATGACCTTTTGAGGTCCCTTCCAATCCCTAATGTCCTGTGATTCTGTGACTACAGGGGGAAGGAGGAAGCTACTCGTTCATCTCCCCAACACAATATTAATGGCAACGAAAACCAAATGCGATCTCTACAGCACCATCACCCTGAATTTCAGAGTCATTAGCACAGTTAGCCATGAGAATCATTTAACAGAGGTATCCTGTTGACACATGTTTATGAGATTAAACACCAGGGATCAGCAAATTCCAAAGGAAATAATCACTAAAAATACTATTTTCAACAGAATCGCTGCAGTTAGCGGCGCAAAGGTTTCATTCCTGAGCAGTGTTGTCTCTCTGCTCACAGAAGACTTATATAGTGAGAAAGGGGAGGAAGATGTCCAACCCCCTGCCTTATGTAAGAGCTACTGCCTGGCCCAAAAAGAACAATCTGTTTCTGGTCCAGCTGTAACGTGCTGTTCCCAGGATGGTGACTGTAACACGTTCGCGGTGCCTGTGGAAAACAATAATCCCCTTTAGTGCTTAATCTTGGGGAGAAAGTCCCTAAGAAGGCAGACCTACATTCAAGCAGCCTCAAGAATTTAATCAGTTTGGGGGAAGTTTAGATTGCCCTCCGTGCAATCTGGCAGCAGGGTGGCGAGACAGCAGCTGTATGAAAATAACAGAGCACTCAAGTAATGAGTTGGTGACCACAGCGTGACCTCAGACTGTTTATGTGGTGACATGGAATCTCCTTCTCTGGAGATGTGCAAAAACCCTCCTGGACATGTTCTTGAATGAGTACTGAGAAGGGCAACCAGGCTGGTGAAGGGGCTGGAGGGCATGCCCTGTGAGGAGAGGCTGAGGGAGCTGGGGCTGTTTAGTCTGGAGAAGAGAAGACTGAGAGGAGACCTTATTGGCCTCTACAACTACCTTAAAGGAGGTTGTAGCAAGGCTGGTGTTGGTCTCTTCTCTCAAATTAGTGATGATAGGATGAGGGGAAATGGCCTCAAGTTGCATCAGGGGAGGTTTAGATTGGATGTTAGAAGGAAATTCTTTACTGAGAGGGTGGTTAGGTGCTGGAATAGATTGCCCAGGGAGGTGGTGGTGTCACCATCCCTGGAGGTGTTTAAGGAACGAGTGGACGCGGCGCTTAGGGATGTGGTCTAGCTGTTAGATACTAGGAGAAAAGGTTGGACTCGATGACCTTGGAGGTCCTTTCCAGCCACGATGATCCTGTGATTCTGTGATCCTCTTCCTCCATGGAAGACTCAACAGACATGGAAATCAGCAGGTTCCAGCAGCAGCAAACGCAAGTGTTGATCTGTTTTACACTGGGCGCTGTGATGCCTGATACGCTGAGAATTTACAGCTTCAGATTGATTTTCTATTCCTTTTAAAATGCTTCACCAGAAGTACTAGCATGAGGGCCTCTTTAAATTAACAACGTGGTAGTTATTACACCTTGCTTCTACCCCAGACTGTAGAACGAAAGACCACAGGAAGAGCCAGCACATCTGTTCCACGCGGCACTGCAGCCAATATTTTGCCTGGGCACATGAAAAATAAAACAAGATTCTAGCAAAATCAAGAGAGATTCTCCTCCCCCTCTAGTCTGCCCTGCTGAGAGTGCATCTGGAATGTTGTGGCAAATTCTGGGCTCCTCAGTTCCAGAAAGACACAGAGCTGCTGGAGAGTCCAGCACAGAGCCACAAAGATGATGGAGGGAGGGGAGCAGCTCCCTGATGAGGAAAGGCTGAGGGAGCTGGGGCTCTGGAGCTTGGAGGAGACTGAGAGGTGACTCCACTGATGTTGATAAATACGTCAAAGGATGGGTGTCAGGAGGATGGAGCCAGGCTCTGCTCTGTGACATCTAGTGATAGGTCAAGGGGCAATGTGTGTAAGGCAGAAGATAGGAGTTTGTACATTAATATGACAAGGAACTTCTTCACATGAGGGTGACACAGCACTGGAAGGGGCTGCCCAGGGGGGTTGCGGAGTCTCCTTCTCTGGAGACATTTAAACCCCCCTGGATGTGTTCCTGTGCGACCTGATCTACAGGATCCTGCTGTGGCAGGGGGATTGGACTGGATGATCTCTTGAGGTCCCTTCCAATCCCTCATGTTCTGTGATTCTGTGACAAGAGGGTGGTTTTGTAGAGGAGCAAACCAAGGGTCCGATGTGTTAGGAGGAAAAGGAAGTCGTGAGAATCGGCTGGGGTGAAGGCTCAGTACCATTCACAAGTGAGCAGATGCTTAAAACTATTATTCATTGTGCTCTATTTATCAGCTTGTGATGACTCTCATTTGAATTTATAATAACACTCCTCCTCAGTCATCACCCTTCTGTCTTCTTTTGTTAGAATTAGAATGCTAATGCTTGTATTATCCCATGGAGAAGCTGAAATTCGCTTTCCTCCTCAAGTTGTGACTACAATGCACCCTCCTGCCCAGCTCCTCCTGACCTGGTAATGATATGCTGGAGAGTTGCCCACCCTTTTCATGAGCAGCACATTGTATCTTCATCTTTTACCTGACAGTGGAGTATTAATTTCAAAGAGAAAAATGCCACCCAGTTTGATTCATCAAGTGGAATAAAGCTCTCGTGCTGCGAAAGCCATCTGAATGCAGGTTAACTGTGACCTGTGCTCTCCACAGTCCTTGGAACATCTGGCCATATGGGCTGTAAGCAGATTAATCCAGTGCTTTGCACTCTCCTCCTTTAAACAGCTTAAAGGTTGCTGTTTAAATAGCACAGCATGCATTTTTTTTAAAAAAGATAAAATAACTGGGAACAGAAGAACATTCTCTTTCCACAGGAAATTTTCTGAGGACCTGAATAAACAAAACATTTGCAAATGACTCACTTCTTTGGGGGTTTTTGTTTGTATTTGATGCATTTGAAGTTAATCTTTCCCAATGTTGTCAAATCCTATCTAGCTTACATGACTGATTCAGAAACACGACTTCCACTCTTCTTTCCTTTTGTGAATGGTAGCAGACAAAGTCTGGCTGCACCAGGTCTTATGTGAGGTTTAAAGTCTGGATAACAGGGGGTAGGTATGAGGGACCTGTAGTAACACCAGCTTGTTTGGATGAAGCCATTATGCCTCCCCTCAAGGTGCTTGAGGGGTGATCTCATTAATATTTACAAATATGTGAGGGGTGGGTGTCAGGAGGATGGAGCCAGGCTCTGCTCTGTGGTGTCTAATGACAGGACAAGGGCCAGTGGGTGTGAGCTGGAACAGAGGAGGTTCCACATCAATCTGAAAAGGAACTTCTTCCCAGTGAGGGTGACAGAGCCCTGGAAGGGGCTGCCCAGGGGGGTTTTGGATTATTCTTCTGTGGGTTTCCCTCTCTACTTCTGCAAGTGAATATCTGAAATAAGACTTTAGTCCTAAGACATATGGAAATCAAACAAATCAAGATATCAATTATCACAAGATAAGCTGGTGTTGTCTGTTCAACCTGTCATGTGTTGAAAGTGACCTAATCCTCTCATTTTGGAGTGTGTGCAGTCTATAAAAACACGTGGACTGGGAGCGGCAGATTGGGAAGGGGGATGAGCTTCAACAGGCAGTGCCCTCAAAGAGCAAAAACCCCACAGAACATTAAGGGTTGGAAGGGACCTCAAAAGATCAACCACTCCAATCCCCTGCCACAGCAGGATCACCTAGACCAAGTCACACAGGAACATGCCCAGGTGGGCTTTAAACATCTCTGGAGAAGGAGACTCCACAACCTCCCTGGGCAGCCCAGTTCCAGCATCTGTGAGGTGCATTCCTCCTGGGTTCTGCTTCTGCCCAGTCTGGCTTGTAGAGGGAAAGCCATCTGAGAAAGAGAGCACCTCAGTGCTCTGTGAGATTAGCAAATGTCACAGCCAACACGGTAAAGAGCCACCTTCAGTTTTGTCTCTGATCTCCTTCTCTGGAGACATCTATGGACGCGTTCCTTTGTGGCTGCATCTAGGGGATCCTGCTGTGGCAGGGGGATTGGACTGGGTGATCTTTTAAGGTCTAATCTCTAATATATTCTGTGATTCTGTGATTGTGATGCCAAGGGTTAGAGACAGCAGAAGAGCCCTACAGCACGTGTTCTACCAATTACCAGTGCTGTGAGTGCTCTGCTTTGTAACTGGTGGAATAAAGTGTAAGGTCCACTTGCTTTGCTGCAGCAGACTGCAATACTTTGAGCAGAATTTGAAAACTAATACTTCATTACAGTATTATCATAATGAAGTTATCCCTTCTCAGCATAATGCTGCTGCTGCTGTTGTCAGGAAAGCAGTAGCTGCCCTGTTCTGTTGCAGTGATGTACCTCTGTCCTATCCCACTTGTTCCATGCAGAGGGGTGACACTGACTCCAGCTGTCTGGCCGCTGCCACGAGCCAGAGAACCAGAGGAAGATGCCAGAGATCAGCTAAAGAGATCCCCCTGTGAAAACAGCAGCACATGAGTCCTCTGAATCCATCTTCAGCAGCACCAGAGAGCAGAGCGCTGGCACTACGAGGGAGAGTCGCAGCAGCAGGTCACTGGGGATTGTCCAGCCTCAGGCACAGAAGCTGGAACCAGCTGCCAAGTGCAGTGTAAGCCAGAGCTGGCAGCCACAGATGCTGTGGGAGGCACTAGTCCAGAATCCAGAAAGGCAGATGGAGGAAAGGCCTGGCTGTCCTGTTCCTCAGAAGAGCCAGGGCAAGGATCAAGGAGCAGAAAGCTGTGAGGAAGGAGGCCAAGGGTCAAGCGCTGAAGTGTTCTGCAGGCGGCCAAAGTTGTCACCCTGAGCTATCAACACCTCCAGTCCTCGTTCATCCTGCTCCACAGCCCTGCAGCACGGTGAATGCCACCACTGCAAATGAGGCCATGGGGTAACAAGGTCTGCAACACACTGGTGTGCGGACCAGTAGGGTGCAGACATAGCATCACAGCATCACAGAACATTAGGGATTGGACTCCTGTTCGAAAGATCATTTAGTCCAAGCCCCCTGCCACAGCAGGATCATCTAGATCCTAGATCTAGAACACATTCCTAGATCTAGGAACACATACAGCCAGGTTTAAAATGTGTCAAGAGAAGGAGGCTCCACAACCCCTCTGGCCAGCCCCTTCCAGTGCTCTGTCACCCTCGCTGGGGGAAGAAGTGCCTTCTCATATTGATGTGGAACCTCCTGTGTTCCAGCTCACACCAATTGCCCCTTGTCCTATCATTAGATGACAAAGTAGGATCAAAACCGCATGGGGAATTCACCTACTTTTTTTGCGTCTTGAAACTTCTCAAATCTCTCAGACCTGTTCAAACCTTCACTTCTGATTCCATAAGAAATGAAGGCTTCAGGAGAGGCACAGGAAGGAAAAGGCCCCTTCATCCAGCGCAGAGCCACAGAGATGATGAAGGGAGTGGAATATCAGGAACGTCTCCCTGATGAGGAAAGGCTGAGGGAGCTGGGTCTCTTGGGCTTGGAGAAAAGGAGACTGAGGGGTGACTTCATTAATGCTGGTAAATATGTGAAGGGTGGGTGTCAGGAGGATGGAGCCAGGCTCTGCTCTGTGGCAGCTAATGATGGGACAAGGGGCAATGGGTGTGAGCTGCAACACAGGAGGTTCCACATCAGTATGAGAAGGAACTTCTTGATGGTGAGGGTGACAGAGCACTGAAAGGGGTTGCTCAGGGAGGTTGTGGAGTCTCCTTCTCTGGAGATGTTTAAAACCCACCTGGACACGTTCCTCTGTGACTGGATCTAGGTGATCCTGCTGTGGCAGGGGGACTGGACTGGATGATCTTTCGAGGTCCCTTCCAATCCCTAACGTTCTGCGACTGTGTGTGATGACAGAAATCCTGCAGAGGCCACCACCAGCTGAACGCAGCTTAAAAGGGCTGAATTATATAAGGTTTCACATAAGATTTTTTTCACGTTTCATGGAAACTGAAGCACGAACCTGTCCGTTTGTTATTCATGACATGAATCTCCATAAAACCCCAGTCCTGTAAAATGTAATGTCAGGAAAAGTCTGATTAAATGGCGCTGTCCTCCCTCAGGGAAAACCTACTTCAATTAGGAGAAATTGTGATAAAGTCTGCATTTCCTGCTCCATTTAATCTTATTTATCATTTCGATAACTTGATGCCAGGCTAAAATCATGCCAAACTCCCCGAGTGGCAGGTGAACATTTCCAAATACATGCTTTTATTATCCTCAGCCTTTTAGACTTAATGCTATTCAGTTGTCTGGTTTCAAAGCTCAGGCATGTTCTTTGGGCTTGGTTTTGTCAGCCTGACGTTTTTAATCATCTGAATATGTGGCTGTGACAGTCTGTGGCAGAACTGGAGCTAACTGCTCAGCTGGGAGCAAAACATTTGGTCAGGAACAGCCCTTGAGCTGGATAGTTAAGGCTGTTTGGAAACTGCATTTGAGTTGTCTCAGGTATTAAGTCATAGAACCCTAGAATGGCCCAGGTTGGAAGTGACCTCCAAAAGCCACCCAGTTTGACCCTCCTGCAGTGAGCAAGGACATCCTCAACTACAGCAGGTTGTCCAAAGCCTTGTCCAGCCTCATCTTGTGTATGTCCAGGGATGGGGCCTCAATTCTCTCCTTGGGCAACCTGTTCCAGCGTTCAATCCCCTTCCTGTTGAAGAACTTCTTCCTAACATCCAATGTCAGTCGGCCCTTCTCCAATGTGAAAGCACTGCTCCTCAGCCTTCCACTCCAAGCCTTCGTGAACAGTCCCTCTGCAGCCCTCTTGTAGCCCCACCTCAGGTTCTGCAAGGTTGTTTTCTGGTGCCTCTGGAGCCTTGTCTTCTCCAGGCTGAAAAACCCCAGCTCCCTCAGCCTGTCCTCACAGCAGAGGGGCTCCAGCATCCTCAGCAGTAAGGGATCTGGCGCTTGATTAATAAAAATCTCTGATGACTCTTGACATTAATTACATCAGTATTCAACGAAATTCTATTTAGGAAAACAGTTGTATTGTGACTGATTAGACAATTACTGAGCAGACAGCTGAAGATTTCCAACTATAATAGATCTTTTGTCTTTTCCTGCCTCTGATTCGAGTTTGTGTCTGTGATGCAGCTGTGGATTACAATCTTATTACTCAAGTCAATATAGCTCCTGCATTGTTTGCCAGCAGTCATCCAGCTTAAAAAACAGCTAAATTTGTATCTTAGAGCACCTATGCCACAGGGATTGAGGAACGGAGTGTGATACCCAGCTCCTTAAAATACCTCCAGACATTTTCTGCTGCATATGATGGATGGCAAGAGTCACAGAAGTTGGAAAAGACCCCTGGGATCATCGAGTCCAACCATCCACCCTGCCTTACAAGTTCACTCCCAAACCAGATCCCTCAACACCTCATACAAATGATCTTTAAACAGATCCAAGAACGGTGACTCAACCACCTCCCTGGGAAGGGCGTCCAACCATCTACCCGGCAAGCTCACCCCTAAACCACATCTCTCAACACCTCATCCAAACGATTGTTAAACACGTCCCCGGATGGCAACTCAACCACCAACGTGGGCAGCCCATTCCAGTGCCTGACCACCCTTTCTGGAGAAGTTTTTTCCTAATATCAAGGCTTACCCTACCCTGTTGTAGCTTGAACTCATTCCCTCTGGTTCTATCACTAATTGCTTGTGAGAAGAGACCAGCACCAACCTCTCCTTTCAGGTAGTTGTAGAGAGTGATGAGGTCTCCTCTCAGCCTCCTCCTCCTGAGTGTAAGGAACAACTTGCCAGTCTGTGGCCAAAAAGCTTCCACACCTCTGTTCTGCAGCATGATGCAGCTCTTTGGATCAACAGCAAACTTCTTTTGCAGGTAGCATTAACAGCTTGACTTGCTAGCACCTTCCACTCTAGAGACTGTAAATCATTGAATCATTAGGGATTGGAAGGGATCTTGAAAGATCATCTAGTCCAATCCCCCTGCCACAGCAGGATCACATTCACTGTTTACACCATGTGTGAAGAAAACAACCTTAGGTGCAACTTCACCTTCCCATTCCACATTTAGCCCCCTACTCTTTTAATGCAGGGATGGCCTGGAGTGTTTTGCTTTAAACACTGACACTTCATGTTACGACTTGCCAAGTTATTTTAGAGAGATTTATAAAGGCAGCTCATAGCATCCTCAGAGACTGAAAACATTTGTAGGAGGGAAAGAGAGGACCTGAAAGCCATTTTCTGGAAGGAGCTAATGGCTGAGAGCACGAGGATAACCTGAGAACGACTCCAGCAGCATTTACAAGAATGCATTTCTCATTTAGCTCTTGGAAGATGCTACCACACGGGTCAAAGCTGTGACAGTCAAACGCAGATGGAGTTTGAAGTGCTCTGAATTAAGGTTTCTAGAGTGTCCTGACACGGAAGATTTCATTTCAGGAAGGGTAAACCTGGTTCTCTCCTTCTTTTCTTCAACCACTAATGTTACTGATGTAGTGAATACAATCCCAGGTTGATGTGAAAGTAAGTTGCTGGCAAAACCAGGCCAGCAGACTGTGGGACAACGGGCAAAGAGTTCTGTATTTCTGCCATGTCTACAGATGGAAAAGGATTAGGGCAAAAGCAGAGTTGAGACAACAGCACCTTAGCATGGTGACCCCTCACCGTGGCCCAGTTATAACGAGAAACAACAACTAGTGAAGCTGGTAGGCACAATGTGTTGGAGGAAATCCAGAGGCCTTTCAGTTCCAACAGGAAGGAAAACCCTAGGAAACCAAACCCTGCTCACAAAGATGATAAATGCAAGAGTGTACGACAAAGAGAGTACAACCGCTGTCCTTGTGTGCGTGTTCTCCTGTCAAACAGCTGCTCTACAGGCACGGAGAGGATGTTGTCCATTACCCACCACATGTCACTTGTCAAGGAATCCATAGGGCAAATTTCTTGTCTTGTAAATATGTGAAGGGTGGGTGTCAGGAGGATGGAGCCAGGCTCTGCTCAGTGGCATCTAGTGATAGGACAAGGGGCAGTGGGTGTGAGCTGGAACAGAGGATTGGCAATCTTCATCCAAGCTGCAGTGCGAGGGATAGTAGGATCTCAGTGTGATGTCAGCAAGAACATGGGACAGGACAGGCAGTATGAAATGTGCAAAGCAGGCACCTGCACGCTCTGACTCACAGAATGTCAGGGGTTGGAAGGGACATCTGAATATAATAGAGTCCAACCTCCCTGCCAGAGCAGGACCAAACTGGGGCAGGTCACTCAGAAATGCATCCAGACAGGGCTGGAAAGACTCCAGAGAAGGAGACTCCATGTTCTCTCTGGGGAGCCTGTTCCAGGGCCCCATCACCCTCACAGTAAAGAAGTTCTTCCTCGTGTTAAGGTGGGATGTCCTGTGCTCCAGCTGGAATCCACTGCCTCTCATTCTGTCCCAGGGCACAAGTGAGAAGAGATTTTCCCTGCCTTCTTGATAAGCAGTCCTCATGGATTTATAGACATTAATGAGATCCCCTCTGAGCCTTCTCCTCTGCAAAATAAACAGCCCCAGGTCTCTCAGCCTTTCCTTGTAAGGCAGCTGTTTCAGTCCCTTCACTGGCCTTGTAGCCCACAGTTGGACTCTCTCTAGTAGATCTCTGTCTCTCCTGAACTAGGGAGTCCAAAACCAGACAAAATACTCCAGCTGAGGTCTCACTAGTGCAGAGTAGAGTGGGAGGAGAACCTCCCTCAATCTGCTGGACAAATTCTGCTCAATGCAGCCCAGGACACCTGCTTTCATTGAAAGAATTTCATAAAGGCAAACATACCAACCACTGAGAGCTCATGAAATCCTAGAATTAGCAGTTTCTAGTCCACATTTGTCCTCATTTACCCTTCCCCTCGAGCATTAGCACAGGTTTTAATGGCTTGAGCACATGTGATTTTTTCCATATGCTCCCTATCTCACGCAGCGCGTGCATTACGTAGCACCCCACGTTCTGATCTCTCAGTGCTCAATATATGGAGCACTCCTCACCAGAGAAGCTCTCTTCTGAGCAGGACGGTATCACTCTTGGGATGCTCTCTGCTACATGCAGAACACACATTTTATTTATGTGTTTTATTTAGCAGGTGATCCTGCTGTGGCAGGGGGATTGGACTAGATGATCTATTGAGGTCCCTTCCAATCCCTAATGTTCTGTGATCTGTAAGGTGAAGGGAAAGGTATCAAGCATTTTACAGGTACTCAGTTCCATTACTGAGATCAATTTTCTTTGGATCAAAGTAATCTTAGTCATGAGAGCATCCTATCTCCTCTAGCAGTCCTCGGCCCCATGCACTGCAGACCTCAGCTTTCAGCCTTCTTAATCACACTGAACACCCCTCCCGAGGAAATGC
This sequence comes from Rhinopomastus cyanomelas, assembly GCA_013400115.1. Classification (NCBI taxonomy): domain Eukaryota; kingdom Metazoa; phylum Chordata; class Aves; order Bucerotiformes; family Rhinopomastidae; genus Rhinopomastus; species Rhinopomastus cyanomelas. Next base: position 219,789 of record VXBP01001169.1, read on the forward strand.
AACATTCAGGTTGGAAAAGACCCTCAGGAACATCGAGTCCAACCACCAACCCTACTCTGCAAGGTCACCCCTAAACCAGGTACCCCAACACCACATCTAAGCATCTTTTAGACTCATCCAGGGATGGTGGCTCAACCACCACCCTGGGCAGCCCATTCCAGTGCCTGACCACTCTCTCCATGAAGCATCTTTTCCTGATGTCCGACCTCAACTTACCCTTTGGAGCTTTCACCAATGTCCCTGTTTAAAAAGGCAGGTTTTTTAAGGCTTCTAATAGAAGCTGGGTGGAACAGAAAAGCTCTTGTTTTCCATTTCAGGTAATTTAGAGCTGCTGCAGATTGCTGCCAGCCTGGCAGCCTGTGTCTCACCGAGCATTAGTAGAAGTGTTTCCTGAGCCTCACACTTCCCTAATCTTAACAGCATAAATCAAATTGTAAGCTCAAGGATCACACCCACAGCCTGGGTATTTCAGTCTGGTTAATTTGCTGCAATAACCAAGAACACTGTGAGTCTCCCACGTACAGTGGTGGCTCTCTAGACTTACCACGGAAATGAGCTTCTTTTAACTTATGAGATGAACATCGCGACGGTAGGAAATCAATACCAAGGCTGGCACAGGCAGAGACACCACAGAACTGCTTGTTTCCTGCTGCTGCTGCCTGCTCTTCTGGAATCAATGCAGCAATAATGGGCCGTGCTGGGGAGCACCGCTCCGTTCCTGCCCATGGGGCCGGTGAGAGCACACGGGGTTGTCGAAGGCAGCTCTTGTTTCAAGTGACCCTGCCTTCTGGTGCTGATGGCTGAGGGCTACAGTTCTGATGAATTCATTTTACTTTCACTATAAACATTTGCTTTCTCCTCTGAACCCCAGAAAACTCATGGCTGTTGGCAGTACTGGTTACTCCCTTGTGGTCACTAAATACGCAACAGGGCTTCGACTTGTAGCTTCTTCAAATCACAGCACATGAGGGATTGGAAGGGACCTTGAAAGATCATCCAGTCCAATCCTCCTGCTGCGTTCAGATCTGTCTGGACTTCTCCTGTGTGACTGGATCTAGGTGATCCTGCTGTGGCAGGAGGATTGGACACGATGATCTTTCGAGGTCCCTTCCAGTCCCTAATGTTCTGTGGTTCTGCGACTCTGCTCAGAGTGTGTGAGCAAAAGCACCGCGTTCCAGCGAGCCAGCACCTGACATGTTCACAGGGACAGACTCTTCTCTGGTGTGTTTTTATTCTCTGCATAGGCAAACAAATAACTCGAGTGGGAGCACTGCCTGTGTGATGAAGAGCCCTTCCAGAACAGGAATAGGATGTGTGGGTAGCAACAGTGCAATAAATAGCCAGCTTTCCTCCCGCCCCCAGTATCTGCAGAGACAGAACAGAGGTGGGACTGAGCTACAGAATTTACACCCAGATTCACGTTTTGAGTCACTGTTAGAATGAAGATATTCTGGGAGATTGGACTGGATGATCTTCTGAGGACCCTTCCAATCCCTCACGTTGTGTGATGCTCTGTGATGCAGTTTATTTGTGACCTCTGAACCCCCACCATCCGGGTCAGACATTACACACAGAGACTGAGAGCAGGCTGCTGCTGCTTGGTCCAACTCTTAAAAATCTATTTCATATGCATCTTAGCTATTCACATCAGAACAGATGAAGACAGATCCCTGTTCTGCAAATGATAGATGTGTACAGAACTTGTAAAGGGAAATTCCAGATGTGCAGCAGCAACAGAGAATCACAGAACATCAAGGATTGGAAGGGACCTTGAAAGATCATCCCCACCAATGCCCCTGCCCGAGCAGGATCCCCTAGACCAGGGTGCACAGGAACATGACCATAGAATCATTAGGGATTGGAAGGGACCTTGAAAGATCAGCCAGACCAATCCCTCTGCCTGAGCAGGATCACCTAGACCAAGTCACACAAGAACACATCCAGGTGGGTTTTAAATGTTCCTGTCAATGTTTTCTATTTCACAGGTTATGGTTCTGTTCTCTCTGTTCTGCCACTGAAAACACATGATGTGGTTTCAGTGGTGAAGCTGTTTATTAATCTGGAAAAAGTGTTCCTGAGGGAAATTAAGGAATCACAGAAAAGTCACAGTTGGAAGGGACCTTAAACATCACCGAGTTCCAACCCCCCTGCATGAGCAGGGACACCTCCCATCAGATCAGGCTGCTCGGGGCCCCATCCAACCTGGCCTTGAACATTTGCAGGGATGGAGCAGCCACCATTTCTCTGGGCTACCTGTTCCATTGTCCTGCTGCCCTCACACTAAAGAACTTCCTAATCATCACCCTAATGAAAGGGGTGGTTTAAAATCTGGGGACAAAGATTTTGCCTTTGCTTTTATTCAATCCATTACAGAAAGAGGAGCTCACAAGTATTTAGACTGGTACTAAGACCAGTGAGGACCAGCTGAAGAAAATACTCTTGTGAGATATAAACCACCCAGCTGAGATGACTGACTGATCCTGAAGGCAGCTGAAAACAAGATACTGCCACAAGGTTTGTGTCTCTGCTGCTCCGATAGCTGGTGAGCACCAAACCTGCAGGAGACTAATGCAAATAACCCACAAACAACAGCCTTTCCTTATTGTCAGCAGAAGGAACTCCAGGCTGGATGCATCTTCACAACATGATTTTGAATCCAAACAGGCTGAAATTATCACAGAATCACAGAATCACAGCACATTAGGGACTGGAAGGGACCTTGAAAGATCATCCACAGCAGGATCCCCCAGACCCAGGGTAGCACTCAGAGATGCTGTGGTTGTGATGGAAAGCAGTGCAGGGTGCATCACGTTACATCACCAGCCTGAATGGCCAAATCCTCATTAATACCTATGCAAAACCATAAGGTTACTTTCTCTAATGCCAGTTAGGCTAAACATGCTGAGATCAAGCTTTCTTATTCTGAACTAGAAAGCTTTGTGTGTTAACAGTAAATGCATTTCACTAGAATATATGTGGGACTACACTGACCAGCTTCAGTAGAATCACAGAGATTGACTTTGATATCATTCAAGCCACCTCCTTCAAATGCTCTTTCCTTCTATGTCCCATTTCCCTTTCCTGTAAATCAAGTTAATCCGAACATAAATAATGTAAAATATAATGAATGACTGCTGTGATGCCAGAAGTGGGTCAAAGATGGATAAAAAAGAAGTAATCTGAAGAATGAAGGCCATTGTATTTCAAATGCGCGGGTTTAAAGGTGAATGAACTCTATAAATTGCACATGGAAGCTGTCTGAACTCAGTCTGCTGCTGTGCACAGCCACCTGCATGAGAATCACAGAGCCTTAGGGATTGGAAGGGACCTCAACAGTTCATCTAGTCCAATCCCCCTGCCACAGCAGGATCACACAGGAACACATCCAGGTGGGTTTTAAGCTTCTCCAGAGAAGGAGACTCCACAAGCCCCCTGGGCAGCCCCTTCCAGGGCTCTGTCACCCTCACCATGAAGAAGTTCCCTCTCATATTGATGTGGAACCTCCTCTGTTCCAGCTCATATCCGTTGCCTCTTGTCCTGTGTCTAGATGCCCCTGAGCAGAGCCTGGCTCCATCCTCCTGAAGCCCACCCTTCACATATTTATAAACATCAGTAAGGTCACCCCCAGTCTCCTTTTCTCCAGGCCCGAGACCCAGCTCCCTCAGCCTCTCCTCATCAGGGAGATGAGAAGCACTAGAGATGTGAAAACACAACATGCTACCTGGGAATTGATTTCTTGTCATCATCCACAAGAAATGCATTAACTTGTCCAATGTAATGAATTAGTTTGATTCAAGTTCATTGATTTTCCAGTTTTCCTGTCTAGGTAGCAATCTCAGTACACTGTAGTGCAGCAGGAAAGTCCGCCCCAACACCACTTACCTACACACAGACTGGTGTCATCTATGAAATTGAATGTTGTTCAGCTACCAGCAACCAGGACACCTCTTTTTGAGAGAGTGACAAGACAGAGAACTGCCTTGGCACAGCTCACTGCTGAAAACTGCTCAGAAGGTTACTCTAAGAAGTGTGGCTTGTCCATCAAATGTAGACACTTTGGGAATGTGATTAAACTTTGTCACAAGACACAGAATCACAGAAACACAGAACACCAGGGATTGGAAGGGACCTGGAAAGATCATCCAGTCCAATACCCCCACCACAGCAGGATCCCTTAGATCCAGCAGCACAGGAACACATCCTGGTGGGTTTTAAATGTCTCCAGAGAAGGAGGCTCCACAACCCTTCCGGGCAGCCCCTTCCAGTGCTCTGTCACCCTCACTGGGAAGAAGTTCCTTCTCATATTTACGGGGAACCTCCTGTGTTCCAGCTCACACCCACTGCCCCTTGTCCTGTCATTGGATGCCCCTGAGCAGAGCCTGGCTCCATCCTCCTGACACCCTCTCTTCACATATTTATCAACATTAATGAGGTCACCCCTCAGTCTCCATTTCTCTAAGCTCAAGACACCCAACTCCCTCAGCCTTCCCTCACAAGGAAGACCAGATGTTGCAGTTAACAAAGAAATGTTGGAATTAAACTCCAAAATAGGCAATTTTATCCTTTTTGCCATCATTGCTTATTTCTCCTAATAGTACTTTTTACTTCTGCTCTGCCTGTTTTGATCTGACATGATGGAGTTGCCACCTCTTTCTCTGATTTTTATTGTAACCTCATACTTGGCCAGAGAAGAGAGAAACTGAACAAATCTCTTGAGATGTAAATAACAGCTTTGAAGACAGAACCACTAAAAAGAGAAAATGCCATTGCTTTGGTTTTTCCCAGATGGAAAAAAATACAAAAGAAGTAAATCCAGATGTGTAATTCTAACGGTGCTGGAAATCTAAGACTCCACTGCCTCTAAAGAATAGATATTTTAGTCGGAAAATCTATTCCTAGAGAGCTGTGGAAATTGTATTCAGCACAAAACATTACACAGAATCACAGAACATTAGGGATTGGAAGGGACCTCGAAAGATCATCCAAGTCCAATCCCCCTGCCACAGCAGGATCACTTAGACCAAGTCGCACAGGAACAAGTCCAGACAGGTTTTAAACGTCTCCAGAGAAGGAGACTCCACAACCCTCCCAGGCAGCCCTTTCCAGAGCTCTGTCATCCTCACCAGGAAGAAGTTCCTTCTCACATTGATGTGGAACCTCCTGTGTTCCAGCTCACACCCACTGCCCCTTGTCCTATCACTAGATGCCAGTGAGCAGAGCCTGGCTCCATCCTCCTGACACCCACCCCTCACATATTTATCAACATTAAGGAGGTCCTCAATCAGTCTCCTTTTCTCTAAGCTAAGGACACGCAGCTCCCTCAGCCTTTCCTCATCAGGGAGATGCTCCACTCCCTTCATCATCTTCATGGCTCTGCACTGGACTCTCTCCAGCAGCTCTGTGTCCTTCTGGAACTGAGGACCCCACAACTGGACACAAGACTCCAGCTGTGGTCTCACCAGGGCAGAGCAGAGGGGGAGAAGAACCTCTCTCGATCTGCCAACCACCCCACTTCTGATCCACCCCAGGACACGGTTGGTCCTCTTGGCCACAAGAGGGCAACACTCTGGCTCCTGGCCATCCTGCTGGCCACCAGGACCGCCAGGTCCCTTTCTCTTACGCTGCTCTCCAACAGGTCAGTCTCCAACCTGTACTGGTCCCTGGGGTTGTTCTTGCCCAGACACCAGACTCTACACTGCCCCTGTTAGAGTTCATGACCTTTCTCCCTGCCCAGCTCTCCAGCCTGTTAATAGATGACAGTTTAATAAAATGAGAGGTTTGAGAAATTAAGTTCATTCACTTCCTTCCAGCATGATGTGAGTTACAAAAGGCTTATGTCTCTGGACTTCAACCCCACTCACTCCTAGAGTACCGACGTATATGTGTGTATATACACACTTAATGGCAGGTAAGAGCAGCAGGTCTGTTTACCTCTGGGAGAGCTGGAAGATTAAATCTCCTGCCCATCTACTGAGCAAACAGACAGGCTGCAGCGTCATGCATGGCCTTGGCGTGCTCCAAGGCAAACAAAGCTCACTTTTAATTAGAGCATAACCTGGACAAATAACGTACAGGGACAATTACTAGTCACTCATCAGGTTGCCCCCAGAAACCACCTAAATTAACTTGAAAAAAGCAGGGAGTTAATTAAAGAGAGGATGTGCAACTTAGGCACAGACAGTGCTGGCTCCAAGCTGTTGTGGCCTCGATGCTTCTATGAGATAGTATTTACTCCTGCTACTACGAATATGATTTGTTTTGATTCATCCCACAACTGTCTCTGTTATAGAGGCTGGGGTCGTGATTATCAACTATTAGCACCATGATGATGTCATCATGGGCAGAGCATGCAGCAATTTGGGTTGAAGGACCCAAAAACAGGCTCTTCTCGGTGGCATCCAATGACAGGACAAGGGGCAGTGGGTGTGAGCTGGAACACAGGAGGTTCCACATCAATATGAGAAGGAACTTCTTCATGGTGAGGGTGACAGAGCACTGGAAGGGGCTGCCCAGGGGAGTTGTGGAGTCTCCTCTGGAGATGTTTAAACCCCACCCAGATGTGTTCTTGTGCGACTGGACCTAGGGGATCCTGCTGGAGTGGGGGGATTGTAATTTGGCTATGAATCATAACTCTATTCACGGAAAGGCTTTTAGCAAAGACAAAGGTCCAGCTGCCCATTGTAAATCCATGGGTTTCCTTCAGAGAAATGGTCCTCTGATGTAAAGATAATTATCTGTCATGGTTTGAGTTAGGGCAGAATTAATTCTGTTCAGTGATGTCACTTTACAGAGAAGTCTCTGGTGAGGGCACATCTTGAGTACTGGGTCTAGTTTTGAGCACCTCAGTACAAGATAGATGTGGAGGTGCTGGAGCAGGTGCAGAGGAGGGCAACTGAGCTGGTGAAGGGCCTGGAGAATAATTCTGGTGGGGAAAGACTGAAAGAGCTGGGGCTCTTAAGTTTGAAGAAGAGGAGACTGAGAGGAGACCTCATCACTCTCTACAACTACCTGAAAGGACCTTGTGGAGAGGCTGATGCTGGTCTCTTCTCACAAGCAATTAGTGATAGAACAAGAGAGAATGGGTTCAAGCTACAAGAGTGTAGGTTTAAACTTGACATTAGGAAAACATTTTTCCCAGAAAGGATGGTCAGGCACTGGAAGGGGTGGCTCAGTGAGGGGGTTGAATTCCTGGATGTGTTTAAAAATGGTTTGGGTGAGGTGTTGAGGGATATGGTTTAGGGGTGAACTTGTAAGGTAGAGTAGATGGTTGGACTCGATGATGCCAGGGGTCTTTTCCAACCAGAGGGATTCTGTGATTCCATGCTCTGATGTTTTACCCGTAAATTTGCATATTGGAGACAATTCTCGTGTCAGACGTGACAGGGTCGTAAAATCAATCCCGACGAGCTGTGCACAATTAACAGATGAAATGGTGTGTGAGATTTGTTTTCACCATCATGATTATTAAGCACAAGTCTGACTCATTATGGGGAGACAATGTTTAATCATCCTTCACATTCTGCAGATGGATTCATGTCTGTGCGTCTCCTCTTCTGCGATAGCCAGGCACAGTCTGTTCCACGCGTCCGTAAACAAGACCGAGTTCAGGAGGCTGCTCTGATTTAGCAAAGCAGTTCAGCAGTTTCCCAGGGGCTGAAGCCTGTGCTCAAAGCCAATAAACCCTCCAGTAAAGCCACACAGGACTGGAGGTTGGTCGTGTGCATGTGCCTGCCTTGATGTTTTCATGAGCTGGGATTCCCCAAAAGCTATGAAGGCCATACTGAGATGCTGCCATCGCAGATCACAGGATATTAGGGATTGGAAGGGACCTCAACATATCATCTAGTCCAATCCCTCCAACACAGCAGGATCACCTAGACCAAGTCGCACAGGAATATATGCATGTTGGTTTTAAGTGTTTTCAAAGAAAGACACTCCACAACCATCCTGGGCAGCCCCTTCCAGGGCTCTGTCACCCTCACCAGGAAGAAGTTCCTTCTCATACTGACATGGAACCTCCTGTGTTCCAGCTGACACCCACTGCCCCTTGTCCTATCATTAGATGACATGGAGCAGAGCCTGGCTCCATCCTCCTGACACCCACCCTTCACATATTTATCAACATTAATAAGATCACCCCTCAGTCTCCTCTTTTCCAAGCTCAAGAAAACCTGCTCCCTCAGCCTTTCATCATCAGGGAGATGCTCCCCTCCCTTCATCATCTTTGTGTCTCTGTGCTGGACTCTGCCCAGCACTTCTGCGTTCTTCTAGAACTGAGGGGCCCAGAACTGGACACAACATTCCAACTGTGGTCTCACCAGGGCAGAGTAGAGTGGAAGGAGAACCTCTCTAGATCTACTAATCACCTCCCTTCCAATCCACACCAGGATGCCATTGGCCTTCTTGGCCACATGGACACATTGCTGGCTCATGGTCATTTTGATACCAAGTCATCAATGATTTGGTATCAAATGATACCAAAAGAAGAAGAAAATTTGCTAAGTCAGTTTGGCATCTAGACTGGATGGGAAGAGAACCAGTAATCACAGAATCACACAGAATCACAGAACATCGGGGACTGGAAGGGACCTCAATGATCATCCAGTCCAGATGCAGACCATCCTGCCAGAGCAGAACCACCTAGACCAAGTTGATCTCCAGGCAGGTAATGGTGCCATGACAGGCACCAAGCATGAGAGGCCCCCATTTTGTATGGATAAACTCATTAATTCAAGGAAGTGTTGCCACAGGAGAAGTGAATTGATGCAGGGAAGCCACAGGCTTACGTGAGCGCACCTGAGCTCTGGGTTTGCTCTTGGGGATAGATAGAAAAAGCATGACTGCAAGTCATATGCAAACAAACACTCTCTTCTATCCCCTCTCCCTCTCTTACCAGGGAAAATATGCTCCTTGAATATACTTGATAGCAGGGCTTTTTCATGCTGAGGGCACATTCACCACAGTCAGGCTACTAATGTGGCTACAAATGAAAGCAGGGGATGGCAACAGCCGTCCGGCTGTGAATAAATAATGACAAAGATTACTGGCCACAGCACAAGATAGGAGCTGAAAAGAGGATGAATGTGAGATGTGTTCCAGCAGCACAGCTTTTTTCCCCAAGTTCTATAAAAAGCCACATTAACTGTAATCTAAGCCTTTATTTCTAACAAAGCCAGGAGATTTCATAGCCAAGATTCTGTTTCTCCATGGTAAAGGAGGCTCAGGGAGCTCTCACTGCTTCCCCACACACTGGTGTCTGCTGCTCTGCAAACCAGAGGTACCATGTTGTCGGAGAGGGAGAAGAGCTGGGGATGTTTTTGAGCAACCATCACGTTTGGTCAGGGGATTTGGAGGAGCAACTACTGCTGTACCAGGGCAGGAGAGCACTGACAGCTCTGTGACTACCCCAGCTGGCAGTGGCACTGTCAGAACTTGCCGTACTTCATGCACTGAGGCACTGCTGTGTCTCACATACTAACCCCATGCGTCCTCTGCTGACCTAGACACCAACAGGCAGGAGTCAGATGCAGCTGCTCAGGTGTGTGCCAAGGCCAAGTGACAGATGTTTCAACTCCAAAGCCTCTCACTCGACTCCCATGCAAGTTTGCTTTGCAAAAGGATATCCTGCAGGCTTTGGGGAGTTCTGGTTTGACCTAGTGTGCTGCTTCAAAGCTAACAGCAAATGGCACCTGTGGGATGACCAAAGAGGCTTTCCGTGAAAGCCAGGCACTGAAGGGTCCACCTGCAGAGCAACCAATCCTCAGCCACCATTGAGAAAACAATCTGGTTTCCACTGTCAGTGGGGCAGCCAAGTTGGAGGGTTGTGACTTGTGACTAGTTTTGGGTCCAGTCACAGGATCACAGGATCAGAGAACATTAGGGGTTGGAAGGGACCTGGAAAGATCAGCTAGTCCAAGAAGGAACACATCCAGGTGGGTTTTAAACGTCTCCAGAGAAGGAGACTCCACAACCCTCCTGGGCAGCCCCTTCCAGTGTTCTGTCACCCTCCCCATTAAGAAGTTCTTTCTCATATTATGTGGAACCTCCTGTGTTCCAGCTCACACCCGTTGCCCCTTGTCCTATCATTAGATGCCACTGAGCAGAGCCTGGCTCCATCCTAGCACCAAAGGATGCTGCAGCAATCCAGCTGCCAGTCCTAGGTTATTCCAAAATTGGAATTAGAAGAGACCAGCACCAGTGTCACCACAACCTCCTTTTAGGTAGCTGCAGAGAGCAACAAGGTCTTCTTTCAGGCTCCTTTTCTCTAGACTAAAGTATCCCCAGGCTAGAGGGTAGTCCTCTTCTGTAGACTAAAGTACTCCAGGCTAGACAGTACCTTAGAGCTTCACTGGGCCTGTTCTTCAGCCCTCTCTCCAGCCTTGTTGCCCTTCTCTGGCCCTGCTCCAGCACCTCAACGTCCTTCTGATACTGTGGTGCCCAGAACTGGCCACAGTGCTCAAGGTACGGTGCCACGAGCGCTGAGCAGCTTGTCCAAACCTAAAAGTGCTGTGTCTTTAGAAAGTGTTGACTCTCAACAACCTTAACCAAATAATTAATTTATGAAATGGTTATCTCCTTGTAGACAAAAAGGAATTAAACAGTTATTTAACCCTTAGAATGCTTGAGCTCTCCTGGTTGCCAGCAAAATCAGTGCTTTAGGAAACAAGTTTAGGTGACACCTACTCCAGGGGTTACTTGAAGCATTATGAAGCAAAACAGCTCAAGTGACTGCAGCGTTATACAGTAGGTTCCCCGTGGCAGCCGTGAAGCCTTAGACTTCATGCCAAGATGACATCTGCCATTTAGGATTGCTTGACAGAGACAAAGGATCTCTAGCACAGTGCTGTAGCCTCATGTCTTTCATCTACTGCTTCAAGACCCTGAACTTTCCCCTCCGGAGCTATTTACTCTAAATATGGATTGGAAGAAGCGAGTCTCGTAATAATAAAGGGAGACCTTGGCAAGATGACAGTGACATTTGGTGCTGGGGCTTTTGCTGCCGTTCGCTGCAGTCTTGGGCACAAAATGCTTGAGGGATTTCCACGTGGAATCGTTGTCTTCGAGCCAACCAGAGGTCCCATTGAGCACTGCCCGAGTGTGCTGGCAACGCAGTCGGGAACGAGCGGCTCTGCCAACAGATGCAGTGTCGCCTCGTTTTCCATTGGTTTCTGCTGATCAGAAATAACTCACAACAATAAATCGTTTGGCCTTACGACACGCTAACAAATTGAAAATAGAAAGATACCTGTGGGCATCTTGCTTTTAATTAAGTTTTGTGCCTCTAGGAAGTGGAAGAAAAGGAGTCATGGAATCACAGAACGTTAAGGATTGGAAGGGACCTTGAAAGATCACCCAGTCCAGTCCCCCTGCCGCAGTAGGGTCACCCAGATCCAGTCGCACAGGAACACATCCAGGTGGGTTTTAAACGTCACCAGAGAAGGAGACTCCACAACCCCCCTGGGCAGCCCCTTCCAGGGCTCTGTCACCCTCACCGTGAAGAAGCTCCTTCTCATGATATGTGGAACCTCCTCTGTGTTCCAGCTCACACCCACTGCCCCTTGTCCTATCACTAGATGAGCAGAGCCTGGCTCCATCCCAGCAGCAAAGGATGCTGCAGCAATCCAGCTGCCAGTGCTAGGTTATTCCTAAACTGGAATTAGCTTAGAAATTTTTACCATGCAAATGATTTCAGAGGATGCTGACTGCACTGATTACAGATTCAGACTGTCCAATGCATCTGAGAAGAACACACGGAGATCTCCTTGTCACTGAGCAGATCCTGGCTCCACCCTCCTGACACCCACCCTTCACATACTTATCAAACATTAATGAGGTCACCCCTCAGTCTCCTTTTCTCCAAGCTCAAAGGACCCAGCTCCCTCAGCCTTTCCTCATCAGGAAGACGCTCCACTCCCTTCATGTCTGTTCCCATATTAGTCACAGTGAGGCCAGAACTCAAGAGATCAAGAAGCATCTCCTGTCTCTTTTATAAAACATGTGTTCTTGATAGCCCTGGATGCATGAACTCAGCTCTTAACTGCTGTGAGCGATGACTTCTGAGAGAGGCTCTGAACAACCTCAATTGCTGCTTACAGCATGATACCCACTTAATATTTACCGAGTAGAGTGCCTTTAATGCACCACAAATGATAATGCACTGCCTTTATTTCCAGCTGACCACGTGATTGCTCCAAGAGTGGTTTTCTCCAAGCACGGTTCTACTGGTTGTAGTTGCGTGAAGGCAGAGTGATGACAAAGAACAGCCTTTTCTTGTCCCAAAGGAGTAGCAATGTGTTGGGGGTTTTGTGAGCTTTGTGTTAAAATTTCAGAAGTTAATGTTCCACCAGCCTTCATTTTCATAGATTCACAGAGCATTAGGGATTGGAAGGGACCTCGAAAGATCATCCAGTCCAATCCCCCTGCCACAGCAGGATCACCCAGACCAAGTGGCACAGGAACATCTCCAGGCAAGTTTTAAATGTCTCCAGAGAAGGAGACTTCACAACCCACCCTCGGCAGCCTGTTCCAGTGCTCTGTCACCCTCACTGGGAAGAAGTTCCTTCTGATATGTATAAGGAACCTCCTGTGTTCCAGCTCACACCCACTGCCCCTTGTCCTATCACTAGATGACATTGAGAAGAGCCAGAACACACAGCAGAATGGAAATCAGCCACTCAGGTTTGCTGGAAAGGTTTTCTGATGATACTGGTGACCAACTCAGATAAACAAAAGTACTTCTGTTTAATTCATGGTGTTAATCTCATGGGATAATTCAAAACAAGTAGTCTATGCATTTTCCCTTTCTGTGAAGGAAAATTTGAGTGCTATCAAGCATGAGAACCTTCATTAATGAGAACCTGTTGCTGCAGCACCTGGTTCGATTGCATCTAACAGGTCTCCAGCCTGAGTCCTGGAGCAGACAAATTCTTCCCCAAGATGAAGCAGTGCAAGGCATCACTTCTCACAAGATGGGAGGACAGGTAGGTGTTCAGTGTGACACCAACCAAAGTGGTCATTAACTGCATTTTTTGACCTCTCCTTCTCAGAATCACAGAACATTAGGGATTGGAAGGGACCTCTAAAGATCATCTAGTCCAATCCCCCTGTCACAGCAGGATCACCTAGATCCACTTCTTCCTCATGGAAATGCAGGCAAGCTAACTACTCTACAGATTGGCTTTTCTCAGTCTGTTTCCATCAAATGTACAAAAACAAATCAGAGAGATCGAGTGCAATATTGGAAGACCCTTTGATTCTCTGTAATGGGCCGACGGGTTTGCTGTGGGAAGGAAATTATTCCAAATCCATCCAAGAATCTGAACATTTTTCCTTCTTTGTAAATTTTGTTTGACTTATGAAGCTCCCGTTCCAATCTAACGTGACCTTTTCAGTCCTTGGATTAGAAAGCAACGAGAGGAGAAGAGGAAACAGGTGCACACAGGCTCTGCTCCGGGCTGTAAGATAAAAAGCCAGTGGCCACCTTGCCCAGTTGGTGTGTGCATGCGTCAGCAAGAGCATCACATGCCAGGGTTGTTTCACAAATGACTTAGACACAGAAATAGCAGGCAGGTCACTGAAGGACTTCACCAGCGGCCGATCACTTAATCAGACTTTACAAGTCGGCTGCTGAACCAATCCCTCCTCTCCCGCCCCAGCAACGCCTGCCTCCACAGGCAGTCCCATGGCTGACTTATCCAAGGACTCAACAACTCAGCCAACACATAACAGAGATTACTTCTGTGGAGAAGAACCCCTGCCTATGACAAGGCTTCGGAGTCTACACAGCTGTGAGGTGCCTGCTCTTCTCTCCCACGCAGTCCAGAAGCAGTCTGAGGCTTTCCTCAGAAGTGCCCAAGCAGAAGGAGACGTGTGTCTTGCTCCCTTCATCAGGAAAGCTCATTACAGCAGGACATGTCCTGGGAAATCGACTCGATGCTGGAATAATCCACAGGGTTATCCATAGTTTGGCTCTGTTCACCCTACCAGAGGTTTAAGTCTTGGTGCTGTAAAACACAGTTGAGAAGCAGTCTGTTGGCTGCAGCAGTGCACTCAGACAAGTCCCACGGCAGTGTGCACTTAGGGTTCATGCCATGTTTTATCCACTTCAGTGGATGCTTATATCCAGCTGGCTGTAGGCATGTGAAGGTATCCACATGCCTTTGGAGATGCTCTGCACACAGTAACCCCATGAAAACTAGCAGTGCTCGTGTCTCAGTCAGGCCAATTGAACGCACTAAGTACAGGAGAAGGAACAGCTGGATTCACATGTTCATTTGCAAGGAATAACTATTTTATGCTGGAATGTTCTACCATTAACATTACTTTTCACATCGATAATTTATACTTTTTGCATAGGCAGTGTTCTCTGGAGACATTTAAACCCCACTGGATATGTTCCCGTGCAACTGGACCCTGCTGTGGTGAAGGGACTGGACTGGATGATCTCTGGAGGTCCCTTCCAATCCCTAATGATTCTATGATATCTCTGGAGACACTAAAAACCCACTTGGATATGTTCCTGTGCAACTGGACCTAGGTGATCCTGCTGTGATGAAGGGATTGGACTGGATGATCTTTGGAGGTCCCTTCCAATCTCTAATGTCCTGTGATTCTGTGTTTTGTTCTGGGATGATCACTGTTGTGATGCCTGCTCTCCTAGCTAACACTGGCAGCAGCTGGAGGCTCCAGGGCTATTAGCTTTAGTCTTTGAAGCCACCTGGTGAAGAGACAGGCTTTGTGTAAGAGGCTCAATATGTTCATATATAGGGCTATCGGGAACTCAGAGCCACTGCATGCGAGAGCACAAGGGAGAGTAATGCCCAGGGATGAATGGGCCACAGCCAGAGCTCCTGCTGCCTGAGGAGCAGCTTCACAGCTAGACCTTTTCATCTCATCTCTTGTTTTTCCACTTGAACAGCACTGCCACACAGTTTGAGGAGACAATCAGGCAAATGAGGTCTAATCACTCAAGTTCTTCACTCGAACGAAATCCATAAAGAAAATAATTCACTTCTGAGCAGCAAGAACAAGCAAATGAGTCCAAACTGCAATATCAAGTCGCCTACTTGTATCCCAGAGCAGTGTAATCACTATCCAAATGTATTCAGTTACACAGCAATGTGATTTTTTATCATTTATGTGTTGTTATATGTAATTTTGATATAATGAGAAGTGTACACCACATAATAGGTGAAGCCAGGCTCTTCTCAGTGTCATCTAGTGATAGGACAAGGGGCAATGGGTGTGAGCTGGAACAGAGGAGGTTCCACATCAATATGAGAAGGAACTTCTCCCAGTGAGGATGACAGAGCTCTGGAAGGGGCTGCCCAGGGGGGTTGTGGAGTCTCCTTCTCCGGAGACGTTCAAGACCCACCTGGATGTGTTCCTGTGCGACTGGATCTAGGTGATCCTGCTGTGGCAGGGGGACTGGACTGGCTGATCTTCCCAGGTTCCTTCAATCCCTAATGTTCTGTGATTCTGTGGATATCTAAACATTAGCAGAAGGATTGAAAACTGTATGAAAAGAAAAACAAAAACTGATGATAAATGATGATGTGTGAAGCAGGGAGAACACTGAGGATGACAAGGATCAGCGCAAGGCATGCTTACTGCTAAGCATCTCCATCAGAGATATTTAGAGTATTGAAATTTCCACGTTACTCAAAACAAAGAGCTTCTGCATATCCAAGTGTTGACAATAAAGTAACACACAGGGGTCTTCAAAAGATGAGAAACACAAACAGTCTGATCACGGGATCACAGAATCACCAGGGGTGATACACGCCTGCATCACACACCAGCAGGATGCATCAGCTCCCTCGGAACCTCTCCAGGGCGAGCTCCACATTCTCCTTAGCTATGCTGGCAGGTCTTCCCTAAAACACAGCAGCAGAGAAAGCCAAGACAGCAGGAACACCAAGGGGCTGGCAAACCCCACAGGCAGCAGCTCAGACAAGGTTCTGTTTGTGCTGGGAGACGCAGAGGCATCTCAGTAGGAGAAAGGGAGGTGGCGTGGCGCTCCCGTGGCATTCCCTTTACGTAACCCCCCGCACGGGCTGTCCCAGGCAGGGGCCACTGAGCATTGCTCACTGTCAGAAACACTCAGTGCAGCGGAGTGGTATCTGAAGAGAAGTGGTGGGAAGTGCTGACTCACGAGGAGAGACTTCGGGAGTTAAACGTGTAGCTGGCTAAAAACAGGCTGAGCGGGGAACCCTGGTGTATGTTATATAAACGCAGCTCACCGGATGAGTTTTCTTGGAGTGACACTAGAAATCACAGCTCGCAGCTAAGAAAGGAAGCATTTAGAGTAAGAGCAAGAGAAAACTTTCCGTGGAGGAACAACATTAGCCTTCACAACCCCAAAGGGAAGAGGAAGAGATGGAAGCCGACTGTGTGGGAGATCATGTAAGCTGATTTGGAAGGCAAGGTGAATTCACGGCAGGAACCGTGTTGAGTGGAATCAAAAGCACATAATATTTGACTCTCACTAATTAAAAAGGGTTTGTATGAATTATTCATACCCACGATCTCATATGACCCAAATCCTTACTTTTTCAGCAGCAGTGAACCTTTTCAGGCTCACAAATCAGAATCACAGAACATCAGGGATTGGAAGGGACCTCGAAAGATCATCCAGTCCAATCCCCCTGCCACAGCAGGATCACCTAGATCCAGTGGCACAGGAACAGGTCCAGGTGGGTTTTAAACTGTCTCCTGGGAAGGAGACTCCACAACCCCCTTGGGCAGCCCCTTCCAGGGCTCTGTCACCCCCACTGGGAACAAGTTCCTTCTCAGATTGATGTGGAACCTCCTCTGTGCCAGCTGACACCCACTGCCCCTTGTCCTATCATTAGATGCCACTGAGCAGAGCCTGACTCCATCCTCCTGACACCCACCCTTCACATATTTATCAACATGAATGAGGTCACCCCTCAGTCCCCTTCTCTCTAAGCTCAAGAGACCCAGCTCCCTGAGCCCTTCCTCATCAGGGAGATGCTCCCCTCCCTTCATCATCTTCATGGAATACTTAAAGGTGGGTCCTGCAGCTGGGAGCTAACGTGCTACAAGCAGGCTAAGGCAAGCTGGTGCCTTGTTCATTTTGAATTCACCGTGTATCAAGGAACAATGGATGCGTGGGAAGAGTGGATAAAAAATTTAACAAAGAAAGCATTTGCCTCTTAATTCCAAGACCTGTCACAACCCCTTCCATCTGTGTGAAATGCATTGTTGTAGAAAACCCCCTAAAGTGTGGGAAGTTAAAGTCATTTACAGCCAGGTTCCTGTGCGCTTCCCAGACAGCAGCGTTCGGAACACCTGCGGAACTGAGCCAAGCTCAGCGTTCCCCACCCAGAAAAAACCAGTTTAGGTGTCTGAGCTCAAAATAGAAGTAAAGGCTTTATCATGCTTGGAAAATCCTGCTTTGTTTAAAGTGAGGTTTTCTACATCGTGAGCAGTGATTTGATTAAGAGCAGGAAACACCACAATTTCAGATTCTTCTGGTTTGCATTCAGAGAATTTTAAGAGAAACTAAATCTACCCTCTGAGAACAAACAGCAGTGATTTCAGGAGACGCATTTACAAGGGCAGTGCAGAGTCTGGCATCTGGGCAAGAACAACCCCAGGGACCAGTATAAGCTGGGGACTGACCTGTTGGAGAGCAGTGTAGGGGAAAGGGACTTGGGAGTCCTGGTGGCCAGCAGGATGGCCAGGAGCCAGCAATGTGCTCTTGTGGCCAAGAAGGCCAATGGCATCCTGGGGTGGATCAGAAGGGGGGTTGTTAGTAGATCAAGAGAGGTCCTTCTCCCCCTCTACTCTGCTCTGATGAGACCACATCTGAAATCTTGTGTCCACTTCTGATCATCTCAGAATGTCCATCTGTTCCAGAAGGACACAGAGCTGCTGGAGCAAGTCCAGCACAGAGCCACAGAGATGATGAAGGGAGGGGAGCATCTCCCTGATGAAGAAGGGCTGAGGTTGCTGGGGCTCTTGAGCTTGGAGAGAAGGAGCCTGAGGGTGATCTCATTAATGTTTATAAATATGTGAAAGGGCAGGTGTCAGGAGGATGGAGCCAGGCTCTGCTCAGTGGCATCAGTAGGTGTGAGCTGGAACATAGGAGGTTCCACATCATTATCAGAGGGAACTTCTTCCTGGTGAGGGTGACAGAGCCCTGGAAGGGGCTGCCCAGGGGGTTTCTGGAGCCTCCTTCCCTGGAGATGTTTAAAACCCACCTGGATGTGTTCCTGTGCAACTGGATCTAGGTGATCCTGCTGTGGCAGGGGGTTGGACTAGATGATCTCTCGAGGTCCCTTCCAATCCCTAAGGTTCTGTGATTCTGTGATTCTCTAATCTCAAAGCAGAAATGATGAGCTTTTCTCTCTCTGTGTGTGTGTGTTGGATGCACTGTTTCCTTCCTAAAGACATCAATCCTTTTCTACATTAAATATTTAGACATTTTAAGTTTATAAATGGTTTTGAAATGTATGCTGCATTGATTTAGACATCAAGTAGGCACATGTCTGTACAAAGGCATTTCTAACGGTACCATTTCTTTTTCATACTGCCTCTGTCAAGATAAAGGGTATTGAAAATTTTTACAGAGGTCACAGAATCACAGAACATTAGGGATTGGAAGGGCCCTGGAAAGATCATCCAGTCCTAATCTCTAAGAAAGGCTGTAGCCCTGACAGGCAACAGCTCCCACTGTATTAACACCTTTGTAGGCTCTGCGGTGCTTGAGGTATCGCACAGCCACAAGGACTGTGAGCCTGGGCAACAGCTGGCAACATTAAAGCCATGATGCTCTTTTTTCTCTCCTTTTGGCTAAGATTTCTACTTGCAGAGTTGCTCTAATTTACAGTCTTTTCAAGTCCTAGGTGGTCCTGCTCTGGCAGGGGGATTGGACTAGTTGATCTTTGGAGGTGCCTTCCAATCCCTAATGTTCTGTGATGCTGTGATCTGTTGAGACCCCTTCCAAGCCCTGATGTTCTGTGAATTTTACTGTAATGCAGAGCAAACCCTGACTTTTCAAACCACTGAGACAGCTGGTTATTCTGCAACAAAGCTTCGGTGGAAATCCAGCAGGCTTCACCAACAGAATCAAACCAAGCCCCTTTGTGGTGTATTGGGTAATCAGGGGCAGAGCAGGCAATGAACAGCCCAGCAAACAGCTGGTCAGGCCTTGGTGCAGGAAACCTCTGCAGCATCCTGCATCTCAGAGGTGGCTGGGAAGCCCTGCGAAGCGCTACGGATCTGATCGATTACCATGTGCATGTACCCAGATAGAAAGTGCAGGGGCTCCAGTGATACCACTTCTGTGGGAGCTGGTGTGTGGGAGCAGGGCCGCACTACCCAGCCCCGCATCACATGCAAACTTCCCTTTGTCTCTTCCCCAGACACACTCTTTTGGAACCAGGGAAAAGCTACGTGTCTTGTATGAGAAGGTGAACTTCACTGTGATCTCAACTTGTGCAGCTTATCAAATCCATCATCTGTAGCCCTGAAGCATCAACACCAAACTTTTGCTGAACTAGCAGCGTTCCCAAGCCCTCAAATGGATGGTCACTCACTCCACACCACAGGAGGGCTCATGAGGGGTCTCCTGAACACCACTTGTCCAGTGCTGGCTGTGTTATTCTGTGAAGGAGTGAAGGCTACCCCTTTTCTTCACAGAGCCTGTCTCAAAATACACACTGAAAACATCTTCAGAGAAATCTTAGATCATAGTTGACAAACTCAGAACCAAACCATGCTCCTCTTATTCTTCTAACCCAGACTGACTGTATGACTTGGTCTGGGTGATCCTGCTGTGGCAGGGGGACTGGACTAGATGGTCTTTCAAGGTCCCTTCCAATCCCTAATGATTCTATGACTTGGTCTAGGTGATCCTGCTGTGGCAGGGGGACTGGACTAGGTGATCTTTCAAGGTCCCTTCCAATCCCTAATGATTCTATGACTTGGTCTAGGTGATCCTGCTGTGGCAGGGGGATTGGACTAGGTGATCTTTCAAGGTCCCTTCCAATCCCTAATGATTCTATGATTCTTATTCTGAGACACTCATCCACACCAATTTTACGCTCTGTGTGATAGTCACCACTTTCTACAACTATCTGAAAGGACATTGTAGAGATGTTGGGGCTGGTCTTTTCTCACAGGGAATTAGTGACAGAACCAGAGGGAAGGGCTTCAATCTCCAACAGGGGAGGGTTAGATTGGACATCAGGATGAAATTCTTCATGGAGAGAGTGGTCACGCACTGGACTGGGCTGCCCAGGGTGGTGGTTGAGTCACCGTCCCTGGATGAGTTTAAAAGACGCTTAGCTGTA
>VXBP01001169.1:240174-290441 GCA_013400115.1 Rhinopomastus cyanomelas
AGCCACTTACAGTGTTCATGTCTTCTGAGTCCTCTGCTCAGCTTAATTCAGCAAGTAAATCACCTTATCTGTCAGATATTCACTGCACCCCAAACTGTCTCTAAAATACAGCATAATCCTGCAGTTAGACTAAGCAAGGCTCCCTTTTCAAAGATAATTACACAATCTTTCTAAACATCATTCTTGCTCTGATTTACACAGAAAAGGACCAGCTTGTACTTCTCCTGCACCTCACTCTGTGAGCAGTTGGCTGTCAGTGGTGTAAGGTATGAAAGCAGAGGGCAGGCTACTGCTTCTCGTTATGTAGATCCTCCTCAAAGCCCCAAAATTGCAAGATGACTCCAAAGTGGTAGAACACAGTAATATACAGAAACCAAGACCCAGAAATACCAGCACATGTATGTTCCTGTGTGACTTGGTCTAGGGGATCTCGCTATGGCAGGGGGATTGGACTAGATGATCTTTTGAGGTCCCTTCCGATCCCTAAAGGTCTGTGATTCTGTGGTTTCTCATGGAAAATTCTTGCAAGGTTTGCACACTTACACCTGGGAAAAAATACACTGTGATGAATACAAAAGTGTTTGTCTTGCTTCAGTCATTTCTATTTTAATTAGAAAGGTGATTACTTGCCAAGAGCCGCTGCTGTGTATCTGTCCTCTGTTGTTGCTCTGACAGAGCCCTGGAAGGGGCTGCCCAGGGGGCTTGTGGAGTCTCCTTCTCTGGAGACGTTTAAAACCTGCCCGGATGTGTGACTGGAACTAGGTGATCCAGCCCTGTCAGGAGTGGCTGATCTTTCGAGGTCTCTTCCAATCCCTAATGTTCTGTGATTCTCAGATGAAGAAGTATTAATGGGAATGAATATATACATCAAGGTGGTAGCAAAGGCAGTGCTCGACCACTGCCAAGTGTTACTTCAGAATCTGTGATCCAGACTGAATGGGATGGGGAGGAAAAACGAGAAGCACTTTTTTCCAACCCTTTTTGTGACCCCAAAGTGTGAAGCTACAGGAAACAAAAGCTTCCTTAAGTTGCACTAGCAGTACCTCGCTGTACATTACATTAGGGATTGGAAGGGACCTCGAAAGATCAGCTAGCCCAGTCCCCCTGCCAGAGCAGGACCACATAGCAAAGAGGTTACTGTGAGCACTGTACGTCGTTGTTTTGTTTTCTCCTCAGAGGAAGACACTGCATTTGCACTGGAAAATTTACTGCCACTTGACTAAAATTAGTCCACATTTATGCCTTAAGTTTATGTCATTATCCCGGGAACAGTGTGGGAGTTTAAACCTATAATCTGTGCGTACACCGGGAAAGGATGAGGACTTCTCTGAACAAATGCAGCAGCCTCAGGCAGTCACATCTCAACATTTAAGTTATTTTTTTAATGAACTTAAGTTCATTACAAGCACAGGTGCTGGAAAGCAAAAGTGGAGGGGAGAGGAAGGACAAGTAACCGCATATACCATATGGGTATTTAATGCATCTGCCAGCCTGCTGTTTAACCACCCTGGTGTCTTGTAATAGTATTAGCTGACACAGACGTGTGACTGTGCTTATCAGACGTCACTGATGGGCTAAGAGACATGATGCAGTGGTAAGCCTGGCACTCCAGTTTACATTGCATGCTGCAGCTCTGAGTGGGAGCTGATTGACCTCCTGCTTCAGATGGCCACCTACTTAATAGATAAAAAAACACTGGCAGGTTAACAACTCTTGACAGACTTCCTGATTTTCCTGAACTTCTGCTGACAACGTCCACTTCACTGTGTTGACAGATCAGAGAGGCTGGGGAGCTCCTGCTTCAGAGACCTTCCAACCCTGCCTAGATATGTTCCTGTGTGGCCTGCCCCAGGTGGTCCTGCTCTCAGACTAGATAATCTCTGGAGGTCTCTTCCAACCCCCAACATTCTGTGACACTATGATTATTTTCAGAATGAAGCTTCAATCTCAGAGTCTTTGGGGTGTCCCATCAGCTAACTGTGTGAGGTGGGGAGTGCACAAGAGGGCTCTTAGTAAATGACACAGATTCTCAGTAAATTAGTGGTGTGAATTTGTCAGACAAGATTTCCAGTTTGAGCCCTCACCCCTGTCTTTCCACGGCAGCTTTGCATGCTGCAGCTCTCTCTGCTTCCTACGACAGGCTGTAAATCCAGAGAGGCAGGAAGCAAACAGCTAAACCAACCCCGCATCTGTGTTATTCTGCCTGGGTCCTAACTCCCTGCAGTCAGCTGCACCGTGTCTTCCCAGAACTGAGCTTTCACACTGAGCTCACGATCAGAGAGCCCCTCTGCTAAGGGGACAGGCTGAGGGACTTGGGGCTGTTCAGCCTGGAGAAGAGGAGGTTCTGGACAGACCTTACAGCAGCCTTCCAGTATCTGAAGGGGCCTCTAAGAAATGTGGGAAAGAGCTTTTCACAAGAGGTTGTAGTGACAGGATGAGGGAAAATGGCTTTAAGCTGGAAGAGGGGAGATTTGGATTAGCTATTAGGAGGAAGTTCTTTACAGTGAAGGTGCTGAGGCTACCCAGGGGTGTTGTGGCTGCTCCATCCCTGGAAGTGTTCAGGGCCAGTTTGGATGGGGCTCTGGGCAAGCCAGTCTGGTGAGAGGTGTCGGTGCCCACGACAGGGGTTTGGAACTAGATGATCTTTAAGGTCCCTTCCAACCCAGACCGCTCTGTGATTCGTTATAAAAACAGGTGCAATCCAATATTAAAATAAAACCGTTTCCTTGGGATGTTTATAGAGCATCAACCTGAAAAGCTAAAGTACTTGCCCAACATGTGTGTCTACCTGTAAACATCGTGTCCCACCTTGCAGATCTATCATGAGCGTGCTGAACTGGATCATGCTACTCATGAGAACACAACACAAATCCACAACATTATCTCTTGAAAAGCCTGAGAGAAAATCATGAGCCTAATGAATATGTCCTGTTCATTTAATCTGCTCAAACTTCTGTGCTGAACTCCTAAAAGAGTGATTAATGGATGAAAGAAAGTCTCAGAAATTTCTGAGAGGGTGGAGGACATCTTGCAGAAAGAAGAATTACTGTTGTCCCAGAAAGCATGTAAAGAGAGACCATCTGAAAAGCTAGAATACAGCAAGACTCTTATGCAGAGAGTTTGCGATTAGGAAAGTACTAGTTTCTCTTTATTCTGTCCTCTTTCTCCAATAGATTTCACAGTATCACAGAACATCAGGGATCGGAAGGAACCTCAAAAGATCATCTAGTCCAATCCCCTGCCACAGCAGGATCACTTAGACCAAGTCACACAGGAACATCTCCACATAAGTTTTAAACATCTCCAGAGAAGGAGACTCCACAACCTCCCTGGGCAGACCCTTCCAGTGCTCTGCCACCCTCACTAGGAGAGAGTTCCTTCTCATATTGATGTGGAACCTCCTGTGCTCCAGCTCACACCCACTGCCCCTTGTCCTATCATTAGATGCCCCTGAGCAGAGCCTGGCTCCATCCTCCTGACACCCACCCTTCGCATCTTTATCAACATTAATGAGGTCACCCCTCAGGCTCCTTTTCTCCAAGCTCAAGAGACCCTCAGCCTCTCCTCATCAGGGAGATGCTCCACTCCCTTCATCATCTTTGTGGCTCTGCACTGGACTCCCTCCAGCACTTCTGTGTCCTTCTGGAGCTGAGGGGCTCAGAACTGGATGCAATTATTTCTGACAATATTAAGTCAGAGTAGGGCAGACAGAGTGATTCCTTTGCTTTTCCATGACATTATTAACTAAGCAGGCAAAACAACAATTGTGCAGGCAATTTCTGCAGGCATCCGCAGCCATGCGTGTTTGTGTTTGTGTATGGGTAAGTGAATACGTGCTCATCACAATGGTTTTTCACTAAAATCACCCTGCAGGGCCAGATTTACTGCACAAAAACTTAGCAAAAGGTTCTCTTTTCCTCCCATTTAACAGTTTGGACTTCAACTGGCTCAAGTCAAAATCTAACTTAGCTGTTTCCAGCCACAAGGGGAATCACAGAACATTAGGGATTGGAAGTGACCTGGAAAGAGCATCTGGTCCAATCCCCCTGCCACAGCAGGATCACCTAGATCCAGTTGCACAGGAACACATCCAGGTGGGTTTTAAATGTCTCCAGAGATGGAGACTCCACAACCCCCCTGGGCAGCCCCTTCCAGGGCTTTGTCACCCTCACTGGGAAGAAGGTCCTTTTCCGATTGATGTAGAACTTACAATGTTCCAGCTCACACCCACTGCCCCAAGGCTGGCCAGGTACCTCCTACCACAGCCAAGGGTAGCACTAGGTTGGCCTCTGTGTTGGCCACAAAGAAGAACCTTCAGCTCCACTGCTGGCTGCAGCCCAGTGGGTGCTGAGCCCCAGTGGGTGCTGAGTGGTGGGGACACAGGCCAGGCCAGAGCAGCCCTTGACATGAGGGATGGACCCCTCTGTTGTAAGAGGCCACTCATGAGGGAAGGCTGAGCTAATGAGAAGCTCGGGTGTTATCAGCTCTGAGTGGCAGCAGCTGAGCCCAGAGTGCCCCCCCAGTGCCCTCTCAGTATAAAAGCAGGGCCTGCCTGCAAAGGGAGGCACCAGTCTGTCTGTGCTGGGTGCACTCTGCAGCTGGAGGGATGCCTGACTGTCTCCAGCAAATGGCTCTTCCATGACAGTAGCATAGGATGAGCAGGACCAGGGTGAGGAATTAGGCATTTCTCAAATATTTTCCATGGGGTGGTCTCTGCCTGGCCATGGCAGGGCAGGAGCTGGGGGTGATTTCCCTACTGTTGAATTCTGGGGTCAGCTTGCTGTCTGTTGCCCCTACAGTGAGCAGGTTGTTGTTTCCTTTGTGTCTTCTGCTGCTGGCTGTGCTGTTCCATTTCTGTGTTAACACCATCTGCCTGTGTTTTGTGCAGACAGCTGCACCCCTTTGGTTAGGGTATGTGATGGATGAAACAGGTGTCTACCTGAGACCTGAGCTCCTTCTGCAGTCCATGGAGAAAGACATGGTACCAAAGGCTTTTGGATATAGCTGGAAGCAACCAGACTTATGACTCTGTCACTTCAGCTTAGGTGCTGGAGGCAGAAGGAATGAATCCTTAGCTCTTCTGCAGTGGAACTCCCTCTGGAGAGGCAGTCCAGCTCCAAATAACAGTGTGACTAACTTAAAGGAGGCCTGAATTAAGTCTTGGGCTACTGCAGATGTGTTTAGCAACACTGCAGACTAATCCAACGAGGCCAATGTTGTCTGAACTGCATGGAATGACCCACAGTTAAACTTTAGCAACTGAATTATTTAGACACCTAAGTAAAATTCCACTAATGTAAAACAATTCAGGCTGAGCTTAAATGGCTCACTTCTTCCTTTTCTACGTTTTACGTTCTTTTAACAAGTGATAAACCTTGGAAGAAACTTGTCCACAGACTGAAAAAGCTGGAGTGACAGGAATCTGGGTACCAAGTTCTTAAGGAGAGACATTGCAATGTGGGGCACCTTGGAATTGATGTCCAAAACATGACTGAAGGAGCTGCTTGTGTTTTGTCTTCCTCTCTGTTGTAGACTGACCATTAACCAGTTGGGATTTGAACCAGGAACCTTCTGCTTAAGAAACTGTCTCTGTTTCTGTGGACATGCAACAGCCATGTTCCATAGTCCTGTTCACCAGAAGACTTCCTGGAATACCAGAGATTCTTCCATCTCAGGTCTCCAGGTTTGATCTTGGTTTCTGTTCACTGCTGATTTTCTGGGTGTAAATAATCCATTTTCCCTTTCCTCCCTTTCCATATGTATCTTCTATGATGACCATGAGCCAACAATGTGCTTTTGTGGCCAAAAAGGCCAATGGCATCCTGGGGTGGATCAGAAGCGAGGTGGTTAGCAGATTGAGAGAGGTTCTCCTTCCCCTCTGCCCTGGTGAGGAGTATTGTGTCCAGTTCTGGGCCTCTGAGTTCCAGAAGGACACAGAATTGCTGGAGAGAGTCCAGCACAGAGCCATGAAAATGATGGAGAACATCTCCCTGATGAGGAAAGGCTGAGGGAGCTGGATCTCTTGAGCTTGAAGAAAAGGAGACCGAGGGGTGACCTCGTTAATGTTGATAAATATGTGAAGGGTGGGTGTCAGGAGGATGGAGCCAGGTTCTGCTCAGTGTTGCCTAATGATAGGACAAAGAGCAGTGGGTGTGAGCTGGAACACAGGAGGTTCCACATCAATCTGAGAAGGAACTTCCTCCTGGTGAGGGTGACAGAGCACTGGAAGAGGCTGCCCAAGGAGGTTGTGGAGTCTCCTCTGGAGATGTTTAAAACCCACCTGGACATGTTCCTGTGTGGTTTGGTCTAGGTGAGCCTGCTGTGGCAGGGGGCTAGGTCTGGATGATCTTTTGAGGTCCCTTCCAATCCTTAATGTTCTGTGATTCTAGAGGATTGTATCTTGGTTGTGGTGCAATGCAAACACTATGTAAGAGATGAAGAGAAAAAGGGGAGTGGGTGAAGAATCCAGGGGGAGCAAAGGGCTCCCAGCTGTGGTTCCTTGTCTTTTAAAACCCCGCCTTTACTTTTCTGTAAAAAAAAAAAAAAAAAAAAAAAAAAAAAAAATTCCTTGCCTTTATAGTAAGGTCCCTGGTTTGTGCTTTTGACCCTAGTCAGCATGAAAAACACAACTGGGATGCTCTCCAAACGTGCTGGAAACTGCTGGCAACGATCCTTTCCAAATCTGTACACACACATACCAGCACATGTCTTGTGTAAAAGGCAGAACTCGGAGTCTGAAAGCTGGACCTGATGGGAGCACCCAGCAGTGTCAGGGCAGGGTCGTACCTTTCCCGGGCTGGGGCTCCAGGGACTCCCAGTGAGATGCAGCTCGGGGTGATGATCAGGTCACCCATCTCAGAACTGAGACTGTTCCAGCTCTGCTTTAAGGGCTCCTCGAAGAAACCTTTCATGTCTTCTACAGCTCTTTTTGTCTCATGAATTATACATAAGATCTCTCATTGAGGGTGTTTCCAGCTTTACAGAATGTCTCTAGGCACTGTGAGGTGGTAAAATATTGATGAATGGGATTACCCCCTATCGCACGGCCCCCTCGCACTCGAAATGTTCTTTTGATCCCACTCTTATTTGCACAAACCCACCATTTCCCCTCATACACATTGCCTTATTCCCTATTGTTAGAAAAGCTAAACAACCACTTCTCTGTCAAATCCCTTCCTCACATGCTAGAAGGCAAAAAGAACCCCTGCTCCTTTATGGTTTGAACTGATACCTTCACTTCTGATTCATTTAATTTCACTACACTTAAGTGTACTGGGTAATAAAGAATCTCCTGCTAACTCATCTCACAATCTCTATGCAGGGATGCAAATGTGATCTGAAGACCTTTAATTCTAAAGGACAAACAATTCAGGGATTTTTTCATTAGAAGTCTCTAATCACCCACTGCCTTTGCTTTGCTAGCTGAGTATACAATGGAGTCCACTAACAACTGCCATATTTGTCTCTTTAGGAATCACAGGATTATTGAGGCTGGCAAAGCCCTCTGAGCTTGCCCAGCTGAGGACCTAACATCACCACATTGGCCACACCAGGGCACAGGAACACAGGAGGTTCCACATCAATATGAGAAAGAACTTCTTCCCAGTGAGGATGACAGAGCACTGGAAGGGGCAGCCCAGAGGGGTTGTGGAGTCTCCTTCTCTGGAGACGTTTAAAACCCTCCTGGATGTGTGATTGGATCTAAGGGATCTTGCTGCAGCAGGGGGACTGGACTAGATGATCTTTCCAGGTCCCTTCCAATCCCTAACGTTCTGTGAAAACCAGCAGTATCTTATGTAGAGATGCAGCACAGATGCCAACCCGCTGTTAGGGGCAGCCCAGCATGGGTTTCCATGTTGCTGGAAACAGGCCCCAGCTGAGCTTTGCCACTGGCCTTGGAGCAAGGGGAGCTGCTGTCATTTGGGAGCTGGGTGGAAGGTTCATTTTTCTTGACATTTCCCTTGGTGCTTTCTCATAATGAGCTCTCTGCTAATTAACTTCACCTCCACGTGGAGCAAGGTTACTGTTTCCCCTTCAGGTGGCAGAGGGACAAATGGCTCCTGCAGTGGTACCTGCTTAGATGAGCTGCACACAAACAATGTGTAGATGTAGACTCACTGCATCAACTCAAGCAACCCAAACAGCGCTGTTCACCAAAATAAAGAGACAGAACACACAGCTTGGAGGCCATTTGACCTTGAAATGCAGTGCCTTCTCATGCAGAAAACTCCTGGCACAGGGGGCAGCAGTACAGGAAAAAGGATGGCCTTTCCCAGTAAGTGGGAATTCCATACCTGGGCACAACCAACACCAAAGAGTCTGCAATTTGAAAGTGCTCAGTGGCAGGGAAAGAGTTTAAAAGGGAATTGCTCAGGGGGCCTTTCTGCTCAGCATGTGCTCAGCAGCCTGTGGTTGGGGACTTCCAGAGGTAAAGGTTACACCAATTTTGCTCTCTGTGCTTATCCTCTTTGCTTTCCTTGTTTGGACAAGAGTTTCACTTTCTGAATCATAGAATCATCAGGGATTGGAAGGGACCCCAAAAGACCATCCAGTCCAATCCCCCTGCCACAGCAGGATCACTTCACTGGAGAAGTTATGGAATCAGAATCACTCAGGGTTGGAAGGGTCCGCCTGATCACCCAGTTCCAACCCACCCCCACCATGGGCAGGGACACCCCACCCTAGACCAGGCTGGCCAGAGCCCCATCCAGCCTGGCCTTAAACACCTCCCTGGGCAACCTGTTCCAGGCTCTCACCACTCTCACAGTGAAGAACTTCCTCCTCACATCCACTCTAAATCTACCCATCTCCAGCTTTGCTCCACTGCCCCTAGTCCTGTTGCTACCTGCCATCCTAAATAGTCCCTCCTCAGCCTTTTTGTAGGTCCCCTTCAGATACTGGAAGGCCACAGTAAGGTCACCTTGGAGGCTCCTCTTCTCCAAGACTGAACAGCCCCAATTTCCTCAGTGTGTCCTCATAGGAGAGGTGCTCCAGCCCTCTGATCATCCTTGTGGCCCTCCTCTGCACACGTTCCAGTATGTCCACATCCTTAGGCTTATTTATTTTTCTATTTATTTATTTTTAATTAGCTGTTTCACCATGTCAGCTTGTAGGACTAATGCAATGGCACCAGTTTTGAAGGTTTTTTCCCTACCATCTGCATCCTATCAGCTGCAGATCTGATGTGATGGAACTTTGTGCTGAAATCAAGTATCACTGAGCATGCTGGTCCACCCAGAAGGCACAACAAGCCTGAGGCTCTCAGCGTGGCCCTGCATCCATACCACTCAGCCTTGCCTCTTACCAGGGTGAACCAACGTGGGTATCGCAGAACATTAGAGATTAGAAAGGACCTTGAAAGATCATCTAATCCAATCCCCTCCTTAACAGCAGGATCAGCTAGATTGAGTCACACAGATCCTGCTTGTGAAGTCTCCTTCTCTGGAGACATTTAAAACCTGCCTGGGTATGTTCCTGTGCAACTGGATCTAGGTGATCCTGCTGTGGCAGGGGGATTGGACTGGATGGTCTTTTGAGGTCCCTTCCAAGTCCTAATGTTCTGTGATTCTGTGAGTAAAAACGAGACAACGGAACCTCTTAGGCTTGTAAGCTTGAAAATCTCTGCCAGCAGTATTAAAGGAGAACATTAATTAGCATTGGTAAAGGAGGATAAGCTCTGTGTGCCATCACTCTGAAGCATGGTAAGATGGGATTTCCACAGAAAGAAAAGATGGGGCAGAAGCAGGAGGTAAAAGATGAGCATCTGGCTTCCTGCTTTGTCCCAGTCGTGCTGTGTGCTTTAAACTAGCTACACTGGACCTCAGGTCCACATTTGCACAGCAGGGCTTCTCTGCTCTGTCAAATGACTGTAACCCTCCCATCACCCATTACTACAAGGCACTCAGTGCCAAGACTCTACAGACAGATGACAACATACAGCTATTTGTCTGCATTTAATTTGGTGAGTAAGGATCATTAACTCTGCTCCCCAAATGCTATAAACTCTCCATGCTTTCTGTAATAGATGTGTTCTCGCTCCAGAGGGGAGCTTGTGGCACTAAATGTTTACTAGGAATGATCTACACAACAAAATCCCTACAGAAAGACAGGCAGAACCGCCAGGAACTCTGCATGGATGAAGAAGGAACTCCTGGGCAAGCTTGGACAGAAGAAGGAGGACTACATAGGGTGGAAGCGAGGCCAGGCATGTGTCCTGGGCTAGATCAAAAGAAGTGTCACCAGCAGGGCAAGGGAGGGCATTCTGCCCCTCTAGTCTGCTATGGTGAGACCCCATCTGGAGTCCTGCATCCAGCTCTGGAGACCCCAGTATAAAAAGGATCTGGACCTGTTGGAGCGAGTTCAGAAGAAGCCACAGGGATGAACAGAAGGCTGGAGCCCCTCTGCCATGGGTACAGGCTCATGGAAAGGGGGTTGATCAGCCTGAAGAAGAGAAGCCTCTTGGAGGACCAGCTTCCAGTATCTGACGGGGCTACAAGAAAGCTGCAGAGGGACTTTTTATGAGTGATTCTAGTGATAGGATAAGATGGATGGTTTCAAGCTACAAGAGGGGAGATTTAGATTAGGTCTTAGGAAGAAATTCCTCCCTGTGAGGGTGCTGAGGTGCTGGAACAGGTTGCCCACGGAGGTTGTGGCTACCCTATCCCTTGAAGTGTACCAGGCCAGGCTGGACAGGGCTCCGGGCAACCTGGTCTGGTGAGAGGTTTCCCTGCCCATGGCAGGGGGTTGGAACTAGATGATCTCTGAGGTCTCTTCCAACCTAAACCAGTCTGTGATTCCATGAAAAAGGCTCACAATGTCATACTGAATTTTTCCTGAGCACAATGTGTACCCTTCTCTGGGGGACCCTGCTTTTGGGCTGGTGTGGTGACAGGCCTAAGTGGCCTAGCAGAGCTGCAAAGTGTGCTCGCTTCGCACGGAGACTTTGATACGCACATGTCTGACACGCACGCACGAGCTGTCAGCGAACGGGAAGGAAAAGCTGTCCCCTGCTTCATTTAAAATTCTGTCCTACGCAGTTGGAGAAAACATGGGTTTGCTTTCACAGAAGGAATAATCTCACAAGTAGGCGACTTGTCAGACCTTCTTTTTCAATAGATGGTTGTCACTATGCTCAAGTCCTGTGCCATGAATTCATGGGGCAAACAGGAAAGTCTGAGCCTGGAGTCTTATGGCCACACCTTCTCCTTCAAATAAAAGGGTCTGACAGTAGAATCACAGAACATTGGGGATTGGAAGGGACCTCAGAAGATCATCCAGTCCAATCCCCCTGTCACAGCAGGATCCCTTAGATCTCATTGCACAGATGAGAGATGTCTCCAGAGAAGGAGACTCCATTACACCCCCCATGGCAACCCATTCCACTGCTCTGTGTCACCCTCACTGGGAAGAAGTTCCTTCTCACATTGATGTGGAACCTCCTGTGTTCCAGCTCACACCCATTGCCCCTTGTCCTGTTATTAGATGCCCCTGAGCAGAGCCTGGCTCCATCCTCCTGACACCCACCCTTTGCATATTTATCAACATTAATGAGGTCACCCCTTAGTCTTCTTTTCTCTAAGATAAAGAGACCCAGCTCCCTCAGCCTTTCCTCATCATTCCTCCTCCCTTCATCATCTTCATGGGTCCACGCTGGACTCTCTCCAGCAGTTCTGTGTCCTTCTGGAACTGAGGGGCCCAGAACTGGACACAAGATTCCAGATGTGGTCTCACTAGTGCAGAGTAGAGGGGGAAAATAACCTGTCTCCATCTGCTAACCACCCCTCTTCTGACCCACCCCANCATGAAAAAGGCTCACAATGTCATACTGAATTTTTCCTGAGCACAATGTGTACCCTTCTCTGGGGGACCCTGCTTTTGGGCTGGTGTGGTGACAGGCCTAAGTGGCCTAGCAGAGCTGCAAAGTGTGCTCGCTTCGCACGGAGACTTTGATACGCACATGTCTGACACGCACGCACGAGCTGTCAGCGAACGGGAAGGAAAAGCTGTCCCCTGCTTCATTTAAAATTCTGTCCTACGCAGTTGGAGAAAACATGGGTTTGCTTTCACAGAAGGAATAATCTCACAAGTAGGCGACTTGTCAGACCTTCTTTTTCAATAGATGGTTGTCACTATGCTCAAGTCCTGTGCCATGAATTCATGGGGCAAACAGGAAAGTCTGAGCCTGGAGTCTTATGGCCACACCTTCTCCTTCAAACAAAAGGGTCTGATAGTAGAATCACAGAACATTGGGGATTGGAAGGGACCTCAAAAGATCATCCAGTCCAATCCCCCTGCCACAGCAGGATCCCTTAGATGCAGTCGCACAGGAACATATCCAGGTGGGTTTTAAACATCTCCATAGAAGGAGACTTCACAACACCCCCCATGACAACCCCTTCCACTGCTCTGTGTCACCCTCACTGGGAAGAAGTTCCTTCTCACATTGATGTGGAACCTCCTGTGTTCCAGCTCACACCCATTGCCCCTTGTCCTGTTATTAGATGCCCCTGAGCAGAGCCTGGCTCCATCCTCCTGACACCCACCCTTTGCATATTTATCAACATTAATGAGGTCACCCCTTAGTCTTCTTTTCTCTAAGATAAAGAGACCCAGCTCCCTCAGCCTTTCCTCATCATTCCTCCTCCCTTCATCATCTTCATGGGTCCACGCTGGACTCTCTCCAGCAGTTCTGTGTCCTTCTGGAACTGAGGGGCCCAGAACTGGACACAAGATTCCAGATGTGGTCTCACTAGTGCAGAGTAGAGGGGGAAAATAACCTGTCTCCATCTGCTAACCACCCCTCTTCTGACCCACCCCAGGATGCCACTGGCCTTCTTGGCCACAAGCACACATTACTGGCTCATCGTCATCCTACTGGCCACCAGGACCCCCAGGTCTCTTTCTCCTACACTGCTTTCAGACTGATTATTTTATGTAGGTAGTAAGCAGGGAGAAGAAAACCATATACAGGCATGGGAAATGAAAAGAGGAAATCCACTTACAAACCTCCACTCTTCTTTTGACTTTGACTCCTGCAACTCTACACATCCAGAGGCACCTCTGTGCCTGTAAGAACTACGTGCCTACGGCAGAGCAGCGCAGGAAGCAGGGGAGGGAACTGCGAGACGCAGCCTGTTCCTCCAGATGGTAACTGCAGCTCTCTGCTTCCAACAGATTTTGTCTGGGTAATCCTTCAAACAACACCACCTTCACGTCATCTCCTTTTTAGTGTAGCTGATTGTTTCCAAATACCTTACGTGAGTGAAGACAACACGCTGGCAGCTGCTTCGGGAAATGTGGAGCGGAAGCACAACATTTCTAGGACATTTTGTCTCCGTGTGAAGGGAAACACACAATCCCCTGGCCCATCCACTCAGGCATGGCACAGCTTAAATTGACATGGCACAGCTGAAAATCCAGCTCATGAGATGCTTCTGATGTTACTGAGGGGCATGTTGTAATGGTCAAACCATTACTGTCCCAACCAGGAATACTGCCATACATATTTTCAGAGGGGTACACAACTGATGCTGGCCTGTACTGGATTTATGGGAACAGCTACTGAAAAAAACACACAAGCTCTCGTAGAAAAAGCAGTAATCAAAGAGGTAAAGTCTTCTTCTGATTTAAGAAAGAGATGTGGGGCTGGGATAAATTGGAATAATGCTTTCTGTCCATTATGGCAAAGGACAGCTGTCCTCATGCAGACTGTACCTGCTGGTAATTCACTGTAGCCTCGTATATCACAGGAATCAGAGAACATTAGGGATTGGAAGGGACCTCGAAAGACCATCCAGTCCAGTCCTCCTGCCACAGCAGGATCACCTAGATCTAGTAGCACACGAACATGTCCAGGAGGGTTTTAAACATCTCCAGAGAAGGAGTCTCCACAACCTCCTTGCGCAGCCCCTTCCAGGGCTCTGTCACCCTCCCATGAAGAAGTTCCTTCTCATATTGATGTGTAACCTCCTGTGTTCCAGCTCACACCGTTTGCCCCTTGTCCTATCATTAGATGCCACTGAGCAGAGCCTGGCTCCATCCTCCTGACACCCACCCTTCACATATCTATCCACATTAACGAGGTCACCCCTCAGTCTCCTTTTCTCCAAGCTCAAGAGACCCAGCTTCTGTGACAGAAACCTCAGAGATCAGCAGAGGAGAGATTCACCTGCAAGTCATTCATAGCGTGGTGTAATGGAGAAAAACAGTGCTGTCTGTAGCTCGTAGAAGATGACGTGCTGGAGCAGCAAACTGGATGTGAGAAGATGGAATAAGGAACTTATCCTGAAAGGAACTCCCAGTGCTAAGGACAGGAAAGCTGGAGTGAACTATGGATGCCATGTTTCCACAATGAAAAGAACTGCTAGAAGTTTCTTCCCCCCGAGGAAGAAGGTAGCAGAGCTCAGCCCCGTTACGTGAGACTGTTTGTTTTTCTCTTTCTTTGGTGCTGGGGTTCTTATGTTGTGTGAATTAAATGTGTTTTGCTGGCTTTCCCCAGATGGAGACAGTATTTGGTCTTTCCTGTGACTCTGTAAGTGGTTTTGAACCCTCCATGGATCTTTTTTTGCTTCTACTCATTAGCACATTAGCTAAATTAATCCCCTAATCAAGTCTCAGATCTGACAAACTGATCAACTGGTGACAAGTACAAATGAATAGAGACAAATATGAATTGCTAGGATCAAATAACTTCTTGTCCTACAACCACGTTGCCTGACTTTATCATTTGGCACAAAAAAAAATCACTTAACTTGAAAATGAAAGAAGTGGTAATGAGGCAAGAAATGATGGTCAGATGAAGATGCATCTTTATTACCAGTAACCATCCTCTGTGCTTCACCGCAACTCAGCTTCAGCACAGCAGTGTCTTTAAAGTTAGAAGTGTTGGAGTGACACTGCAAACTAAAACATTGCATTTCCTCCAATGATTCCTGTGACTGGAGTGTTGGAATGAAGGGGCATCAGCTCTTCAGGAAGGACAGGCACAGAACTGCACCTGGGGATGGATGAGGAAACTACTGAGAGCTTGTGAGTCAGGGTGAAAGGGAGGGCAGGAGACATCAAGATAGCATAGAACTGTAATATTCAATCAAACCAGCAGATGAGGGAAAAGAGAGAGAAAACCCCAACGTTTAGACATCTAGAGAAATGGAAGATTTGCTATGTTCACTTGCAAACCCTGAGTATCAGGCAAAGGACACAAGAATCAGTATTTTAGTTTCACCCTACTCATGTGGTCCATCTCACTGTGTTAGCCACAGTCAGGACAAGACTAATAAAGGAGGTTTCTCAAGCCCACAGGCAGCTGCCTTCTCTTCTACATTACAAACAAAAGAGAAGGGAAATACTCCACAAACACTTGGGTCTTCTCTGCCTGCTGGGTACAGTGTGGGGTGTACCTTAGGCAGTGACTATGGCTGGGCTGTCTCCTAGTTCATATTCCAGCCACGTGGCCCCAGGAGATGCCCATCCCAGCTGTCTGGGAGGAACTTACTGACCACATCAGTGACGATTCAAGCCATGCAGGACTGAGAAGCTGGTCCCTGAATTCTGCAGGAGTTGTGGCATTAAAGTGTCTACAGGGCTTATGGATGCTACCATGTACCCGGAGATGATGGTGTGTAACACAGCCTCGCTGATCCCCTTTTGGCACAATCGATGCCCATCTGCTTTCCTCTACTCCTTCTCCTGCAGAGGAACATATGGCACAAAATACCTGCCTCCAAAGTGAAAAGTGTGCTCAGATTGTTTTCTAAAACATTCTGGGTATCTTCTTTTTTCTCCTCTAAGCTTTTATTTCAATTATAAATTATATTCTGGCAGAATCAAGCATATTTTTACAGAGGTCCTTGCCTAAACCACTACAGGCAGCCCACAAAGACAAACTAAAGTCAAAACACAAGAAGTTGCTATTGCAAGAAAATTCTTCACCAGGATTCTGGAATGTTGTCCGTGCCCCACCAAATGTGAATACTTACCCTAGTCCAACAGCACTGCATCCAGGAACAAATCCATCCCAGAAGAAAGCCATAGTTAAGCCTAACACAAACATCTAAGCATGAAGCATTTTTGCTGGAGACAAGTTGCTGTTATTTTCCTCATAGCACCTTACTCCACAAAATAGAACAATGAAACTCCTCAAGAAGCCAGACAATCCTTCTTTTAAATGGAAGGGCCAACATCTGTGTGTGCAGCCCCACTTCACTAGCAAGGGAAAACTTTTCCACAGAGTCTTTTGCCAGCTTCCCTGTATGGAGACAGCAGTACTGGAACCAAGAGTGACCTCTGAATTAATGTTTCCTCATTGCTGCCTGAACACACACACACATCTGTGTGTATGTATGTAGTATGTACTTACTAATGCACAGAAGCATGCACACAGTAGTAAAGCATATAAATGCTTTAACATTTTAACACTTTACACACAAAATACTCTCATTCTTGATCATAAAAATGTAGTCAAAGGGAACACAAACCTCAGTCCATGCCCAATGTAAAACCACGAACAGAGAGGCTGCTCTGACACTGTTCTTGGATAACCTGTCCAATCCACCTTGCAGGACACCGCTATCGTACCCGTGTGCTGCCTGTGCTAGGACACAGCCCCACTGACATGGATGTTTCCCATAACCAAATGCTTTCCTGACCAAAAGGCAGGAAGTTTTCCCTGGCTGTGTTTTCATCAGAGCAATTAATATGAAGTCCCTTAACAACCACACAGACATTTCTGACTGCACACAACAAAAGTGTAGCGGCTGCCTACAACCACTTGAAGCCAACAGGATTCCTTCTGCTACATTCCTTCTCCTAAAACCCAATGTCAGTGGGTTTTAGAAGAGATTTCGGGGAATTCACTGCGTGATGTGCAGAGTTTTTAGATTCCTCTTTTCTCTAAGTATTTTAGTGCAGCTGTTGATTCCTGCACAACAGACCTGGCTCTTGAAACCTTCTTCTAGTGCCTTTACATTAAGTCTACTCTTTACCTTACCTTTGCTGCCACAGACGAATTGGGTTTCTCCAGCAAGTCCCAGAGCTTCTTCCTCTTCTCTGGGCAGCAGGTGTTATCAAACTCTTCCCCTTCTCTCTCTCGCATTGTCTCTGCCTCTCTCCTCAGCTCCTCATTCATTTGCTCCTTCTTTTGATGGTATCTTGCCTGGCAGCAAGACTCTAAATAGATCTCATCAATCCCCCAGTAATCGAGCTCCTGGCCAAAGGAAAGAGCACACATTTCCTCCATCATATGTAACTTCCCTGTCCTGTAGAAATTCAAAATGGAAGTGAAAGCTCCTGGGTGTCGGTCAAAAAAATATTCATTTTCATTTAGATTATAGTCATCACACACTTCTAGCAGAGATTCATGAGTATTGCAGTCTCTGAGCTTCCCTAATCGTGTCCTTGGAAGTCTGTCCAAAGTCCTCCACAAGACTTCATGGTTGAGCCCACCAACATTTATTTTAACTCTCCGCGAACAGGCCTTGCTCCTAATGATCTCTACTGGCTCCGGAGGCAGGGAAAGGGTAGACCTTGAAGACTTTTTGCTGATCCCTGGTGGAGCCTTCTCAGCCATTCTAAAAAGGATGCAGTTGTAACACCAGAGTCTTTAGGACAACGAGCTTGGAGACTACAAATATTCAAGCAGAGTCCTCTTCAGACAGATGGATCCATTCCTGAAGCTAAAAAAGAAAACAAAACAATTGGATATTGCAAAGTACAAAGTATTCCCCAATCTCTCCCCGGCTCTCTCCTTCCACGCTTTCAAAGGCAGATGAAAATTTAATGATGGTAATTTGCTCTCTATACAGTTGAGGCTCTTTTGTGGCAGTATACAGCACCACCAGAACAGCCAGCACAGAGAAGAGCACTAGATTTCAGTGAAGGAAAAATTCCCTGTGATTTCTGCACCTATGGAAATCAGCGGTGAGTTTGTACCGAGGATTTGGAAGGGGAAGGGTGGGTATTTTGCTTGTTTTCTTAACATGAGTTTCAGATGCAGCTAAATCAGCTCGATCTGATTAGATGCCAAGTAATTTGGGAAGGGTGCTTGATTTGGGAAGAATGTGTGATGACCATAGAGAAAAAGTGATGAGGGACTAGCTTTCCTTTTACTGAGAAACTTCCAATTTGGAAGGTAGTAAAATTGAGCAGCATAGTTAGAGCATTTCAGAACCTCCTCATAATCAATACTTGAACCTTGATTTCACAGAACATTAGGGAGTGGAAGGGATCTGGAAAGATCATCCAGTCCAATACCCCTGCACAGCAGGGCCACCTAGACCAAGTCACATGGGAACACATCCAGGTGGGTTTTAAATGTCTCCAGAGAAGGAGACTCCACAACACTCCCTGGGAAGCCCCATCCAGTGCTCTGTCACCCCCACAGTGAAGAAGTTCCTTCTGATATTTATATGGAACCTCCTATGTTCCAACTCATACCCACTGCCCCTTGTCCTATCACTTCTTCATTGAGAAGAGCCTGGCTCCATCCTCCTGACATCCACCCTTCACATATTTATAGACATTAATGAGGTCACCCCTCAGTCTCCTTTTCGCTAAGCTTAAGAGACCCAGCTCCCTCAGCCTCTCCTCATCAGGGAGACATTTCACTCCTTTCATCATCTTCATGACTCTGCGCTAGACTCTCTCCAGCAGTTTTGTGTCCCTCTTGAACTGAGAGGACACAATATTCCAGATGTGGTCTCACCAGGGTGTAGTAGAAGGGGGGGAGAACCTCTCTCTATCTCCATCTGCTGAACAGCTCCCTTCTGATCCATCCCAGGATGCCATTGGCCTTTTTGGCCACAAGGGCACATTGCTGGCTCATGGTCATCCTGCCGGCCACCAAGACCCCCAGGTCCCTTTCTCTTGTTGTTCTCTGCAGATCAACAATTTAACATCCGGGATTTTTCTTTTGTTGTTTTTTGGGGTTTTTTTGTTAAAAATGTAATTGGATGTCCACAAGAATTTGATCCCTTTTTGCAGAGTCAGCATGGAAGTTGTGAGGGGAGGGACTGTTATCTATAAATACATCAGAGCAAAAGCCAAAGAGGGAGAAGAACGATTTGTACCGAAGGAGCGTGATGGCAAAGAACAGGCGGGCACAAACTCACCATGAAAAAAAGAGGTGGAAATTCGAAAGGCAATTAGAAGGTCACAAAGATTGGCTTCTCACCAGAGCAGTGGAGCCTCTAAAGCAATCTTCTAGCAAAAGGATCAGGAAAAACATGATTCCAGCATGTCATCTGACATCCTTACAGCAGTGGTGACACGTGTAACATGTTACATCCAGCCTTCAGAAGTGTCTCCACAGAGTGAAAAAGTCCTAAGGCTCAGCCATGCGTGATACAGGTATTAACAGCCTCCCACATCCAAAACCACAGTCAGGGAGAGGGAGACTCACCTGTCAGAGGAATTTTGCATTGTTTTGTTTGCCTGATACATAACTACTTGTCATGTTAAACCCCTGTGACAACAACAGACCAAAACACCACCGTGTTACTGTTTCACGGCAGGGGGTTGGACTAGATGATCTTTCAATGTCCCTATGTCCCTTTGTGCAGCACTTGCTCTGTGTTTGGTTTGGTGGGTTTTTTCCTTCACTTCAGGCTGGTTTGTTCTTACCCTCCTCCTCATTGCCTTAGGTAGGATCACAGAATCACTTGGGTTGGAAAAGACCCCTGGGATCATGGAGTCCAACCTTGCATGTTCACCCCTAAACCACATCCCTCAACTCCTCATCTAAATGATCTTTAAACACATCCAGGGATGGTGACTCTGCCACCTCCCAGGGAAGCCCATTCCAGTGCCTGACCACCCTTTTTGTGAAACAATTGTCCTAATGTCAAGTCTAAAAGATCAGGGGACTTACAGAATCACAAGATGTATTGGATGAGACCTCCAAAGGTCACCTTGAACATTCCCCCTACAACAAGCAGGGCCATCACTCACCAAACCAGACTGCCCAGAGACCCGTCCAGCCTGACCTTGAACGGCTCCAGGGATGGGGCCTCCACCACTTCTCTGGGCAGCCTTTTCCGGGGATCCCCCACCCTCAGATTCAAGAACCTTTTTCCCCATGTCCAGTCTCACTCTGCCCTTTTCCAGCTTCAAACCATGAGAAGATGAGACTCAAGTCTTTGCACAGTCTCCTCACTTGAGCATCTCCTGGTAGTCTGTGATGCATTTCTGTCTTCTGACACAAATAGAGAGCAGTTACTTATTTAAAAATGAGTATTTCTTATTTTTAAACAAAATCCTTTTAGATTGCAGTGTAAAATGATGTGTTCTCCTGCACAGGATGTCTTGTGTAGCAAAACACAAGAATTTAGGACATTCATAGAGAGGTCCTGCCACTCTCCATGAAAATCAGTCAAGTCTTCAGGCAATTTTACCTTTCTATAGAGTTTCTGTCATTGAAGTGCACACCAGCAGCAGACCACATAACTCAGAAAGAATGAATTCATTCCTTTACTTTCTCAGTGGCTTTCTTCACACCTCCTGTAGTTTTCTGCTAATAGTTTTCCAAAATTTCTCCCTGCATAGTTTTTCCCCAAGGCTGGACTTCACAGAATCATTGAGGATGGAAAAGCCCTCTGAGCTCACATCCAGCCCAGGACCTAACATCACCACATCGCAGCCCGTTCTTGGCAGTAAATAAAACTTACAACTGCAAAGGCAAAAAGCCCAGGAAAGCTAAAGTGAGGGTTAAGTGTCTTCCCTTCTGCTTTAAGTGATCAGCTAATTACTGGCCATTTCTTTTCGTACTTGGTCTGTATTTGGCCTCTGATTTAAATCCAATACTACATGCAAAGTGATTCATTTCTCTCACCAAGTTCTCACTACCCTGCCCGAGTGCTTCTAGGGTATCCCTGAGCTTCCCTTCCCAGCATCACCAGAGGCCATTACTGCCGTTGCTTTATAATAAAGAAATCAAGGTCATACATGCCTCAAGAATCCAACAGTCCAAATGGAGGGAGATGGTTTTTCCAGAGCCCTCAGCATTTCCATCGTGTTTGATGGGCAGGCCTGTGTGAGCAGACGAAGCCCTCGGGCAGAGGAGCACAGCTGCCTCTGCCATCGCGCTGCTAGAGCATCGCCTGCCAGTGGCACAGTCAGGAGTCTCACAAACAATTTGCAGCGGCGGCTGAAGAGTCAACAGGGTCTGCTCCTAATGAATGGTTTGTGCAGAGCCATCTGCTCTGGAGCCTAGGTGAGTTTAACCGCACGAAGAGGTCGCCAAGCCAGCTGGCCTGAGCAGCGCCAGCCTTTCCCATGGACTGCACGTGCACTTCACATTCACAGAATCACAGAACATTAGAGATTGGAAGGGAACTGGAAAGATAGTCCAGTCCAGCAGGATCACCTAGATCCAGTCTCACAGGAACATCTCCAGAGAAGCAGACTCCACAACCTCCCTGAGCAGCCCCTTCCAGAGCTCTGTCACCCTCAACATGAAGAAGTTCCTTCTCATACTGATGGGGGACCGTCTCTGTTCCTGCTCGCACCCATTGCCCCTTGTCCTATCATTAGATGACACTGAGCAGAGCTGGATCCATCCTCCTGACACCCACTCTTCACATATTTATTATCATTAATGAGGTCAACCCTGTCTCCTTTTCTTCAAGCTCAAGAGACCCAGCACCCTCAGCCTTTCCTCATCAGGGAGATGCTCCACTCCATCATCCTCCCGGATCTGTGCTGGACTCTCTCTGTGTCCTTCTGGAACTGAGGGGCCCAGAACTGGATGCAATACTCCAGCTGTGGTCCCAGCAGGGCAGAGTAGAGGGAGAGGAGAACCTTCAAGCTACTTGTGTGCCTCAGTCATAAACCTCCCTCCCAGTCTCTACCATACAAATTTTGGCAAAGAGGTTGGAGATGCTAAATCACATATGGACTGGAAGCTGGCAGATGTGACACCCATCTTCAAGAAGGGCAAGGAAAGAGGATCTGGGCAACTACAGGCCTGTCAGTCTCACCTCAGTGCCAGGGAAGGTTATGCAACAGATCATCTCAAGAGCCATCACGGAGCAATTAAAGGTCAGGCAGGCAATCAGGCCCAGTCAGAGGCAGGTCCTGCTTGCCAAACCTGATCTTATTCTATGATAAAGTGACCTCCTCAGTGGATGAGGGAAAGCCTGTCAATGCAGTCTGTCTGGACTGCAGTGAGGCCTCTGTCCCCCACAGAGCAGTCTGGCAGAAAGGGACCTGGGGGTTCTAACTGACAGGCAGCTGAATATGAGCCAGCAGGGTGCCCAAGTAGCCACGAAGGCAAATAGCATCCTGACCTGGATTAGAAACTGTGTCCAGCAGGCTTAGGAAGCTGGTTGTCCTCCTGTACTCTGCACTGGTGAGGCTGCACCTTGAGTACTGGGTCCAGTTTTGGGCACCTCAGTACAAGGGAGACATCGAGGGGCTGGAGTCAGTGCAGAGGAGGCAACAAAGCCAAGGAAGGGCCTGGAAAATGAATCTGATGAGGAGAGACTGAGAGAATTGGGGCAGTTTAGTCTGAGGAAGAAGAGCCTGAGGGGAGACCTCATCGCTCTCTACAGCTATCTGAAAGGACACTGTGGAGATGTTGGTGCTGGGCTCTTCTCACAGGTAACTACTGGCAGAACCAGAAGCAAGGGCTTCAAGCTTCAGCAAGGTAGGTTGACATCAGGAAAATGTTCTTCCTGGAGAGAGTGGTCAGGCACTGGAATGGGCTGCCCAGGGTGGTGATTGAGTCACCATCCCTGGTTAAGTTTAAAAGTCACTTAGATGTGGTGTTGGAGGATCTGGTTTAGGGATGAACTTGTAGAGTAGGACTGATGGTTGGACTCTATCATCCCAAGGTCTTTTCCAACCTGAATGATTCTATGATTCAGTAGTACTTGTGAGTCCCTAACAAGTGGATATGTTCCATGATACTTGAACAAGATGATCTTTTGAGGTCCCTTCCAATCCCTAATGATTCTATGACTTTGGGATTCTAAAAAGCATTAGAAAGCCTGTTTCTGACTCTTACAGCCTAATAATCTGGGCTACAGCAAGTTAGTCAAGATAAGATACAGCGAGTGAACTGTGACCAACTTCCACTGCTGAGGACACGCATTTCCAGAGCTTCACATGCCACCCTCCTCCATTATATGAGTTTTCTTTTTCCAGCTTCTGCTTTGCTGTAGCATCTCTACTCCTGTATCTCAACTAGCAAATATCTAGGTTTCATTTCAAAATATGAATGCCTGTAATTTTTGACAGTAAGGTTTGGAATTTGTATTAATAGCATTTTGCCTTCATTGCAGTTTTCTAAAAGATGGTTAAAATGACAGCTAAAGCTCTGAATAAAATCATTCCCCTTAAAGGAGGTGTTAATTATTTCAATTTCCCACCTTTGTAGAAGTCACATCTTATGCAGTTAAGGATTGGCAAGCTGAAGGCAGGCAGGAAACATGTCAGAGTATTCCTGAGCATCAAGCATGCATCTCAGATTCACATCCATATGCAGGAAAACTTGCATGCAAGGACAGGAGAGAAGTAGCTCAGCTCTGATTTTGCAAACTACAGGTAATCTGCTTGGGCTCAAGTCCTCAGAGCCAAGCAGCCAAAACCACCTGAAGCTATGGGGCCTGAAAGAACAAATTTAGAGCCTGACTCCTCTGTGACAGAGCTTCCCTGTGAGCAACAGCAGAGTGAGCTCAGTGCAGAGCCAAGATGATGATGAGGGGAATGGAACATCTCACTGATGAGGAAAGGCTGAGGGAGTTGGGTCTCTTGAGCTTAGAGAAAAGGAGACTGAGGGGAGACCTCATTAATGTTGATAAATATGTCAAGGGTAGGTGTCAGGAGGATGCAGCCAGGCTCTGCTCAGTGGCATCTAGTGATA
Source organism: Rhinopomastus cyanomelas (assembly GCA_013400115.1). Taxonomy (NCBI): domain Eukaryota; kingdom Metazoa; phylum Chordata; class Aves; order Bucerotiformes; family Rhinopomastidae; genus Rhinopomastus; species Rhinopomastus cyanomelas. Next base: position 264,032 of record VXBP01001169.1, read on the forward strand.
GGACAAGGGGCAGTGGGTGTGAGCTGGAACAGAGGAGGTTCCACATCAATCTGAGAAGGAACTTCTTCCCAGTGAGGGTGCCAGAGCACTGGAAGGGTCTGCCCAGGGGGGTTGTGGAGTCTCCTTCTCTGGAGACATTTAAAACACACCTGGACATGTTCCTGTGCAGCTTGGTCTAGGTGATCCTAGGTGATTGGAATAGCTGATCTTTCGAGGTCCCTTCCAATCCCTAATGTTCTGTGATGTCCATGGTAAGAGCCAGTGCTGGTGGGTGGCTAGCACTGTAAGAGACTGGGATCCTTCCATGAGCTAAGGCCAAATGGCACCTACATCCTTCAGAGCTCTCCTTACAGCTATAGATAGATCGGTCTGTGGTAAGTCAGAACTTGCTTGGAGATCCTGCAAAACCAGCTCTTAGGGCATTACTACGGCTAACGGGTCTCGAACAGGCAATTATTTCCATTTCATAACAACCCTCACAGATTATTTATTCCTGGTATGTGAAAAGTTAAATGTTGGCTGCACAAAGTCTCAGAGATCTGCAGGAAACCCTCAAAAAAGAGGTGTCTTTTAGAGAAGAACTTCTCAAATCAACTAAATCAGTCTGTCTGCTAACTGCCTGTTCTCACCGTCTCGAGCACAGAAGTGTCTTTTAGATGGATGATCGGAACTTCAGCAAGGAACAGCAGACTCGGAGGTTTTATATATTCCCTAAGAGGCTTTGATAAGAAAAGCCAGACAGAAATAGGTAGGGAGACAGAAAAGTGTCCTTACCTAAAGGAGACAAAAAGGGAAGGAGATAAAACACTGGGAAAGCCTCGCAGTCACACAAGCTTGGCAGTTTTAGCCTATCTGAACTTTGTAGCTACCCCTACAGCACTTCCAGTTGCTTACTGGAGCTTTTACTCAAGGTGAAGTGCTGTGGATGGGCCTTAGGCTCCACTACAGGTGATGAGTATGACTTTACACCAAAAGGTTGAAGGCTCTCAACAGCTTTCAGCATCATCTTACCTCAAGACTCATACAGAATTTAGCACTCAAGTGGCCTTTTTGAGTAGGAACTCACCACAGCTCTGCAGCTGAGAGCTGGATTTGGAGCACGCCCTCAGACTGCACCGAGGGCTCAAGAGAGCAGTGAACTTGGTTCTGCAGTTGATCCCAGCGCTGAATCAAGATCCCCCACCAGCCTTTATTCCAGACCAGCTCTGGTTCTCTGTCTGCTCTTATTAGCAATGCCCAGCTGTCAGTGCTTTTGCCCAGTGTGGATCTTTACAAAACAATCCTGATGCATTCCTGCTCAGTTTACAAAAACAACTGCATTTCCAGGTCAGGTTGAAGCATCCCTTGTTTAGGATGTAATTGTCATGTCTACACTTCACTATTTATGTTTATGCTTGGTTGCTAAGGACCGAGTTACTGCTTTCACCAAAGACAACCTCTTTTACTGCATATTTAGCCTCCCCTGGGAATTCAAGACCTGTCACAGAGAAGGAAAAGGCCAAATGGCAGATAGTTTTCTTTAATTTCAAAGAACCAGATATCACAGGAATGTGATTATGTAAAGTCCTCATTTCAGGTCTAAGCCAGACTACATCACAGAATCACTGAACACTAGGGATTGGAAGGGACCTTGAAAGATCATCCAGTCCAAACCCCCTGCCAGACCAAGAACACCTAGAACAAGTCACACAGGAACACATTCAGGAGGGTTTTAAATGTCTCCTGAAAAGGAGACTCCACAATCCTCCTGGGCAGCCCCTTCCAGTGCTCTGGCACCCTCACCAGGAAGAAGTTCCTTCTCATATTGATGTGGAACCTCCTCTGTTCCAACTCACACCCACTGCCCCTTGTCCTGTCATCAGATGCCCCTGAGTAGAGCCTGGCTCCATCATCCTGACACCCACCCTTCACATATTTATCAACATTCATGAAGTGACCTGTCAGTCTCCTCCAAGCTCAAGAGACCCAGCTCCCTCAGAGAGATGTTCCACTCCCCTCATCATCTTTGTAGCTCTGCACTGGACTCTCTCCAGCAGTTCTGTGTCCTTCTGGAACGGAGGGGCCCAGAACTGGCCACAATACTCCAGCTGTGTTCTCACCAGGGCAGATTTATATCCTGAGTACCAGTCTGGTTCCACCATTCTGAATGGTGCCTCCACAAAATTCCTTGAGAATGTACAGGTGTTACACACAGAGAACACAGCAATAACAGTAAATCATAGAATCATAGAATCATAGAATCATAGAATCATAGAATCATTACTGATCGGAAGGGAAAGATCATCTAGTCCAATCCGCCTGCAACAGCAGGATCACCTAAACCAAGTCACACAGGAACCTGTCCAGTCGGGTCTTGAACATCTCCAGAGAAGGAGACTCCACAACCCCCCTGGGCAGCCTGTTCCAGTGCTCTGTCACCCTCACCGTGAAGAAGTTCCTTCTCAGGTTGATGTGGAACCTCCTATGTTCCAGCTTACAACCATTGCCCCTTGTCCTATCACTACATGACACCAAGAACAGCCCAGTGCCATCGTCCTGACACCCACCCCTCAAATATTTGTAGACATTAATGAGGTCACCCCTCAGTCTCCTCTTCTCCAAGCTAAAGAGACCCAGCTCCCTCAACCTCTCCTCATAAGGGAGGTGTTCCACCTCTCTTATCATCTTTGTTGCCCTACGCTGAACTCTCTCCAGCAGCTCCACATCCCTCTTGTACTGAGGAGCCCAGAACTGGACACAATACTCCAGGTGAAATACATTAATATTAAATACATTAATATTAACAACTTAGAGCCCTGAACTGCACTTTCTTCATTCACTATTTGATTTTTTGTTCTAATTACACTGCAGTGCATGAAGATGGAGGAGATTTGCCTCAACCCAGTGCCTCTGTACAGCAGTAGAAGAACCAGGACATTGCTCTCTCTGGTGCTTCACCAGAAACACTGCAGCTGGATGGAATTAATCAAGATCTTGATTTTTGGGTGACTCAGTTCTGACAGGAGTCTTTGTACATAGTTGGAGATGTCCCCAAGGTCACAGCATCAGCAAGGCTTCACAAAAAGCTTTTAACATTAAATATTAAGACAAATTTCAGTCTAGGCTCAATTCTGGAGAATCCATCCCTTCAGCATTTTGATGCCTTAAAACCATCCCAAAACCACCTCAAACTTGTACTGGAAAGTGTCATGCAGGACCTACAGCAACCTGTGGCCTTATGCAGCCCATCTGAGTGAAGCAGGCACCCAGAAACCCCGATTCCTAACCTTACATAAAGTGTTGTGGTTCCACATGCTCCACAAAAGTAGAGCCAGTCTGAGGACTGGGGAAGGATGAGCTGTTCTTAGGGACTCTAAGACTGTAGAGAAGTTATGCTTCTTCAGCGTAAGTTTTGGAAAGCAGAAAGTCCAGCCTAAGGCCAGTAGATACCAGGGGTATAGAGACTCCTTACTCTAAGTTTGACCTGACAACAGGAAAAGTTGAGGATTGACACAACAACTCCCTGCTACGTTTGCTTTAATTCTGAAATCAAGCCAGGCTAAAAGGAAAATGTTAATTACATTGGAAAGGCTGAGGGAGCTGGGTCTCTTGAGCTTGGAGGAGACTGACAGGTGACCTCATTAATGTTGATGAATAAGTGAAGTGTGGGTGTCAGGAGGATGGAGCCAGGCTCTGCTCAGGGGCATCTGATGATAGGACAAGGGGCAGTGGGCGTCAGCTGGAATACAGGAGGTTCTACATCAGTACGAGAAGGAACTTCTTCCCGGTGAGGGTGACAGAGCCCTGGAAGGGGCTGCCCAGGGCTCTCCGGAGAAGGAGACTCCAAATAGTGGAGATGACACAACCACAGACTGTTCAAGGCACTTCATGAAACAGCCATGCACGTTTCACTCTTACTGTGAAAAAGAAGCACATCTTGACTCTGGGCACCTGGGCTCACGGTCTCCCAAAAGACCCCTTTCCCACTGGTGATCCACACTAGATCTGGTGTTTTGTCTTTGGATTACCTCCAGATCTGGCAGCACTTCCCTACCAGCCTGTCCTATGCTGAGGAGGCCTTGCAGTAAAATGCTGGAGAAGATCCCCAGCCCTCTCAAGCCTGGAGATCTGAAACTCTACAGCCTCAAGGACACCAGGGTAAGGAGGCCTGGATGTGTTCCTGTGCAACTTGGTCTAGGTGATCCTGCTCTGACGGGGGATTGGACTAGATGATCTTTCAAGGTCCCTTCCAATGAAGGTTCTATGATTCTATGATAACCTCTATGAAACTGGCTTTGGTAGAGCACAAGGTGAGACCAACCACAGCAGCCTCGGCAAATAACAGTAAAATCAGAGGTGTTCAAACCTACACGAGCTCTTGCTGCAGACAGAAGCATCTTTACATCTGAGGTGCGTAACCCCATGCTAGCCACCTGCAAGATCATAGAATCATAAGAGATTGGAAGGGACCTCAAAAGATCATCTAGTCCAATCCCCCTGCCAGAGCAGGATGCACTAGGGCCTCACAGCAGAGATGACAAGCAGCAGCCTGACATTATCTTGCAAATACAGCTGAATGACTGAATCTAAAATCACTGAAGTGACCTGGTAGCCAGACTAGGCCTGGCTATAAATTCAAGCACAGAGCCTACTCAGATAAAAGTTTGCTCTGTGTTAGCAATGTAAGAATGAATCAAGTGAAATATTCTAGAAGGCAAGACCTTCTAGAGGGCACAAAGGCAAAGGTACATCAGCTCTGTCAAAACACATCAGCTGTGTCAAGGTAGATCACCTCTGTGATCTCGGCAAACACTGGAGGAGCACATACACTAGTGTCATTCACAGATCTGTGATTTCACAGAACTACAGAACATCAGGCTAATTAAGGCTAATTAAGCTGGCTCCCTGTTTCCACTCTGCTTGAACACATCAGTGAGATTCTCCTAGCTGCTGCAGCCTGCCAGCACTCTGCTCAAGCTATTTCAGAACCTCTCTGGTATATGCAAATCTACAGCGAACGTATGCCTGCAAGGTACAGCAGGATTATTCAGTCCCTTGAGAGAGCACCCAGCTGAGATGAGGTCATAATCTCAGACCAAAGCCTCACCCTTCAAGAGGGCAAAAGACACAACTGAAAGCATTAGTCTCATTTTCAGTTGTTGAGTTTGGCTGCAGGTTCTCTCTCTATATCCTAAATACAGCTACTTTTCTAAAAGTAGCTACTGTGAAAAACTATTTCATGCCATGAGATGTCTTATTAGTGCTTTGAGGCAAATTTATGCTGTATTTGGACTGCTCTCCCATAATTGGTTTCTATTTCTTAACTTAGGCCATCATGAGGAGAAGCTCATCTCCAGTGTCATCAAAGAAGATTACGTTTGAGAGCTTTGTCCAGTAATGATGAGTGCAGCTTTGCATTAATTTCCTTATTACATGGTTTTACCTAAAGGGCTGGTGTTTATTTCCTAACAAGCTAACAGCAGAATGCAGTGGCAGCATGAAGAATACCCTGTAACAGCAGGCAGAAGCACTGACCAGCAGAGAGGGTTGCTTCTCCTGCACCACGTGCCAGCGCTGCGATAAGATGCTCAGTCCCTCCGTCTTGGCTCGGATTTATCTGCTCCTGTGCAATTTCACCATGTTCTGGGGTTCCCCCAGTCATGGTATCATGAGAGGTAAATTGGTAGATTGCTATAGTTCCTTGCACAGACTACAACTGCTGCTTATCACAGCCTACTCCTGAACACTGAGAGCTGCATTATGCCAGCATTACATGTATTATTTATTTGCTAATAGACTGTTGGTTCTCACTCTCTCGCTGCTGCCAGCAGTGATGCTACTGACTTACTGATTATAGTCATCCGGAGGAGGAATAGGGCTGCACAGAAGCCAGACACCTAAGTCATAGCTCATCTGCCATTACAGCTAAATATAGATTTCCTGCATTAGGAACAAATAAATTAAAAACCCCACCAGTTTCAGGGGCCTGAGAGTTTTCCATTACTGATTTCATGCTGCTCGAGCAGTTGCCACGATCCATGAACAAGTATGTTCAGAATAATACTCATCGTTTACTGACAACGTAGTTTTCATACGTTCATGGTGGTGAAAAAAGAAGCTCCTCAGTTTGAAAACTCCTTGGCTTTTCCCAGCTGTCCAGCCTTGGAGAAAGTGATGCACTGCCCAGTAACCAAGTGAAACTTCAGGAGGATGCCAGTGTGTGCCCTGAACTGAATCACAGAACCACAAAATCACTCAGGTTGGAAAAGACCCTTGGGATCATCGAGTACAACCATCAACCCTACTCTGCAAGTTCATCCCTAAACCAGATCCCCCAGCACTACCTCTAAGCATCTTTTAAACTCATCCAGGGACAGGGACTCAGCAACTGAGCAGACCATTCCAGTGCCTGACCACTCTCTCCACAAAGAACTTTTTCCTCATGTCCAATCTAAACCTCCCTTGTTTGAGCTTGAAACCATTCTTTCTGGTTCTGTCACTAATGACCTGTGAGAGAAGAGCCCAGCACCAATATCTCTACAGTGTCCTTTCAGATAGTTGTAGAGAGTGATGAGGTCTCCCCTCAGCCTCCTTTTCCTCAAACTAAACAGCCCCAACTCTCTCCATCTCCCCTCATCAGATTGATTCTGCAGGTAGCTTCACTGCCCTCCTCTGCACTTGCTCCAGCCCCTCGATGTCTCCCTTGTACTGAGGTGCCCAAAACTGGACCCAGTACTCAAGGTACAGCCTCACCAGTGCTGAGTCCAGGGGAAATTAATTACGGGGAAGTTTCTGCTGTGCTGTAACGAGCCCCAGGAAGGAGAATATAAAAGCAGAGCAGCCTTTGTAGCTCTTCCAGCCTTAATGGAGAATACAGGCAGTTCAAAGCTAAATAGATTTTAAATATCTTGACTGATGCACATTGTATCTAAGGGTTTTACACTGTTTAATTATCTGGGAAGCTTGGACTGTCTCTATACCCACGGCTAACCAAAATAAGAAACTTCTGAGTATTAGTCAATAAACCATTGTGTTGTGTAGCTTTTTCGTTCACCTTTTACATTTAATCATACTATGTATTATATATACACCTTTTACTTATGGTGAGTATGAGCATCACTAGGCAACCTATTTATTATAGCACGAGATATCATATCTAAAATTGCATCATACTTGAGAAAAAAATGCAGAATAAAATTATCTCCAAATCCTTCCCTTGTGGTTAAAAAATTACATATAAACAAGCGCAGGAAACTATGGGATTGCAAAAACAAGCCTTCATTTACAATAGAAAAAAAATCTTGTCTGTATCATCTCAAGCAATTTATTGTCACAGAATCACAGAACATTAGGGATTGGAAGGGACCTCGAAAGATCATCTGGTCAAATCCCCCTGCCAGAGCAGGATCCCCTAGATCCAGTCACAGAGGAACATGTCCACGCGGGTTTTAAACGTCTCCAGAGAAGGAGACTCCTACAGAATACTGCTGAAATCTTAGAGATCTCTGCAATTTAAAATTGGCCAGTTGCCCTTGATTTACTGTTATAATTATCATTAGGAAGCAGACACTCATTTCTACTTGCTAAAATGTGAATTAAAAAGGATGTCCCGAAGATCTATTACAAAACACGAGAAATTCAATCCTCAGTGCCAATCCCTCAGACCTGCTGTGGTGGAGGGACCGGACTAGATGATCTTTCGAGGTCCCTTCCAATCCCTAATGTTCTGTGATTCTGTGAGACATATTTCCAATACTTATGGGAAATCAAAAATACCTTCTCTTAGGGTGAACATACCATGTATCACACAGTAATGACACAAGGAAATAAGGGCCTATTTGTATTGTGCATGCAAGTTGATAATGTTCAGACGCTTATTTCTAAAAATACTTCTGAAGGAGCCTATTTTTAAAAATGAAAACATTTCCTACAGCGACACTACAGAAAAAGGGAAAGTCCTTTCAGAGGGGATCACTACTTAGCTGCAAGTGCTGCGAGCATACTGTTGCTGGGTCAGGAGGTATTACGCAACAGCACGAGGAGTTAATAGAAATGACCACTGAAAACATCCAAACCCCTCATTTTTACAATGTGTGTATGTCTGCTCAGATGAAGCTGACGTGGTTCTCAACTTTAAGTGCTTCCCTGTCTGGTCCCAGCTCTGCCTGTCGTGAGCAGAGTAGGTCTGCACTCTGGAAGAGCAGATACCTTCTGAGGAGTCTGTAGTGAGATCCACAGCACTGCCATGCTCCCTGACACTGTCCCTTCACCAGGTGCCCCATCTCACATTCATGAATACTCCTTTCCTCTAAGCCCTGCAGAGCTGAGACCATAAAGTCCTTCCCCATATATAAGAGTAACTACAGAGTAAAACACTGGCTGGCATGTCCTCCAGCAGGCAGCCTTCAGTAGAACATTATCGATTGGAAGGGACCTCGAAAGATCATCCAGTCCAATCCCCCCTGCCAGAGCAGCAATCTAGTAGCACCAAGAGAAATATGCATGTAGTGACATGAAGCTCAGGGAAGTCATATAAGATCAAGATTTCCTTCTAAAAATCACAGCAGCTGGCTATTTGGCAGAACCCCAAAGGCTGGAAATAAAGCTATTGTGAATCTCAACTCCTCACCACGCCTTGAGCCGCAAGCCAGCATTTGCCAATTAACCTGCACGTAGGAAAAAGACTGAGCAGGAATAAGCAAACACGTATTACATGGCACTGTTACAGCAATGGGACATCTCAAAGCCAACGCTTGGGCTGAAGCACGCTGCTCCAAGCAGTGTTTCTCCCTCATCTCAAGATGATGATTTGGATTTGTATTTCCTTTTTATTGCCTGCCTCTGTCTGAACAAGGCCAACCTGCTAAGCCCCAGATGCGTCCTCCAGCTGACGAAGAAGAGCAAAGGCAATTCAAGTGCTGTTGTGGAAGCTGCCTGCAGAAGCATCTTTTAAAAAACAAACAATAAAATCCCCAAACTACACAACACCAAGGCCGCTACATGTTCCAGCAAGGCTGAGCAAAGAGTCTGTTTGTCAGCTGCTGTTTGAACGGAAAAGTGAGCTGCCTTGGGAACCAGCAACAAAGTTTGCTTTGCTGCAAGGGAAAGATTTCCAGAGGGCAGATTTCTAGAGCTTTGCTCGCACAGCTCAGGTGATCAGTGAACAAACAGATCTGGCGAGCGGCAAGTGTCTAGTACAACTCCATGGGAGTAGGATCGCACCTCCTGTGAGGGTTGGCAGGACATTGCGTTTCATCAGACCGTGCCCAGCTTCTAAGGCTCAGCGCTAGCTCTGCACTAACTTGGATAGGACTCGTCAGCACAGCAAACTCTGTGCTTTTTAAGCAAGCCATCGTGAGACAGGCTTTTCCCGTTCCTAAGCCCGTCCAGCATTGCTGTTAGCCTTCTTCTAAACCAATCCTGGCAGCTCCTCAGAGCTAGAGGACAGGGTCACTGAAATCCTTCGCTTAGGCGTCCTTTAAATAGTAAGGTCTTGATGACTAGGTATTTACTAAATAATGTCGCCTCCACCTGACTCTACAGACACTTTCCTTTCACAGAGTCACAGATTCTGTGAAAGATCATCTAGTCCAATCCCCCTGCCAGAGCAGGATCACCTAGACCAAGTCTAGGAACATATCCGGGTGGGTTTTAAACATCTACACAGAAGGAGACTCCACAACACCCCCGGGCAGCCCCTTCCAGCGCTTCGTCACCCTCACTGTGAAGAAGTTCCTTCTGATATTTATATGGAACCTCCTGTGTTCCAGCTCACAGCCATTGCCCCTTGTCCTATCACTAGATGACATTGAGAAGAGCCTGGCTCCATCCTCCTGACACCTAAACAAGCATTTCAAAAGCACCAAAAGGTAGTGATGCTAGAGACAGGCTCACCTGTGACAAATTAAAATGCCCAAGAACCTGAAAATGCACTCCTTATATGTAACTTAATCCTTATGTAAGTGGAGTTAAAGTCCAGGACCTACAAGAAACGCGGACAATACATGCAAAGATTTTATCTTTACCTAGGCAGTGGAATTCTGACAGAAGAGACACACTAAATGGTTTGTAGAAGCCACGTAATGCACATGCCTGTTTATAGAGACACCAGGGGCTGGCCGGTGTGCTGCATCTATGGAAAGCACACACGCCAGGATGATTTAGAGGCACACAACGCTACTGTTCTTTGACAGAGATGTTTTAGCCCCTGGGTCCGTGACCGCTGTCCACCGAGAACGCGGAGATTCTCAGTCACCAGGGTTCCCACGAGCGCTGTTCGAGCATCGGAAACGACGAGCCTTTATCTTTAAAGCGCACCCACGGCAGGAGGTAGGGTACTACGAAATGTCATTCCCCCCCTCTTCAGCAGCTCTGAAGGAACGAAAATAACCAGCCGCGGTTTCCAAAGCGCTCCCGCCTGAGGGCTGCACCATTCTCCCTTCAGCTGCTCCGGGAAAACACCCGCTCCGGGGAAAACACCCGCTCCGGTGCAGCCTCACGCCCGCGGTCGCGCCCCGGGGCTCCGCGGGGCTCCCGCCCGGCCTGGGGACCCCCGACCCTCCGGAGGCCAGACCCCGGTTCTCGCCTCCTAGTACGCGAGGCGGGGGGGACTCGGTGTCTAAAAAACAAGACAACGACTACAGAAACCCCAAGAGCCGAGCCCCAAAGCCAGCCGTGGGCGGGGGAGGGAGGGATGCCCGCCCGCTTACCTCGCTCCGCGGGCGCCCGCGGCTGGGCCGGGGCTGGGGCAGGGATCCCCGGCGCTGGCAGCGCGGGGCTGCCCCGGGCACTGCGCGGCCACCGGAGCCGCCGCCAGAGGTTTGTTTTGGTCGCTCCTTCCGCGGGAGGGTTTGGCTTTACATTCCCGGCTCCACATCACCGCCCCTCCCGGCACGGAGAGCACTGAGCGGGGAAGAACCACGGCGAAGGCATCTCCTGCCTGTCCCCGGGGATGAGGAGCCGCCGAACCAGCAGCGCGGCGGCGGCGGCGGGAGGAGGGGGCGGGGGGGATAACAGCCGACCCCGCGCTGCCCTCACCCCGCTCTAATCCGCGGCCGCCCGTGTCTGCGGCGGTGCGGGACGGCGCGGTGCGGGGGAGCGCGGCCTCTCCTGGCCGTGGCACGCGGAGACCTTCCCGCATCTCTCCGCGCGCCGCCACTTCCCCCACCCCAGCCCGTCTGCGCACACGCCCGTGCTCCTCGCCCCCGGCCCGGCCTGCGGGGTCTGTGCGCGCGCGGCCCGCGTGGTCCACACTGGGCAGTCGTGCGCCTTCGCCCGCACAGCCCCGCGCTAACCCCGGGCACACACGGACACCTGCAGACACACACAGGCACACCCTCGGACAAAGGTTCAGCCTGTTAACACTCCCATACAGGGCATGAGCAGACCCTGACAGACTGTTTCCACAGCCTCAGCTCACTCCCACACAGGGAACGTGCACACACACCCTCAACCCCCCACACTCGATACACACACGTATTACAGGATCACACAGAATCACAGAATGGTTGAGGCTGGAGAAGCCCTCTGAGCTCAGCCAGCCCGGCCCAGGACCTAACATCACCACATCACCAGGGCACTAAGGGCCACAGCCAGGCTGTCCTTCAACACCTCCAGGGATGGGGACTCCACCACTGCCCTGAGCAGTCCATTCCAGGCTCTGATCACCCTTTCCATGGGGAAGGGCTTCCTGACATCCAACCTAACCCTCCCCTGGCAGCTTCAGGCCCTGCCCTCTTGTCATGTCCTAGGAGTAGAGCCTGCCCCCCACCTGATTACAACCTCCCTTGCAGAGAGGGAGAAGGTCCCCCCTGAGTCTCCTTTCCTCCAGGTTAAACACCCCTCATTCCCTCAGCCTCTCCCCATCAGACTTACCCTCCAGTCCCTTCTCCAGCCTCGTTGCTCCTCTAGACCCGCTCCAGACCCTCAGTCTCTTTCCTGAAGTGTGAGGCCTAGCACTGCCCCCAGTACTCAAGGGGAGGCCTCACCAGTGCCCAGTACAGGGGGAGAATGACATCCCTAGTCCTGCTGGCCACACTGTTGCTGATCCAAGCCAGGATGCCTTTGGTCTTCTGGGCCACCTGGGCACCCTGCTGGCTCCCATTCAGCTGGTTGTCACCCAGTCCTGCCAGGTCCCTCTCTTCCAGGCTGCTCTCCAGCCCCTCATTCCCCAGTCTGTAGCTGCAAGGGGTTCTTGTGGCCAAAGTGTAGGCCCCTGCCCTTGGCCCTGTTAAACCTCATCCCACTGGCCTCCGTCCAGATCTCTCTGCAGCATCTTCCTCCCTCCCAGCAGAATGACACTTCCCCCCAAACTTGGTGTCATCTGCAAATTTACTAAGGAAGGGTAGGCTTGATCCCCTCATCCAGGTCATCAATAAAGATACTGACTTGAACTAGGCCCAGTACTCATCCCTAGGGGCCACCACTGGTCACTGGACAGCAACTGGATGCAGCAACATTCACAACCACTCTCTGTACCCACTCACCCACCCAGTTTTTAACCCATTGGAGGGTGTCTCCATCCAAGCTGTGGGCTGCCAGGTTTTCCAGGAGGGTGCTGTGTGAGACTGTGTCGAAGGCTTTGCTGAAGTCTAGGCAGACCCCATCCACAGCCTTCCCCTCATCCACTTGGCAGGTCACCCAGTCGTAGAATGAGATCAGACTGGTTAGGCAGGACCTTCCTTTCCTAAACCCACTTTAGCTGTGCCTGATCCCTTGATTGCCCAGTACCTGCCACTGGGTGGCCCTCAGGATGATCTGCTCCATAGCCTGGGCAGACACTAAGTTCAGGCTGAGAGGCCTAAAATTCCCTGGATCCTCCTTCCAGTCCTTCTTGTGGATGGGCACCACATGGGCCAAGCTCCAGGCATCTGGGACCTCCCTGGTTATCCAGGACTGGTGATAAATGATGGAGAGCAGCTTAGCTATTCCACCCCTCTCACACACATAGATCTCCACCCCACTTCTCCCATTAGTGGTACCATTCTGCTATTGCACCCCTTTCCCAAGTCCAGCTGACAAGCTGACAGCCCTGGCCCAGCCTTGTTGTTGGCTAAACACCTCTGCAGTCCCTGGAGACCCAGCACACTTCATGGGGTGGGGACTCACAGACCTTTGTTGTCAAGTCTTAACGCGGAGGCAGGCTATGATCAAGAGTTCTGCTGCTCTTAGTGTTTAACAGCTCTTTTTCTTTTTAACTGAAAATCCTTTGTTATTCCTGATAATGGTAGGAAGTCTCTCTCCCTCGTTGAGTGATACCCCTTTATAGTTTAGGTATTGGATTAGAGATCTGTTCTCCTTTTAAAGCTCTCCTTTCTTTCTTAGGTGCCGCAGCAGCCCCTCTGTAGCTGTGCCCTCTGCATTGTGTTGCCCAGGCTTCACCTCATCCTGTACCCTGAAAGCCTGCCTGAAGAGCTGCAGTTCACTGCTGGGATGAAGGCTTTCCAGCACAGCATCGATCAGCTTCCCTTTTTGTTTTCTAATTCAAAGACCTAATTCTTTTGAAAGCCATCCAAGAAACACATTGGACAATGCTGTCACTATGATTTCAGTCACAGCCAGCTAAGAAGTAAACTGTATCTCCCTGTGTGCCTGGATCACGGAGTTCAGGTGTTGTTACACACCTCAGCACCTGTGTGTCTATGTCCATTCAGCGAGAAAAGTTCAGCTGGAGCTTGTCTCCACCATTAGAGCCAGTAAAACTGAGCTGTAAAAAAACCATAGCTCATTCTTTTGATTTTAACATTTCAGAGGACTTTTGTATCAGTTGGTCACAGAAGGGGAAGAAAGAAACAACTCAAATGAAAGAGGAATGTCTTTCCTACCAGGCTTTCTGTTGCAGAGTTTGTATCTCTTGTTTCTGTGATGTTCTTGTAATCATGCTGGACACCTTCCTTCTCTGACCATCCCTGCTTTGCACAGATGAGCCCACAAGGAGTCTGTGAGGAATTACTTCCCGAGTGCCTCCCTGGAGTAAAAGGAGAGGGTAGTTAGAGGAAGGCATGGATGAAGGAAGATGAGCACACATTTCAAAGGTCTAGCTAACTCTTGATCTGCAGCAGGAGGACCATTCAAAATTACTTAACTGTTGTAAGTAATTGTTGTCTTCTCCACTGCTGACCATCTTTCACCAAAGCAGTGAACCTATGTGACTCGTGTTTCTGTGAGTCTGTGGACAGCAGGATGACCACGAGCTAGTAATGTGCCCTTGTGGCCAAGAAGGCCAACTGCACCCTGGAGTGGATCAGAATGGAGGGGAGTTAGCAGATCAAGAGAGGTTCTCCTACCGCTCTACTCTGCCCTGCTGAGACCACAGCTGGAATATTGTGTCCAGTTCTGGGCCACTCACTTCCAGAAGGACACACAACTGCTGGAGAGAGTCCAGCACAGAGCCACTAATGTGATGAAGGGAGTGGAACATCTCCCTGATGAGGAAAGGCTTGAGGGAGCTGGGCCTGGAGCAGGCAGGTAGGACTGAGAAAGCTGGCTCCTTCCCCATCCCTATGGAGACAGAGGCAAAGAAGCAGGGCTTTCTGTTACTGGGAGGCCTGTTATGGAAGATTTCCTCTCCGTGCTCCTTCAGAGGTTTGTGTTACCTGTCTGGGGTTTATGCAATAGGCAGTCGTTTATCTGATGAAGTTGGAGTCTGAATTTGTAGGCTTTTCACATCAGGTTATTTCTCCTCTGTGTCAGATATGATTTAATGATAGGTTAATTAGAAGTAATCTGTCAGAATAGTTTAGCCATAAGCTGAAGACATTTTCTGCACAGGTCGAAGCTGAATAACCAGCAAGAAGTGGAAGGAGGGATGCTCAGCAGCCATTCAGCTAATTAACGAGGGAGAGCAAAAATTCTAGGAGCAGTGGAATTTACAGTGGAAAGAAGCTAACTGCAGGAAAGGAGGATCAGACTGTGATTAGTAGTGAGAGGTATGAAAGTTCTCATTATAAAAGCAATCCTGGTGCTCCTGCCCTGCAGCCATTTAAAAGAGACTCAGAGAAGAGAGATAGGGCCTGGTGTTTGGAGGAGAGCTTCCTCCATACCTCGTAACAGGATTTTGGGGGGAACTACAGGTGGTTGATTTTTCCTGAAACATAGTTTGAGGCTTTCCCTGACCACAGCAGTTCTGCAGGTAGCTGGGCATGAGGCTGTGCTGTGGACCTTGTGATAAGAACTGGGCAGTGAGGTTCCTTGAGATTAGGCTGAAGCTGATGTCGAAGGGAGTGGAGCATCTCCCTGATGAGGAAAGGCTGATGGAGCGGTCTCTTTAGCTTAGAGAAAAGGAGACTCAGGGGTGACCTCATTAATGTTGATAAACATGTGAAGGGTGGGTGTCAGGAGGATGGAGACAGGCTCTGCTCAGTGTTGTCTAATGATAGGACAAGAGGCAGTGGGTGTGAGCTGGAACATAGGAGGTTCCACATCAGTCTGAGAAGGAACTTCTTCCTGGTGAGGGTTATGGAGCCCTGGAGGGGGCTGCCCAGGGAGGTTGTGGAGTCTCCTTCTCTGGAGACGTTTAAAACCCACCTGGATGTGTTCCTGTGCGACTGGATCTAGGTGATCCTGCTGTGGCAGGGGGATTGGACTAGATGATCTTTCAAGGTCCCTTCCAACCCCTAATGTCCTGTGAGTCTGTGAACTGTACAGAGATGACTTATGTGCAGGCAGCACAGCAGTTTCCAAACATTCCGACATTATTTAAGGAAACACTTTCACAGATCCACCACAGTTTATTCAATCCCCCTTTAGATTCACTCTGATCTCAGTGCAGGGGTGTGTTTTCACCATTGCAAGTCAAATGAATGGAGCTACTTAATGTACTTTTTAATGAGGACACCGAACGCAGAGCTTCCAGCGGAGCGTTCGGCCGTAGGGATTTGTTTCTAGCAACGTGTCATCTCCACTTCAGTTCTCAGTTACATCGATGGCATTACTCAAGGGACAAAAATAGCTAGATTATTGCTCGTGTATGTATGCATTGGAGTTATTTGCATGAGATTGACAGGGAATGCCTGCCTGGCCTTAAAAACAAGCCAAAAAAGGAAAATAACGTATGATATTGCAAAGTGGCACGTGAATTACCTCACTTTCTCATCTCAGCCTGTCTCTCACTACAACTCATGTTATAGACACAGCACAATACTCCAAAGCTTGAAATAGATCTACCACTTACAGCCAGAGGACTCTTTTATGCTAATCATTGGGCAAGACAGCCCACTCCTTTGACCAGTGGACACAATCAGTGGAAGACAGTCTCAACACTGAGGTCTTTCAAATGAAAATACAGCTACCCAAGCAAAAATAGAAACATACTTTTAAAATTTTATATAGTTTTGCATAATTATGAAATACGTAAAATTATCACAGAATGTTAGGGGTTGAAATGGACCTCGAATAATCATCTAGTCTAACCCCCCTGCCAGACCAAGACCACCTAGACCAAGTCATACAGGAACATGTCCAGGCAGGTTTTAAACATCTCCACAACATCCCTGGGCAACCCCTTCCAGTGCTCTGTCACCCTCATCGGGAAGAAGTTCCTTCTCATATTGATGTGGAACCTCCTGTGTTCTACCGTACGCCCATTGCTCCTTCTCCTATCATTAGATGACACGGAGAAATGTCTGGCTCCATCCTCCTGACACCCACCTTTCACATATTTATTTGGAGCATCTCCATGATGAGGAAAGGCTGAGGGAGCTGGGTCTCTCTTCTGGAACAGGCTGCCCAGGGAGTTTGTTGAGTCTCCTTCACTGAAGACCTTTAAGACCTGCTTGGATGTGTTCCTGTGTGACTTGGTCTAGGTGATCCTGCTGTGGCAGGGGGGTTGGACTAGATGATCTTTGAGGTCCCTTCCAATCCCTAACGATTCTGTGATTCCATGATTCTTTGATTCTTTAGCTTAGAGAAAAGGAGACTGAATGTCAATAAATATGTGAAGGGGGCTGTCAGGAGGATGGAGCTAGGCTCTGCTCAGTGGCATCTAATGATAGGACAAGGGGCAGTGGGTGTGAGCTGGAACAGAGGAGGTTCCACATCAGTCTGAGAAGGAACTTCTTCCCAGTGAGGGTGACAGAGCACTGGAAGGGGCTGCCCAGGCAGGTTGTGAAGTCTCCTTCTATAGAGACATTTAAAACCCACCTGGACATGTTCCTGTGCGACTGGATCTAGGTCCCCCTCCTGTAGCAGGAGGATTCGACTAGATGATCTTTCAAGATCCCTTCCAATCCCTAATGTTCTGTGATTCCATTCATCACAACCTAAGATGCATCCTAGACCTCTGGACAGTTGTGCCCAAAACCAAAGGCAAGAAGTTATTACAGTCTTGATCCATGGCATATTCTGTGATGGTACAAAGAACCACTGAATGTCTTTGGTTGGAAGAGGTCTTCCATTCATCAAGTCCAACCTTTGACCCAGCACTGAGAGATCACCACTAAATCACGGCCCTAAGCCATGGTCCACACATTTAAACACCTGTAGGGATGGTCACTCCACCTCTGCCTGGGCAGCGGGTTCCAATGTTTAACTACCCTCTCAGTGAAGAATTTCTTCTTGATATCCAGCCCACACCTCTCCTGGATTTCAAGATAGTAGAGGTAAAATATCCTAGACACTGTATTTACACTTTCTCAGCTGAGCAGGTGTGTGCTAACAGGCACAGGCTGGCTGCGAGACCTTTTCTTTCTTTCAGTGCTCCTTCTTGGGGAAGAAAGTATTCCTGCTTTGGGTAACAGCTATTTTGAGCTCTGGCACAGAACTGAGATTCTTAAGAGATCATTTGTATCACAAGGGCTCGCTCTGTACTTCCTCAGTGCTTAGAGGCACATTTCAGCTTTCAAACCAAAATTTTTGATGGTTCTTGAAAACAAATCCGGGGTCTTGCTTGGGCTTCTGAAAAAGCACAGGGCTGTGAAAGCCAAATTATTAAAGCCTTCTGGTCTGAAACACAGAGAAAGTTGGACCCCCCTTCTCTATTTTTCAATCTGTTCTCTGAAACATATTTGACCCTCACGCAGGGATTGTGTTTCTTAAAGCCAAAAGGGAAGATGATTCATAACATCCTATTCAAGAAGACAACTGAGCTGATGGTTTAGCTGACTGCGTATCTGTTTCCAAAGGGACTAAATTTAAATGGATGTGATCACAGTATTCAGTACATACGTGATGTTGCATGATGGCCAGACACATTAGGGGCATTGTTGCCACAGAAGAGGCTAGCGCATGGGGTTTAGTCCACCTATGGTTTAGACTTCTTGGATAGATGTTCAACTCACGTGTAGGCCAGGCACTGCTCTCATTGAGGCCTGTGTTAGAAACTGTGTCCCCAGCAGGAGCAGGGAGGTGATTGTCCTCCTGGACTCAGCACTGGGGAGGCTGCACCTTGGGTACTGGGTCCAGTTTTGGGCACCTCAGTACAAGGGAGGGGCTGGAGCGAGGGCAGAGGAGGGCAATGAAGCTGGGGAAGGGCCTGGAGAATGCATCTGATGAGGAGAGATGGAGAGAGTTGGGGCTGTTTAGTTTGAGGAAGAGGAGGCTGAGGGGAGACCTCATCACTCTCTACAACTATCTGAAAGGACACTGTGGAGATGTTGGTGCTGGGCTCTTCTCACAGGTCATTAGTGACAGAATCACAGGGAAGGGCTTCAAGCTCTACCAGCGGTGTGTTAGATTGGACAGGAAGAAATTCATACGAGAGAGTGGTCAGGCCATGGAATGGGCTGCCCAGGGTGGTGGTTGAGTGCCCATCCCTGGATGAGCTTAAAAGACACTTAAATGTAGTGTTGGAGGAATCTGGTTTAGGGATGAACTTGCAGAGCAGGGTTGATGGTTGGACTCAATCATCCTAAGGGTCTTTTCCAACCTCAGTGGTTCTGTGATTCTATGATTCCATGGTTCTAAGGAAAAATTCATTCAAAAATCAAGGGTTATACAGTTTGTATCTGTTCATATTGTGAAAGGGCTCTCTGTGCTCTTGTCTGACGGCAGAATTTTAATCTCCAGCACTGATTTGGTGAATTTTAAGTGTTCTGTTTGCCCTTCTGTAAAATACAATGCGTTTCTCTGATTGTGTTATCAAGGTGAAAAACTGTTTGTCCTTCTTAAATAACCAGAGGAAAGAATGAACCTCCGGTATTACAGATAAATATAGTTCAATGGGACAAAAATAGGAAGAAGGACAGCGGGTTGGAAGTATTTTAAAACATCCTTTGTTTTCTGTTCCTAGTGGTTGATTCCCATTATTTTCAATAATTGATGTGTATCCAGGTTTATTATTGGAACTGGTTTTTGGGATTTGTGTCTCGGTGCTCTTGTGTGCCTTCCCTTTTTGAAAAGGCACTTTGCCCTCCCAGTCAGTACCCAGCTCTGACTGAACTATGTGATCTGTGCCTGCCATGGGAAACTGCCCCTCTCTGAGCAGCAGTTAATGTGAATCATCTCTTCATGTACCAGTATAGGCTGAGGACTGATCTGTTGGAGAGAGTGTAGGAGAAAGGGACCTGGGGGTCCTGGGGGACAGCAGGATGATCAAGAGCCAGCCAAGAAGGCCAACGGCATCCTGGAGTGGATCAGAAGAGGTGTTGTTAGCAGATCAAGAGAGTTTCTCCTCCCACTCTACTCTGCCATGGTGAGACCACAGCTGGAAGATTGTGTCCGGTTCTGGGCCCTTCAGTTCCAGAAGGACACAGAACTGCTGGAGAGAGTCCAGCACAGAGCCATAAAGATTATGAAGGGAGTGGAGCATCTCCCTGCTGAGGAAAGGCTGAGGGAGCTGGGTCTATTGAGCTTGGAGAAACAGAGACTGAGCAGTCACCTCATTAATGTTGATCAATATGTGAAGGGTGGGTGTCAGGAGGATGGAGCCAGGCTCTGCTCAGGGGCATCTAATGATAGGACAAGGGGTAACAGGTATGAGCTGGAACAAAGGAGGTTCCACATCAATATGAGAAGGAACTCCTTGGTTAGGGTGACAGAGCACTGGAGGGGGCTGCCCAGGGAGGTTCTGGAGTCTCCTTGTTTGGAAGTGTTTAAAACCTGCCTGGGTATGTTCCTGTACAACTGGATGTAGGTGATCCTGCTGTGGCAGGGGGATTGGACTGGATGATCTTTCAAGGTCCCTTCCAATCCCTAATGTTCTGTGGTTCTGTGTTTGGTAAATGTTTTTCACATGAGTCAGTGTTCCTGGGCAATCCATAAACACTGTAAAAACTTCCTTTTTTTGGAAAAAACCTAACTGAAAACCAACCTGTAGACTTCCTTACTCTAACAGGAAATACACAAACACCTGAAGAATGAAGATGCAATGTTGACACCAGTGAATAATAGATCACCTCAAAAAACCAACAGAAATCCCAACTCAAATTCTCATCAAAACAACTTTAAGTCACAGAATCACAGAACATTGGGAATTGGAAGGGACCTCGAAAGATCATCCAGTCCAATCCTCCCTGCCAGAGCAGGATCCCCTAGACCCAGTCGCAGAGGAACATATCCAGATGAGTTTTAAATGTTTCCAGAGAAATAGACTCCACAACCCCCCTGGGCAGCCCCTTCCAGTGCTCTGCCACCCTCATCGTGAAGAAGTTCACAAAGGGAGTTTTGCCAGAGAGAACAGGAAGGCCACTAGGACATAGTTTCTGCCATATGCAAGCAGCCAAATGCATCTTCTGATGCCTGGAATTGTCAGCAGGTATGTCTGGGTGATACCAGACATCACTGAACACATAATACTTCCGAACGAAAGAGTATAACTAGAGAGGCATGTTCCAAGCTATGGCAGGACTTTGAAATTACTTAGCACTGGAAGCATAAGCATTTAGCCACTGAAACAAAAGCCTCAGCTCAGATGTCTAAGATGCCTTTAGAAGGTGCAACTGCATGAGGCTAGAAAGCAAAAGTGAATCACTGGTCAGCAGATAAAAATAGAAAGATTTGGGCCATGCCAGAAGAGTTTCATTGCTCTGTTGCAAATATGGGATGAGCGCTTGTTCTTACTGTAGGTTTTGTATTTTCAAGCTGTAGGTGCAGAGTTTGTAACAACAGTTTTTCACTGAATCACAGAACTGTAGAACATTAGGTATTGGAAGGGACCTTGAAAGATCATCCAGTCCAATCCCCCTGCCACAGCAAGATCCCCTAGATCCAGCCACATAGGAACACATCCAGGCGGGTTTTAAACATCTCCAGAGAAGGAGACTCCACAATCTCCCTGGGCAGCCCCTTCCAGGGCTCCGTCACCCTCACCAGGAAGAAGTTCCTTCTCAGCTTGATGTGGAAGCTCCTATGTTCCATCTCACACCCACTGCCCCTTGTCCTCTCACTAGATGCCAGTGAGCAGAGCCTGGCTCCATCCTCCTGACACCCACCCTTTACATATTTATCAACATTAATGAGGTCACCCCTCAGTCTCCTTTTCTCCAAGCTAAAGAGACCCAACTCCCTCAGCCCTTCTTCATCAGGGAGATGTTCCGCTCCCTTCATATTCCTAATGGCTCTGTGCTGGACTCTCTCCAGCAGTTCTGTGTCCTTCTGGAAGTGAGTGGCCCAGAACTGGATGCAAGATTCCAGATGCAGTCTCACCAAGGCAGAGTAGAGGGGGAGTAGAACTTCTCTTGATCTGCTAACAACCCCTCTTCTGATCTACATTGTAATCACACACACACGGAAAAAAGGCAAAAAGTATGTGAAGGGTGGGTGTCAGGAGGATGGAGCCAGGCTCTGCTCAGTGTCATGTAATGATAGGACAAGGGGCAGTGGGTGTCAGCTGGAACACAGAAGGTTCTTCATCAATCTGAGAAGGAACTTCTTCATGGGAGGGTGACAGAGCACTGGAAGGGGCTGCCCAGGGAGGCTGTGGAGTCTCCTTCTCAGGAGATGTGTAAAACCACCTGGCCATGTTCCTGTGTGACTGGATACAGGTGATCCTGCTGTGGCAGGGGAATGGGACTGGATGATATTTGGAGGTCCCTTCCAATCCCTAAAGTTCTGTGATTCTGCAATTCTGTGAATGCAGTTTAAAAGGAAAAACACTTTTAGTGAAAAAGAACTCCATTTCCAATTGGACAAGCCACCTCTTTCCCCTCAAATTTTATTATTTTTAGCTGACCTTGGGTGTCGCTAGTCACAAAATGAATTAATCTATAAACACAGCTAACTCTGCATCTGGTATGGATTGTATCTATATCAGGCTCAAGAAGAGATCTATTTTCTTCCCTCATGGTGTACGTGTCACTTCACCAATTCGGAGGTTGTTCTAATGCAGTCTGGCTATAGCTTTGAAACGTGAGACAAGTGGGAGGTTTATTTTTTTCAGACAACACTGTACTTTTCTATCTGGTTTCTCATTTCTCATTCCCAGAGAAGTAATAAATAAGATGGATAGGCTCTCATCTGTAGTTTCCTTTCAATTACTCCAGGCTAAGTGCTGCTTTCGGAACTCTGTGCCACAGCCTTGTCTTAGCAGCCCTGGCTAATCCGGGAAACAGCGGCTGATTTAGTACCTGGACTGTCATGTGCAGAGTGGACCAAAGGTGGATGTGTCAGTCTGCAATTCCCCTTGAGGTGCCCTGCCAGCTACTGAACTGTTCCCATCTTCCTGCTGTCATAGCTGCTGCTGCTGGAGGGAAGAGATCTTGTAGTGGACTTCTACCATTTAAAAAGAAGTCTCAATTCTTGGGAGGTTTCACAGAATCACAGGACTTTAGGGAATGGAAGGAACCTTGAAAGATCATCCAGTCCAATCCATCCGCCACAGCAGGATCCCCTAGATCTAGTTGCACAGGAACATACCCAGGCAGGTGTTAAACATCTCCTGAGAAGGACACTCTACCACCTCCCCGGCCCACATGTTCTAGTGCTCTGTCACACTCACCAGGAAGAAGTTCCTTCTCAGATTGACGTGGAACCTCCTGTGTTCCAGCTCACACCCATTGCCCCGTGCCCTATTATCAGATGTCACTGAACAGAGCCTGGCTCCATCCTCCTGACACCCACCCTTCACATATTCATCAACATTAATGAGGTCACCCCTGTCTCCTTTTCTCCAAGCTCAAGAGACGCAGCTCCCTCAGCCTTTACTCATAAGGAGATGTTCCCCTCCCTTCATCATCTCTGTGGCTCTGCGCTGGCCTCTCACAAGCACTTCTGGAACTGAGGATCCCAGAACTGGACACAATATTCCAGATGTGGTCTCACCAGGGCAGAGTAGAGGGGAAGGAGAAGCCCTCTTGATCTACTAACTTCTCCTGTTCTGATCAACCCCAGGATGCCGTTGGCTTTCTTGGCCACAAGGGCACGTTTCTGGCTCATGGTTTCACACATCTAACGAAGAGCCTCATATGAGATGGGCTGCATGTAGATTGATGGATAATGATTCTTTTTTATCAACCCTTTTTGTCTCAGTTGAAATAATAGCCAAAGAAATTCAGTGGCACAACTACAAGCCCAACGTTGTGATTAAACATTTTAATGTACTTGTATGGTAGATTAGATAGTTGGAGTTGTTGGAACTGATGTATCTGGAGATGTGAAAAGTATTTGAAACCCCTTCAGTATCTCAATTGCTTTGTCGCCATCAAGTGGTTTCTGAAGGCATTTCACCGCATCAGTTCGGTAAGCCTAAATAATTGAAGTTAGAGAATCAAAGAATCACAGAACACTAGTGATTGGAAGGGACTTCGAAAGATCAGCTAGTCCAATCCCCCTGCCACAGCAGGATTCCCCAGACCAAGTCGCACAGGAACATATCCAGGAGGTTTTAAACATCTCCTGAAAAGGAGGATTCACAGCTCTCCTGGGCAACCTCTTCCACTTCTTCACCCTCATGGTGAAGAAGTTCCTTCAGATACTGATGTGGAACCTCCTGTGTTCCAGCTCACACCCACTGCCCCTTGTCCTCTCACTAGATGCCCCTGAGCAGAGCCTGGCTCCATCCTCCTGACACCCACCCTTCACATATTTACCAATATCCATGGGGTCACCCCTCAGTCTCCTTTTCTCCAAGCTGAAGAGACCCAGCTCCCTCAGCCTTTTACAGAATCACAGAATCACTCTGCTTGGATAAGACTCCTGGGAGTCCAACCATCTACCCTACCTTACAAGTTCACCCCTAAACCAGATCCCCCAACACCTCATCCAAACGATCTTTAAACACATCCAAGGACGGCGACTCAACCCCCTCCTTGGGCAACCCATTCCAGTGCCTGACCACCCTTTCTGGGAAAAACGTTTTCCTAATGTGAAGTCTAAACCTCCCCTGTTGTAACTTGAACCCAGTCCCTCTTCTATCACTAATTGTTTGTGAGAAGATACCAGCAGCAACCTCTCCACAACCTCCTTTCAGGTAGTTGTAGAGAGTGATGAGGTGTCCTCTCATCCTCCTCTTCTTCAAACTAAAGAGCCCCAGCTCTTTCAGTCTTTCCTCGTAAGATTTGTTCTCCAGGCCCTAATAAGGGAGATGCAGCCACAGCCACTGCCCCTTCTCCTATCATTAGATGCCACTGAGAAGAGCCTGGCTCCATCCCTAAACCCCCCTCCTCCCTAAACATCCCCCAACACCCAACTACGTGAATCCGTAAGCCTGGCCTCATTCCAGCCATGGACTACCACAAGTACAGCCACAGACCTCTGTCTTTGCGGTGATTTGGCACCGCTTTTCTCGCGGCAGAAATCTGCTCTATTACTTCCTCAGACTCCTGCCAGACAAGAAAATCAGTCACCCAGACGATGGCGGTATTTTCCCAATGTAGTTATCCAGCAGGACAGTAGTAGAGAAAAAGTTCATTACAGCTCCTAGACAGCTCACAGGTTTTGTCTTTCTTTTTCTCTAATCTTCAACTCCTCTTGTATTATCCTTCCCTTTCCTACTCTACTTAAAAAATTAGCTTTATTTAGGATTTAGTAATATTTTCTGAGTTACTCTGAAGTGCTTACAGTGAGTGTCATCCCACTGATGAAGAGGTGGAAATGACAGCCCTGTCAACATTGACTGCACTTTTCACATTGAGTGGGTAGGTATTAAAAAGAAATAAGTAAGGAATTGTCTTCTGTTTCACCAGCCATTTCTTTGTTTTCATTTTCCAAATATAAATAAAGTTAATATAAGCTTTCTACGTTTACAGAGCCATTTCTAGCAGACTCTGTCTGAAGTGATGCTCAAAGATACACACACAGCATCACAGAACCACAGAACATTAGGGACTGAAAGGGACTTCGAATGATAAGCTAGTCCAATCCCCCAACCACAGCAGGATCACCTAGAACAAGTCAC
The DNA here is from genome assembly GCA_013400115.1 of Rhinopomastus cyanomelas. Lineage (NCBI taxonomy): Eukaryota > Metazoa > Chordata > Aves > Bucerotiformes > Rhinopomastidae > Rhinopomastus > Rhinopomastus cyanomelas. Next base: position 289,278 of record VXBP01001169.1, read on the forward strand.
ACAGGAACATGTTCAGGTGGGTTTTAAACGTCTCTAGAGAAGGAGACTCCACAACCTCCCTGTTCCACACGTTCCAGTGCTCTGTCACCTTCATCAGGAAGAAGTTCCTTCTCAGATTGACATGGAACCACCTCCCCTGAGCAGTCCCTGGGCACCTGCTGGTGCCCCCAGACTGCCCAGCCTGAGCTCAATGGGGCTTCAGCCCACTTTGCCCTGCCAGAACCTTCCGGCACACCTGGCTTTGCAGTGATGGTCAAAGGCCTTTGGGGTTCCCACTGGGACTCTGGGGCTCTTTCCTCAAGGTGAAGGGCTGGGGTTGCTCAGGGCAGCCCTGATCCCTGGTCCCCAGCTCAAGCACAACCCGCCAGCCCCCAGCCCAGGGCTGCAGTCCCCAGCCAAGGAGCGCATGAAGCAGGAGTGGCTGCAACAGTTTATTTGCAGGGCTCTGTGAGGTGGGGGTGTCCTCGGGCAGGCAGCTCTGGGGATGGTGGGTCACCTCCCGGTGCTGGTGGATGCTGCTGTGGGAATCAGTACATTCTCCTCCTCCTCCTTCCTGTCCTCCTTGTCACCCTTCTCACCGTCAGCTTCACAGGCGTAAGAGCTGCAAAGGGCAATGGAGCCAACACTGAGTCCCCCAGCCTGCTCCCTCCAGCCGCCCATCACACACCACCAACATCCCCGGGGTGCCACCAGCCCGGGGCATCTGGGGACACCCTGCACCCCCTGCCATCACCCCAACCTGGCCCTTGGCTCCTCATCCTCCTCCTACGGCGCGTGGTGCCGAGTCGCCTGCGTCTCCTCGAGGAGGACCGGCTCCTGGAGCGGGTTCGGCGGCGGCGCCTGTAGCGGGCCATGGCTACCTCTGCTGCTCGGTGCTGGGAGGGCACTGCCACTGCTGCCCAGGAGACCAGAGGCTAAGGCTGAGGGCTGTGATGACATCACAGTGATGGGGGTGGGCAGGGAATGACATCACAGTGCAGGGGGTGGGCAGGGAATGACATCACAGTGCTGGAGGTGGGCAGGGAATGACATCACAGTGCTGGGAGTGGGCAGGGAATGACATCACAGTGCTAGGGGTGGGCTGGGAATGACATCACAGTGCTAGGGGTGGGCAGGGAATGACATCACAGTGCAGGGGGTGGGCAGGGAATGACATCACAGTGC
>VXBP01001169.1:296636-349014 GCA_013400115.1 Rhinopomastus cyanomelas
ATGAGGCCACCCCTCAGTCTCCTTTTCTCCAAGCTCAAGAGACCCACCTCCCTCAGTGTTTCCTCATCAGGGAGATGCTCCACTCCTTTCATCCTCTCCGTGGCTCTGCGCTGGAATCTCTCCAGCAGTTCTGTGTCCTTCTGGAAGTGAGTGGCCCAGAACTGGATGCAAGATTCCAGATGTAGTCTCCCCAGGGCAGAGTAGAGGGGGACTTGAACCTCTCTCGATCTGCTAACCTCCCCCTTTCTTACCCACCCCAGAATGCCATTGACCTTCTTGGCCACAAGGGCACATTGCTGGCTGGTCACCCTCTTGTCCACCAGGACCCCTAGATCCCTTTCCCCTACCCTTATAGACCATAAAAGACCAGACAGTTTTGTGATGGTGGATAAGTAGACAGTTAGTGACAATGATGAGCACCGTGACTTCATTGCCACTAAAATACACGCAGCAGCATCAATAACCCGTTGCTCATGACCACGACCTGAACACGCCAGCAGCTCGCACAAATACCTGCTCATCCTAACTGCGAATCACGTGTGGTGCTTTTCCATTCCAAGTCTGCATGAGCTCAGTCTCAGTAATTCCAGGCTTCATCGTGCTGGAAGAGGACATTCTTGTCTAAAACACAGAACATGAACAAAAGATGTCAAGGCGTGGTGTCCCAGGCAGTATTCAAATTTTCAGTAAGACTTAATGGCCAGAGCTACTTTCAAGTTCCTGCAGAACGTGTAATGAGTGTCACACGTGCCCACATCTAGGTGATCCTGCTGTGGCGGGGGGATTGGACTAGATGATCTTTCAAGATCCCTTCCAATCCCCAATGTCTGTGACTCTGTGATTCGGTGAATACCTCACAGTCAGCATTTAATTTGATAAAATTACTTAGACTACCTACTGGGAAAATATTGTAACAAGAACCTAGATTGTCAATTGCTATTAATACTTTGAATGAAAATCCTGGAAGAAAAGACAGTAGGAATGTGATCTGATTCTGCTAAAGATGAATCTTCAAATGTTTTTCCAGACAATCCATAAAAGTGCTGAAAAATGTTGGTAGCTAAAGTTCTGTGGTTTATCCTTTAATCATGTTGACTGAATAATGTATGAGACAAAGAGCTAGCTTTTCAAATATCAGAAACACAAGCCCATTCCTGACTCCAGTGACCTCATTTTGAAGCCACTGTGACGTTAGGTACAAAGCGACTTCACAGAATCACAGAACATTAGGGATTGGAAGGGACCTCAAAAGATCATCTAGACTTCATGGATATAGGCTTCAAACATTTTATTAATCTCTGAGTAATGAGCTGAATTGGGCAAGGGATGCAAAGAACCATGAAGGTTTCTACTTTGGCAAGAAAATTAAGATTAAAGGAAGTGCTAAAGAACTAGTGACAACCCACTGAGTTCCAGCTGAGGAAATCAAATGGTTTTTGGCCTCACTTTCCCACCACAGCAGTATCACCTAGATCCAGTCACACAAGAACATGTCCAGGTGGGTTTTAAATGTCTCCAGAGAAGGAGACTCAACTAAACTCCCTGGGACGCCCATTCCAGGACTCTGTCACCCTCACTGGGAGGAAGTTCCTTCTCACTTTGATGTGGAACCTCCTGTGTTCTAGCTCACACTCACTGCCCCTTGTCCTGTCATTAGATGACACTGAGCAGAGCCTGGCTCCATCCTACTGTCATAGAATCATAGAATCACAGAATCATTACAGACTGGAAGGGACCTCTAGTCTAGAAAGATCATCCAGTCCAATCCCCCTGCAACAGCAGGATCACTCAGACCAAGTCACACAGGAACACATCCAGGCAGGACTCGAACATCTCCAGTGAAGGAGACTCCACAACCACCCTGGGCAGCCTGTTCCAGTGCTCTGTCACCCACCAATCACATATTTATCAACATTAAGGAGACTTATAAACAGACAACAATTTGTCAAGTACTAACACGATTATAGAACTGAGGAATCACAGGATGCTAGGGATTGGAAGGGGCCTCCAAAGATCACCCAGTCCAATCCCCCTGGATTGGATCACCTCCATCCAGTTGCACAAGAACATATCCAGGCAGGTTTTTAATGTCTCTAATGACTCTTACTTGTTTTCATATCTTTAGTTTTGATATAAAATGGACATGTTTTGCACGGAAGGGAGCCCATTTTGCTTTTTTGGGTTGATGACAGGGCAAAAATGTAGTGGATGTAGCTTTTATACCTAGTAGGAAAGCTTTGGCTCGATGTGATCCCTCTTGCCCAGGGCAAAGCCTGCTAATGTTCTTGGTGCTGAATCAGTAACTCAGAAGAGCGATGGACCCAGTGTATTACTGGAACAACGTTGACGTTGCTCTAATATACGCCAGCAATCACAGTTGAGAAGAAATGAAGGATTTTAAATTGGTTTGGCAAGAAGAAAGGAGGTAGTTCATGATGGTTTGGATTGAAGCAGTTCTGTAAAGTTCTTTAAACTGTATACTGCCTTCATGTACTGGATAACACACTTCACACTGTGATTCTCATGAATATGCACATGATTTCTCATCTTGCTGGTGAAGGGCCTGGAGAAGAAATCTTATGAGGAGAGATTGAGAGAGTTGGGGCTGTTTAGTTTGAGGAAGAGGAGGCTGAGGGGAGACCTCATCACTCTCTACAACTATCTGAAAGGACATTGTGGAGATGTTGGTGCTGGGCTCTTCTCACAGGTGATTAGTGACAGAACCAGAGGGAAGGGCTTCAAGCACCAAAAGGGGAGGGTTAGCTTGGACATCATGAAAAAATTCTTCCCAGAGAGAGTGGTCAGGGACTGGAACAGGCTGCCCAGAGTGGTGGTGAAGTCCCCAGCCCTGGATGAGTTTAAAAGACGCTTAGATATGGTATTGAGGGATCTGATCAAGGGGTGAACTTGTAGAGTAAGACTGATGGTTGGACCGATGATCCCAATGGTCTTTTCCAATGTGAATGAGTCTATGATTCTATGATCTTCAGTTTTAATGTAATGAATCTCATTAAACTACAACTTGACCCAATATTCCAGATGCAGTCTCATCAAGGCAGAGTAGAGGGAAAGAAGAACCTCTCTCAATCTGCTAACCACGAAAACTTCACTCATGAAACTGCTGGACTCTCTCCAGCAGTTCTGTGCAGGTTAATAGATTAATAATTATTGTTGTTAGGTTAGAGATTAATATTGTAGTTTAATAATAGTAATTGATAGGTTAATAGATTTTGAACAAGAAGATGAGATCACACAGGATGTTACTGCTTGGAGTCTATGAACTACTCTCCTCAGAGTGCACAGGTAGGTACCGTAGTTTGTGCGGGAAGACAATTTGCTCAGTGTGTGCTAGCATGAGGAAACTTTTGTTCTGGACCAAAACACTGGCTGCGGTAACTGTTTCAGCATCTGAGGGCCGTGTAGCCCAACTTTCAGTCTAATGCACAGAAGGCCAATGAGTCATTTGAGAATTAGCTCAAAGCAAGGAGCAATTTTGTGGCATTTTGAAAATAAAGTCAGAAAACAACGTACGATTTGCATCTCAAAAAGAAAGTAGAAGCTACTCTGATGCTGCCCCTTATTGCGTCAGGTATTGATCACGGTCCTCTACTTTTCATACGGCATTGAAACATTTATTAGCGAAGCGAGTCTTCTTAAGTAGACAGTAATCTTCTTCAGCAATGTTTAGAATTCCCATTAAAAGCAATTACTTCACTGCAAATAGGTAAACAAGTACCCTCCAGTGACTATCCAACACAACTGAAACTACTCTTAGCTAATGCATTAGGACAAACTTCTGCTACAGAAGGTACATTTGCAGCTGGAACTGAAAATGGACAGGGTTGGATCAGACATATTAAAGACCAGAAAGCTTCAAGGATCACCTGATGAGTAGGGACGCTCCTCCCACACTAAGCAATACATACCTACCTCATTTAAATAAGAGTCTCCCTACGCGAAGCGAGCCATGAGCTAACGCGACCGGTTGCCTCACACGTCCCAAGAAATAACTGATATAAGCGTCAAACAAGGATTCAGATAGTCAAATCTTTGTTTTCTTTATATATGTGGTGCTTCAGAGAGAAATCACCTGCCAACTTCTTGAATGGTAAGCGTGACAAAGTTTTCCTGTAGCTCAGATTCTGTTGCTCAAATTTTTATTGGGCCTATTTTACTTTTGCTTTTAGGGAGCTTTCTGTTGTTACAAATGTAAGAGAGAATAATTTGAGTTCGTATTTCAATGTGATTTTGGCATAATTTCAGCTAACCGAAGAACAACCCGAGGTAGCAGTATAGGTTGTGGACCAATCAGTTGGAGAGCAGTGTAGGAGAAAGGGACCTGGGGTTCCTGGTGGCCAGCAGGATGACCATGAGCCAGCAATGGGCCCTTGTGGCCAAGATGGCCAACAGCATCCTGGGGTGGATCAGAATGGGGGTGGTTAGCAGATCAAGAGAGGTTCTTCTCCCCCTTTACTCTGCCCTGCTGAGACCATAGCTGGAAGATTCTGTCCAGTTCTGGGCCCCTCAGTTCCAGAAGGACACAGAACTGCAGGACAGAGTCCAGTGCAGAGCCACAAAGATGAAGATGAAAGGAGTGGAACATCTCCGTGATGAGGAAAGGCTGAGGGCGCTGGGTCTCTTGAGCTTGGAGAGGAGGAGACTGAGGGGTGACCTCATGAATGTTGATAAATATGTGAAGGGTGGGTGTCAGGAGGATGAAGACAGGCTCAGTGTCATCTAATGATAGGACAAGGGGCAAAAGGTATGACCTGGACTCAATGATCCTGGGGGTCTTTTCCACACTAAAAGATTCTGTGATCGTATAAATGACTCTATATTTGTAAGATTCTATGAAAGCTTTTGTCTAGGAGCTAACCTGAAGCCAATAGTTGTTGAAATGAATTGCTGGGTTGTACTGGACTCCAGGAAGTATCATTAGCAGGAATATCCTCATGGAATGTCACTTCCCTTTTTAACAATTCAGGTTAACCATAAGATCCATCATACTTTCACAGAATCACAGCACATTAGGGATTGGAAGGGACCTCAAAGGACCGTCTAGTCCAATCCCCCTGCCAGAGCAGGACCACCTTTCTTTCAGAGAACAAATGTTACTCTGTGGTCCTCTGTTTCTAATTTCTTCTTGTTCAAAGCATTAAGAGTAGTATTCAAAATCTGTAAGATATAATTTTATATCTGATCATTATTAGGAAAATGGAAAACCCTGTGTTGTAGTAGAAATTAAACACTGTCTTCTAAATCCTCCTTTTTTACAAATCTGATGGATTAATAGATGAAATCCTACTGCTAAACATAGCAGCATGTTCCTTATTACAGCAGGATCTAGAGAAATAAAGCAGGTATTAAAAATCCTTTACATATATATAATTTTAACACTTGTAACCAGGTGACCTCTACCTTTAATACACATTATAAAGCATAACGGAGTGTTTACACTACTAGATTAAGGCCTTTAGTTGTTCTTGGAGCATTTAAGTTGGACTCTAAATTGTGCTCTGGAAAATAAATTCTAATTTCTTCATCCACTCTTTTTGCGGAAAAGATTGAAAGTCTTATGAGGATCTTCTCCTCCCTGATGAGGAAAGACTGAGGGAGCTGGGGCTCTTGAGAGTGAGGGATGACCTCATTAATGTTGATAAATATGTGGAGGGTGGGTGTCAGGAGGATAGAGCCAGGCTCTGCTCAGTGTCTTCTAATGATAGGACAAGGGGCAATGGGTGTGAGCCGGCACATAGGAGGTTCCACATCAATATGAGGAGGAACTTCACTGTGAGAATGACAAAGCTCTGGAAGGGGCTGCCGAGGGAGATTGTGGAGTCTCCTTCTCTGGAGACGTTTGAAACCCACCTGGACATGTTCCTGTGCGACTTGATCTAGGTGATCCTGCTGTGGTGGGGGAATGGGACTGGGTGATCTTTCGAGGTCCCTCCACCAGTGAGCCAAGAGCTGTAAGAAGATTGTGAGCACTATCAGGAATAAAAAATGTATTTGTGAGGATTATCAGGGATAATAAATCTCTGCATTTCTCAAAATAAAGACACTAGGGAGCAGTAAGTGAAGCTCTTGGTGAAAGAAAGAAAAAGAGCCTTTTCCACAAGCAGATAATGTATTACGGCACTTAGTGCCACAGGATATTGTGGCACGGACAGTATGAAAAGGGTTCAGAAAGGGCATAAGCAAAGTAATGGAGACTTGCCAGCTCATGGCTATTAAACAGGCTGGACTGGATGTGACACTTGGTTCTGGGTGCCCTTATGCTGCCATTTGCTAATTTGAGGCAAAAAAATCACCTCATCTGCCTTCTGTTGCTTTTCCTAAGCGTCTGCTGCGGCTTCTGCTTGACCTTTGGTAGGAGCGTTCTCATCATATTAAGTAAACTGTTAGTTCTGAGCTACAGATGTTCCTGGTAAAGGCTCATGGAGGATGACTCAGCTAAAGCCACTGCTTCTATCCGTACTGTTCCTATAGCTGCTCCACAGTTGTTGGCACAGGAAATCCTACACAGAATCACAGAACCTTAGGGACTGGAAGGGACCTTGAAGGATCATTTAGTCCATTCCCTCTCCTACAGCAGGATCATTTACATCCAGTTGTACAGGAACATATCCAGGCGGGTTTTAAACTTCGCCAGAGAAGGAGACTCCACAAGAACCCTGGGCAGCCCCTACCAGTGCTCTGTCACCCTCACAGGGAAGAAGTTCCTTCTGATATTGATATGGAACCTCGTGTGTTCCATCTCACACTCATTGTCCCTCGTCCTATCATTGGAAGACACTGAGCAGAGCCTGGCTCCATCCTCCTGACACCCACCCTTTACTTGTTTATCAAAATTAATGGGGGCACCCCTCAGTCTCCTTTTCTCCAAGCTCAAGAGACCCAGCTTCCTCAGCCTTTCCTCATAGGGGGTGTGTTACACTCCCCTCATCACCGCACTGGACTCTCTCCAGCAGTTCCGTGTCCTTCTGGAACTGAGGGGCCCAGAACTGGCCACACTATTCCAGATGTGGTCTCAGCAGGGCACAGTAGAGAGGGAGGAGAACCTCCTCTCGATCTGCTAACCACGAAAACTTCTGTTGTGAAACTAAAAAGCATTTAGTGCAAAGTAAATGCTGAGAAGCTGTAGAAACCTACTTTAAAGCTGTGGCACCGTCCTTCACCTCCGCAGCATCATCGCTGCCTGGGCGCCCACAGGCCCTAACGCGGGCCGCGCAGAGGGGCCCTTCCTCGTCCGCCTCGAGCGCTCGTTGGTGTCGGGTTCAGTCCCTGCCCGCTGCTCTCCCCGCGCTGCAGTTCGCCCGCGGGCGACCTCTGCCACCACAGGGGATGACAAAACCTGGACCCGCCACTGCCCGCCAGGGACCGCTGGCGCCCCGCAGCAAACTGGCCAGGCGGAGGGGTCCCGCCCGGCGCGACGCGGCTTCCCGCCAGGGGCGCGGCGGCGGGACACAGCCGCCGCTGTCCCCGCCTCCTGCCGCTGCCGCCTCGACGGGGCAGCCGGGCGCGGCGTCGACCCCGGCCGTCACTCGGGCTGTCTCCTGCAGGTGTCCGGAGCGGCGCGGGGCAGGGCGGCCGGGCGCCATGAAACGCAGACTGCTGCGGCTCTGCCAGTCCAGGGAGAAGGCGGCCGTCTCCAGCTCCTACCAGGGCGTCGTCTGCGAGGCGGATGCCGCCTCCGTCGCGTCGCAGGATGTCTTCAAGGTGCGTGCGGAGGGGCGCGGAGAGGGTGGCGGTGCCGGGGGTGGGATGGTGAGGGGACGGGCGCGGGGCTGCCCAAGGGCGCCGAGTTCCCCGTGGGACAAGGTGATGCCAAGGCTGGGGCGGCTGTGGGGCCGCTGGGACATGGCGGGGTGAAGGCGGAGGGTCAGCTGCGGGTCTGGAGGCAGCCGTGTGGGCGCCTCCCAGGTTATGCCCCAGACACCTCATTCTCCGTGAGGGAAGAACTGTGAGGGGTGCGAGGCAGGCTGGGTGCCGCACGGGCTGTGGGGCCTGAAGGCACGGGCTCGGCCACGTCTCCTTCCTCCAGGAAGGCAGGAGGGAGCAGGCGAACAAGGCTGAGAGTGTCAGAGGCGAGTGGTGGGCAACAGGCAGCTGCCACGGGGACCAGAACCCCGTGGGCATGGCTCTCCAGAAAGAGCCCTTCCCTCAGAGAGAGGCCCAGGGGTCACGATGGGAATAAGCAGCACATCTAGCAAGAAATGTCTCCAGAGTTCAGTGGCACTGAAGCCTTATGAGGGGAAAGGGAGCCAGCAGTGCAGCTTAGACACGTGGACTAGCTGCTGCGCAGGATCTTAGCTCTCCCATTTTTCACAGAGCAGGCCAAGAGTGTTGTGTTTAGATTGCAGATAGGGAGACTCAGGCCACACGTTACAAAGTGGTTTTTTAAGGGTCAGAATAATTAAACAAAGGAAGAGATTGCTTACTTAAGAAATGTTTAAGAGCAGACTAAACAAATTCAACAAATCCAGTGGATAGGTTTGAAGACATCTTGAGGTAATTTGCAGCCTTGTTTTTTGAGCATTAGCTGCACCGCTTCAGAATCACATAGCTCGTCACTCTGGTGGGTGATCTACTGCTACAGAGCTGTTCGGGCAAAGGAGCTTCTTTGCTGGTTCCAACCAACTGAAATACTGAGAACACCAAACTAGTACCTTCCTTTCCTGTTTTGTTAATTGAACGCTTCAGTATTGGCTGAAACATGTTCATTTTGTTGATAGAAACTGTCACCGTGCCACGCTTTGGCCACTTTTTTTGGCCTTACATTGACAAAACAATTCCAGTGCAAAGAGTTGCAAAATGTGGTCTAAATCAATTGGAACCCTTGAAAATCATAGCAATCACAATGGAGTTAGCACAGGAAGGAATAGAAGACACTGGGCCTTAAATTAGAGACCTCCTGAATAGGTATAGAAATTTTTATCACAGAACATCATGGTTTGGAAGGGACCTTGAAAGATCATCCAGTCCAATCCCGCTGTCACAGCAGGATCCCCTAGACCAAGTCACACAGGAACACATCTGGGTGGGTTTTAAATGTCTCCAGAGAAGGAGGCTCCACAACCCCCCTGGGCAGCCTGTTCCAGTGCCCTGTCTGTATGTGACTGATGTCTTGCTGTTGTGACAGTTGAGCTTCTTAAGTTTTATATGTGACTGACGTCTTGTTTTTGTGACAGTGGAGCTGCCCTAAGTCACCTTCCCACAGTGATACAACCTGTTCCCTACTAGCCTGCTCTCGCTGCACTTTTGAAGCAGGTGCAACCTCTGTATTTGGCCCCAGTCTTCTAAATCATTACACACGTTAGTGCTGTTATTCGCATGAGTAACTCACTGAGGTCTTGGGGCTGTAAAGCTGGATGGTGTTGAACACACGCTGAAGCATATGAATGGGCTGCCCTGAATCAATTAATGACAGCAAAAATTGTTGAGTAGTTGTGGCTCAGAGGTCCTTCAGAGCAAAGTATTTGTTTTATGTCTGAGGGAGAAGTGATTATAGGGAATTTCTGTTTCTGACCCTTTGCTTGCATACACATCTTGGGAAAGATTTGTGTTATTTTTGATGGTAGTTTTTTTCTTTTTTTTGTTTATTCTTTATTTTCTGTTTTTCCTTTATTTTTTTCTATATTATTTAGTTTACTTTTTCTTTACTATTTAGGGGTTTTTTTGTTTGTTTTTTCTTTATTCCATCTTAATTTTTTAATAACCAGTTTTTACATTCCTGCCAATTCTACTGCAGTTCCTTTCTTCCATCACTTTTCTTCATGCACAGTTCTGAAACACTCTAACAGAAACACTAATACCATAAATGAAGAATTAGCAGGGCTTCCAGAGTGAGCTTTGATTGCGGAGCGCAGCACCAGGAAGGTGTCAAGATGTCACAGGGCTGACCTGTCAGAGAGCTTTGTGGCATGTTATGCTGTGAAAATACCAAGGAGCCCATGGGATGCTCTGAGGGCACTGCTGAAAGTATTGGTTGCTGTGACACAATGAACATCAGTGAAACCCAGCAGCTGAACTTGAAAGCCCAGGATGAGGTATCGGTCTCTGTATGAAGATCTAGAAAAAGAATTGATCAAGATCATTAATTTTGCCTCTCTGTTGAATTTAATTGACAACAACTAGTGAGATTATAAAACTGTAGGTGATGAATTTGCTTGTTTGAGATTTTCCATAGCGGACAGAGGATCCCCAGCTCCCTACACAAGAAAAAGTAATGAATTCAGTGTAATTTCTTCACATTTCAGTGTAAATTTTGTCCCATTTCTCATCTGGGCCTGATTTTGCCATCAGTTAAATCAATCAGAGTTTCACTGCTGTCTCAATTAGATCAGGATTGATGTACTTCTGTGTGAAACTAAGCGGTTGGGAGAAAGGTATCAAGCAGTAACGTGCCCACCATAACACACAATAGCATTGCTACCTCCTTGTGCTAGGGAGAGGAGAAAATAAGACTATCTGTTTCTAAAACAGGTGATTTCAGATGGAAGTGCCTGTAGGCTACGGAGCTTCATTAAGAAGAATCGTTCTGGGCTTGCCAAAGTAGATGAATTAAACGCCACCCCACTGCATCATGCTGCAGAAGGAGGTCAAATCGAATTGATGCAGTTGATCATAGATGATTCTTCCTGTGAAGGTAACACACACTTCATGGTCTATTGTGTTTAACAGAAGAAACAACAGTTCAGTAACCAGTGTTTGATATCCAGCTGAAGCAGAAGTGTTACGTGCTGTCTGCATTTGTAGATTTGAATACAGTTCAAGCTGTCTGCCACAGCTTGTGCAGCCTGACGGGTGGTTTGGGGTAACCCTTGTTACATTAGGCCTGGTTTCTCTCTAATTTTCTTTAACTGATACTTCTTGTTTGGGGGAACTCAGATTTACAGTCCTGATCTGAAAAAGGAAACTGCAGTGAAGTACAGTGTGCCTGACTTTTTGTCTCCCTTTTTTGTGCTGTGTGGGTTTTGTTTGATTTATAACTCTGGAAATACGAGAGATAAGGAATCTGATGTCTCAGATGTCTCATTCAGGTTGTCATCACAACTTGTTTACTTTGCAGTGGGGATGAATAACCATCTGATGAGAAAAGCAGTGGTAAGTTAGGAGACTGTGGGGCCTTGAGTGATAAACAAATAACCAGTGTAAAAGGTGTGTTTTAGTACTGCCATCTACGTATGGCTCTGCTGATAGACTGTGGGCCACTGATCAAACTTACAGCTGCCCTCAGAACCTCATTTTTTTGCCTAATGGTGGCCAATCTAATTTTAGGTCATTGTGGCTGCTATGTTTTCTTTTCGCTTTCAGGATACAATTTTTATCTTAATTATTTAAGGTATCTGCTGAAGTCTGTTTGCTGTTTGGAAGGTCAAAATATGTGTATATAACAGACCAGCATATCACTGTCATGGACTGATTTACTTCTCTATTCTTCAATGAATCACAACAAATATGGTCTCTAATCTTACCATTTGCAAGTACTTATTTAGTATGTTTAATTTAATTATTCACTCTCACTAGTTTCGTGCAGCCTCTAAAGCAATTGCTGCACAGTCAAGGAAGATAGGGAAATAAAGAGACAAAGAATGAAGGAAATCAAGTGACTTCTGTGGGGAGAAGAAATGGACATGAGGTTTTGCCTCTCACATCTCTCCACTACTGTAATTTCAAATGATCTAATCTCTATTAGATCTTTACCAACTCTACACTACTGTAATTTCAAAAGATCTAATCTCTATTAGATCTTTACCAACCTGCTTTGTTGCTAGTTGGGAATCTTATCAAGCCTTCTCTCTGCTGGTTTAGTTTAACAGAACATTTTCTCCAGCCAATACTTTGTACTCGGCACGATGTTTACTCCACATAACTGTCTGCTATGGAAGTCTTCCCTTTTTCTCTTCAAAAAAATACAGACATAAATCTCCATGAAAGACACTTTGTATTATGGTTTTTTTGAGATCAAAATATTGATGGGTTTGTTTTTGGTTTGTTTTCTCCTCTTTGCCCTAGTATTAAATGTGATGGATTCTTCTGGAAACACCCCACTGCACTGGGCCACCAAGAAGAACCAAGTTGACAGCGTTAGTTTGCTCCTCAGCAGAGGAGCCAATCCGAACATTCTCAACTCCAATATGATGGCACCGTTGCATATGGCCGTGCAGTCCCTGCATAATGAAATTGTTAAGGTAAGGCTAAAGTCTATGTAAATAGAGACTTGATAAGTAGACTAACAGCTGCATGCAGAGCACTAAGGCCTTGTTTATGTATGCTGTATCTCCTCCTGTGCTTTGTTTAGCAAGCAGAATGAGTAACATGGTGCTTATTCAAGTGTTTGCTTCTGCTCGGCACAGCAAGTAAGAAGTGAATTATGATTTATGCAAATACTGCTACTTGTGCTGTTACAGTAGTGGTTATGTTTTACAGACAATGCTCCAGTTTTCCAAACAGAAGGAATTTTATTTACAAGTGTTCTTTTTAACATCAAAGTTTCCACAGGCACCTGTTATTTGGAATATTATGTTCTGATTTTCATTTGTACAATTGCATAGGGAGTGTGTGGCAGGAGTATTTGAAGTAGATGATCTTTAAGGCCCCTTCCAACCTGACCCATTCTGTGATTACAACAGACTTTTGTCAAAAATCCCCATTTGCAATTTGCTACCTAAAATGTTTTCTCCCAGTACTGGGAAAATCATTACATGGAGGGTGACAGAGCACTGGAAGTGGCTGCCCAGGGGGGTTGTGGAGCCTCGTTCTCCGGAGACATTTAAAACCCACCTGGACATGTTCCTGTGCGACTTGGTCTAGGTGGTCCTGCTGTGGCAGGGGGGTTGGACTGGAAGATCTTTCGAGGTCACTTCCAATCCCTGATGTCCTGTGATAGTTACTCAGCTGTCTGTTGTTAAGAACTTGCATTGCCTGTTCTTACCTGCATGTGTTTACCTTGTCCCACATTTATCTCACCTCTACCTGTGTGCTGTGGGCTGCTGGCCTGCAAAAAGAACAAGACACTGATGTTTATAAATTAAAAAAAGCAATGAAATGAGTCTTAGTTGTTGTCTTTGGCTTATGGTTGACTGAATGTTCTCTTAAACATGCAGATTTTAGTCCAGCATAGCAGCACAGATGTTAATTTGGAAGGAGAAGCAGGGAACACACCTATAATTGTGGCGTGTTACAAGGATAATCCTGAAGCACTGACACTGCTGGTAGGTATAATCTTGTCTTTTGATGAGATTCTGTTTATCTTGATGGGGTGTTATGTTGTTCCTCTGTTCTGGTTTTGTTCCACAGCAGAAGGTTAATGCTAGTTTTCAAGTTACTTTGCATAGGTGACAAAAAAGCTTCATCTAAACTTTCAGGGTAGGTTTAGACTTGATACTAGGAAAGTGTTTTTACAGAGATGGTAGTCAGGCACCGGAATGGGCTTCCCAGGGAGGTAGTGTAGTAGCCATCCCTGGATGTGTTTAAAGATCGTTTGGATGAGGTGTTGAGGGATGTGGTTTAGAGCTGAACTTGTAAGATAGGGTAGATGGTTGGACTCAGTGATCCCAGGGGTCTTTTCCAATCAGAGTGATTCTGTGTGTGATCTTTTAAGAACACAAATAAATGTGCATGAGTGGCAAACAGAAGAAAACAAACCAATTTTCAGGGTCATTGAAACACAAAAGGCAGCAAATGTATGTGTAGGTGCAACATGCCAGAGGTGTTTAGAATTTTCACAACAAACGTGACGCTGCAGGCTTGGGGAAGTGTGGCTGGAAAGCAGTCTGGCAGAAAGGGACCTGGGGCTTCTAAAGGACAGTAGGCTGAGTATGAGCCAGCAGGGTGCCCACGTAGCCAAGAAGGCCAGTGGCATTCTGGTCTGTGTTAGAAGCTGTGTGTCCAGCAGGAGCAGGTAAGTGACTATTCCCCTGCTCAGCACTGGTGAGGCAACGCACTGAGTACTGGGTCCAGTTTTGGGCACCTCAGTCCAAGGGAGACATTGAGGTGCTGGAGCAAGTGCAGAGGAGGGTAATGAAGCTGGGGAAGGGCCTGGAGAAGAAATCTGATGAGGAGAGATGGAGAGAGTTGAGGCTGCTTAGTTTGAGGAAGAGGAGTCTGAGGGGAGACCTCATCGCTCTCTACAACTATCTGAGAGGACATTGTAGAGATGTTGGTGCTGGTCTGTTATCACAGGTAACTAGTGATAGAACCAGAGGGAAGGGCTTCAAGATCCAACGGAGTAGGGTTAGCTTGGACATCAGGGAGACGTTCTTCCCAGAGAGAGCAGTCAGGCCCTGGACTGGGCTGCCCAGGGTGGTGCTTGAGTCCCCATCCCTGGATGACTTTAAAAGACCCTTAGATGTATTGTTGGGGGATCCAGTTTAGGGGTGAAGGTGTAGAGTACATTTGATGGTTGTACTTGATGATCCCAAGGGCCTTTCCCAACCTGAGTGATTCTGATTCTATATACAACGTAGAAAGACAGCAGACTATGTCTGTACTAGCATGTTTGTTAGTCATTACATTCCATGTACCCCCAAGCTGTAACTAGGCATTGTTTTTCAGATTGAGAACGGAGGGAAAATCTGTAAACCAAACAAAACAGGGTGTATGCCTATCCATGCAGCTGCCTTTTCAGGTGCAAAAACATGTATGGAAATTCTTCTAAAGAAAGGTGAGTTCCTAGTTTCTAGGTAATCAGTATTAATTGTTATTTGTACCAGTGTTACCAGTTTGCTGCTTTAATTCTGAGATAATTCTGAAAGCGAGCACTTATAACCATGATTAAACATAGCACAGTTCAAAAGTTAATGCAGTTATTCCTGGGGGCAATTCATGCTGGTAACTTTGACAGGATTGTAGCAGCAGTTCTCATAAATGTGTGTTTTCCTGTATGTCTATCTGTTGTCCAGTGATAGACATGAAAGGCTTTTATCTTGAGGTGGCAGAATATTATTCCACAATTAATACAGTTGTTTTGAGAGCCCTTTTATCTTCTGTTATCTCATTCTTGCTTGAAAACAATCCATTTATTTTCACATCTCAGGTGAAGAATTGGGTCACTCTGCTAAAACCCACATCAATTTTACCAATAATGGAAAGTGCAGTCCGCTTCATTTGGCAGTTCAAAGTGGGGACCTTGAAATGATTAAAATGTGCATTGAATTTGGAGCCCAGATTGATCTAAAACAGGTAAAGCTTGGAGTGGAGTACAGTGTAAATTTAAAAAAACCTTGGTATCTCCCCGAGAGGAAGGACAGCATTGTGCATTGTCTCTTCTAGTGCAAATCCTAGGGAGCAGCAAATTAAACCAAGTCTCCAGTTCAAATCAGGCAGAACATGAGGCTTCTTTGCACAAGTGACACAGGATGTTGTGGGTATGGAAAGTTTTTAGGGGTTAAAATGCATTTGATCAGATCCATGGAAAAAAGGCAGTCAGCTACTGAAAGCAGCATCCCCACTGACTCCAGGAGTCCTGTGTCGTAAACCGATGGAGTCTGGGAGAATGCTCTAGAGAATGGTACAGCCTTCTTCACAAACTCTTTACTATGCAGTTGCCATCATCCCTTCCAGGAAAAGAGGTCTTCGGTCTGACCTTTTCTCATCATTCCTGTTTATCCTCAACCTTGCCCTGGCCTCTATAGTATCTTCTTTGTAAGCAAGCAAAAGTTCTGTTGTACCACTGGTGCTTTGATGCTGTTGGTGTACAGGCCTGTGCCCAGCTTTGTGATGAGTAAACATTTCTGAAAGTGCCTACAATTAGTTAAATTGTTTACAAGACTGATACCAAGTCCTGACAGTAGAGATAAGTATGGTTTAGCCTCCTTTTATTGGTTTGAGTCTTTGAACACACAGGTTTTGACTGGGATTATTTATGCTGCTGATTTTCTGATGAGTAAGACTGTTGTGAGGTTACTTATGGCATTGTGCAAAAAACTCATTCTAGTGAAAGTCAGAACCCTCAGGCAGGTATCAAAGCTGGTTTGTCCCAGCTAGCTAAATGAAACAACTTTTTGACAAATATTATTGTAATAATTTATCTATTGCTTAGTAACGTTATGGCTGTCTAGCTTAGAGTAGTTCAATAACATATTAGACCAAGTTATATTTAACCTGCAGAAGATTTTCACACAATCACAGAACAGAACATTAGGGGTTGGAAGGGACCTTGAAAGATCATCTAGTTCAATCCCGCCACCACAGCGAGATCACCTAGATCCAGTTACACAGGAACATGTCCAGGCAGGTTTGAAATGTCTCCAGAGAAAGAAACTCCACAGCCCCTCTAGACAGCCCATTCAGTGCTTTGTCCATCTCACCGTGAAGAAGTTTCTTCTCATATTTATGTGAAACCTCCTGTGTTGCAGCTGACACCCATTGCCCCTTGTCTTATCACTAGATGACCTTAAGAAGAGCCTTTTTTTCAAGAATGACATCTAAAGAAGCCTCCGTTAAAGGAAGCCAAACCGTTTTTAAATAGTGTAGTTTAATAGTCTTAGGGACTTGGCACTGAATAGTAAGAAGTTTACTAGTGATTCTTTAAAGTTACCATTGTAGTCTTTTCTAGTCTTCAGGAACTCTTTGCAGTTGCACTACTTCAGTTAAAGTTTCTTTCCTGTCCTGGTTGTACAAAAATGTAGGCATTTAGAAATTGCAGATCCTAGATCACTAATACATCTATTAGGTAGGATTTGGGTTGTTCAGGTTTAAATATTTAAATGTTGTTTTATGCTCCCATTTACAGAATGAGAAGTGTACGGCGCTTCATTTCGCTGCCACTCAAGGAGCAACTGAGATTGTGAAGTTAATGATGTCATCCTATGCTGGTGAGGAGTCCATTATTGATGCTGCAGATGGGAATAAGGAAACCTTGCTTCACAGGTAGGGGGCTGCTGTAAATTGTGAGCCAGGATCAAGTCTGTGAGCAGATCAAAGGAGGTTCTCTTCCCCCTCTGCTCTGCCCTGCTGAGACCACAGCTGGAATATTGCGTTGAGTTCTAGGCCTCAGTTCCAGAAGGACACAGAACTGCTGAATAGAGTCCACCACAGTCCTAACATCACCACACTGGCCAGACTAGAGCACTAAGGGCCACAGCCAGGCTGTCCTTCAACACCTCCATGGATGGGGATTCCACCACTACCCTGGGCAGTTAATTCCAGGCTCTGATCACACTTTCTATGAGGAAGGGCTTCTTAACATCCAACCTAACCCTCCCGTGGTAGCTTCAGGCCTGGCCTTCTCATCCTGGCACTGGTTGCCTGGTAGAAGAGCCTGACCCCTACCTAACTACAACCTCCCTTCAGGGAGTTGGAGAGAGGGAGAAGGTGCCCCCAGAGTCTCCTCTTCTCCAGACTAAACACCTCCACCTCCCTCAGACTTTCCTCATCAGAGTTGCCCTCCATTCCCTTCCCCAGCCTCATTGCTCCTCAGGACCTGTTCCAGCCCCTCAATCTCTTTCTTGAAGGACCCAGAACTGCCTCCAGTACAGTTCAGGAGGAGAGTAACATCCCTAGTCTTGCTGGCCACACTCTTTCATAAGGAACGTCTAACTGTCTTGTAGAAATAATTTGAAATGGCAGCAAATGGGTTCAAACTTCGTTGTCCTTTCTAACACTACTGCATGTTTGTGTTTTTCCCCCACAGGACAGCATTGTTTGATCATTATGAACTGGCAGAGTATTTGATTTCAATGGTAAATATTCAACCTTGCAACATGTTTGTAGAGATTATTGCTATCTGTTGCTGCAGGTCTGCGTAGAGAAATTAATAACAGAGAATGTTTTCTCAAGTGTAGGTTATTTATGTAGATATTTCATAATGCAGAACTGACAGTTCCAGTGCAATGGTAGTTCTGGCTCTGTAGTTGCATCCCAGAGTTGCAGAGGATGAAAACTTGAGTCTTTATTTCCATGTGCTGTGCTCAGAAAGCTTCCATAAACATTTTTTTACCAAATATGACAAAGTGTCTCAGTGATCCTTGCTTTTAGGATATGGAGTAAGGAAGAATTGATAAAAATGCATTAAATTTAACATGTTTTATTCCAGAATTAAGTCCTTTCTTTGAAATCTGTACGTGTGATTGTACACAGTCGTGTGCTGGGGTTTGTGCATGATCTAGAAATCTTTGCATAGTATGACTGTAGCTCTTCATTCTGTGAGTGAGGAAGAGAAGAAACAGGTCTGGGGATCAGTACTGACTGTGCTCAGGGTGCCCATTTGTACCAGTTGAACTAAGCCTTGTATAACCAGTACGTGTCTCACGCTGGTGAAGACTTTTTCTCAAGTCAGCAGACTTCTTTTACACTTTATGGTTGGGTTTTTGACTGAATGTATAGCAGTTATGTGAAGTTGTCTTCTACTTGTTCTCAGAAGCTGATACAGGGATTGAATTTAGTCAGAACAAGATGTTCTTCTCATTATTAATTCAACTGGGAAATGGTGAGGTTTGACTGCTTCAGCTTTCCTGACAAACCCCCAGCTACCTGCAGCTGTTATTACCTGGTAAATAGAGGCTTGTGTGTTCAGAGAAAATCTGTAACACTGCCCTTGGTAAGAAAAGGATTTTATTCCTTCAGGGCCATTCTGACTGTTTTGGCCTCTTCTGTAGAATCTGTGCTGATGGTTTGTGTGACTTTCATGAAACTTAGGACTATTTTCATTTGCCCTGCCTGGGAATTCCTCAAAATATGCTGGTTGGGATTAGTGGGATGAGGCAAATAAAAGCTCTGCTGACAGCTCTCTAGGTGAGAGTCAGTAGGTGCAGCCTGTGCTGTGGTGCTCATGAAGGTGCAAAAGAAAAGAAGGAATAATGTTATTGCTCAAAAGGAACACTGAATTCTAATTCAGAATGTCTTCCTGGGTTTAACAAAGAAAATTTATTGATTCATTAGATCTCCACGTTTCATGCCCATTAACTTACAGCAGTTATTTTATGTTTGGTACTTCCATGGCTGAAATAAAAGCTGCTGCAAACAGATGAAGTGTTAGATCTAGCTCTTTCAGACAGAAAAGGTACAATGATCTTCTGCTAAGCAGAATTATCCAGGTGACTACCTACCCAGGCTCCAAGAGGGGAGGTTTAGATTGAACATCAGGAAAAAACTCTAAATGGAGAGAGTGGTCAGGCGCTGGACTGGGCTGCCCAGGGTGGTGGTTGAGTCCCCATCCCTGGATGAGTTTAAAAGTCACTTAGATGCGATGTTGGGGGATCTGGTTTTTAGAGATGAACTTGTAGAGTAGAATTGATGTTTGTACTTGATGATCCCGAGGGTCTTTTCCAACTGAATGATTCTATGACTATATATGACATTTACATTTAAATCTCACTGATTTTTTTGTAAGCCAGAAGTCAGTGTGCTACATGCCTGGATGTGTTCCTGCGTGACTTGGTGTAGGTGATCCTGCTATGGCAGGGGGATTGGACTGGATGACCTTTTGAGGTCCCTTCCAGTCCCTAATGATGCTATGAGCCCCAGAGAAGCAAACTCTACAGATTCCTACAGGGCTTTTAATTACCTTGCATTTGGAGCTATCAGTGAGTGTATTTTTGGTGAGATACACAGCTGTCATTTACCACAACTGGAGGTTAATCAAAGCCTTAAAGAAAGGGAATGGGCAGAACCCTAGATCATTAATCTGCTAACCATTCCAGAACAACACAGCTTTAGAGAAGTACTGCTTACAGATTGGCTTGCAAATTCACCCTTTCCAGGTCCGTGACAGTAACATCTACTTGGCCATTGGCACTTGGGACAGTTAGGTGGACAACTCTGGAACACACTGTCCAAGGAAGTGATGGAGTCCCCAGCCCTTGAGGTGTTTAAAAACCTAATAGCTAGAGCACCTGAGGCCACGATCTAGGGGTTAGGAAGCTGTTGGAATGAAGGCTGGACTTGATGAACCTGGAGGTTCTTTCCACCCAGGATGATTCTGTGCTTCTATGAATATATATTGTGTGATGTGTTCTGTTGATGTCTGTTTAGTTTGCATACATTAATGTATAAATGCAAAAGTAAAACAAGTCAGAAACTAAATTTACAGCCTCTTTCAGCTGTGCCTGAAGTGTGGTAGTTGTATGTGACTAAAGATCGTGTTAGCAACAGGAAACTGCTGCCCCGTGTTCAACGAAATGCGGGAGACACTTGGGTAAGAAAGGTCTCCTTGGCTTTGATAAATAAGAACGTTTTCAGCAGGTTGCCTAACCTTACAAAGGTAACTAACTGTGTGTGTTACTGACAGACATCTCATGAACATACGTTGGCAGCTTCCTGCTCTCTGGTGAGGCAATCATTGTGCATTTATTAAATGTTCCTTATTACAGCTTTACCATCCGAGAAAGTAAATATTACCCGTAGTTAGAATCAATTCTCTCTCAAATTAGGACCAGACTCAAAGATTATTCAAGTTAATAGCAAAACTCCCATTGATTTTAGTTTCAGTGGTCTTTGGAAATTATCTGAAATTAAATAAGAGGGGTTTTTTGGTGATTTTTTTTTTCCTTTTTGACTTGCAATCAATATCTAGAGAGAATACATCTGAAACATACAAAACATGCATCCAGCTGCTTGGCTCATGAACAAGTCAACAAGATGTTTCAGATAGAGGTGTTTATGCTCCCAGTGTTTTGCTGATGCCGTGCGAGTTGCTCTGTGACCATAGTGACCGTACTGTGCTGGCCACGTGCATCTCGTGCAAAGCCAGACCAGGCAGCACAGCTGGGCTTTTGCTGGAGTCTCATTCCACTCCTTGTGCTTCCTCAAGGGAGAAAGGTCCTAGAAAAGATCTTGAGTTTGAGTGAAAATGTGTATCTGCTGTTGATCCAGCTACCTTGGGGTGATATAATGAACCATGAGTAGGAAATGGAGGTAGGCTGAGCTCTACAGAACAAGCTGGGCTAATCTCCAGGTGCATTGCTTGTCAAAGAGTGTTGATACAGCATATAGGTTCATGGTCTGGTAATTGTTTGCTAGGTGAGACCATATTAGTCAGAAGAGCTGCAGACTGGTTTTTCTTTTTCAGACCTTCAATCCCAGTACTGTAGGTTAGAATCATAGCGACTTGGTGGTCCTGCTCTGGCAGGGGGATTGGACTAGGTGATCTTTTGAGGTCCCTTCCAATCCCTGATGTTCTGTGATAATACATATTATTTCATGTTATATAGTCCTAAAAGATCAGGAGTTGTGAAGTCAGTATGTCTAGAAGTAGGCCACTATTATATAGGCATCTAAATTCATATGTGTGTGTGTGTATGTATATATAAAAATTAATTATATATGGAAAATATAGTAATCTA
Source organism: Rhinopomastus cyanomelas (assembly GCA_013400115.1). Taxonomy (NCBI): domain Eukaryota; kingdom Metazoa; phylum Chordata; class Aves; order Bucerotiformes; family Rhinopomastidae; genus Rhinopomastus; species Rhinopomastus cyanomelas. The sequence goes on from VXBP01001169.1 coordinate 317,924, forward strand.
TATACTATAATAGATATAGGATATATATACTATATATAGTAATGTATATATGAACTTATATATATTAAGTTCATTTATTATATATAAATTTCCATGTATTATATATAAACTTATATAAAAACATATATGAATGACTGGACAGTAGCTGATAGTTTGAGAATGTAGTTACACACAGAAATGTAATGTGTTTACTGACTTTCTATATCAGGAGTTATTCAGAATTCCTGTTATCCTGCTAGGCTCATCAAAGGCAGTATAATTTTAAAATTCCCTTTACTCCTTTATAAACCTGAAATTCTTTCTTGCAGGGAGCTAATATTGATAGTGTTGACATTGAAGGTCGATCCCCGCTTCTGTTGGCCACTTCCTGTGCATCGTGGAAAATTGTGAACTTACTGCTCTCCAAAGGTAAAAAGGCACAGGCACACGCAGTGTCCTTTCTTGCAGCCTGATTCATACACCTTAAGACTATACCTTTCGTGTCTGACTTTCCATTTCAGTTCAGTAGATCCTGCTCTGGCAGGGGGATTGGACAAGGTCCCTTCCAATGCCTAATGTTCTCTGATTCTGTGTTACAATGTCTGCTTGAAATAACATTTGCTCCCTTACAGATTTCTAAACACAGCTGTTCAACGGTTGCTTCTTTGTCTTAAACATGGTCAGCTAGTGGCAGGGGCAAGCAGGTTTGAAGTTGCTGATGTTTGTTTCTGTATTTATCCAGGGGCAAATGTATCACTGAAAGATCACCTTGGTCGGAATTTCTTGCATTTGACTGTGCTGCAGCCTGGAGGACTACAGCATCTGAATGAGAAATATCTGCAGGTACAGTAAACACCAGCTCAGGTCTTTCTTTTACCCTGGCTAGAAAAAGTAAAGAAAAAAAGCAGCCACCATATTGGTAAAAGTGTGTGGTTGTTCTTAAGCTGCCCATTGTCACAGAAAACAGTTTGAAGGGATATGTCTGTCTCATGCAAATGTTTCAAAGCAAATAATGCAGTTTTCTTATTGCCAGACAAAGCAATAACATCATCACATCAGTTACTTAGCTGTTGGGGGATTGAGTAGCTCAAGAAGTAGACAATACAATCAAGAACTTTTCTACTTCTTCATCTTGCGTGGAGTGCAGCTAGGGCATGTGCTCATATTCAGTCAAGCTCTAAGACTTCAGTAACTGACAGCACACTTCACAGGAGCTTTCTGTAGCCTGGACTGCAGTGAAGTCTTGGATTTCATTCTTAAAGGATTTTAAACGTGGATTTGCATTTTGCTGTTCTGAGGAGGAGCACTCATAACTTTCAGTTGTTGGCATTGACTTTCTAATTTTTGATCAAAATAATAATGGAGACAAGGAGTGGGGCAGACCAGGGAAGGTTTTCAGTTGTTCTATGAGAGGCTGCACATAGCATAATGCTAGATAAGGGGAAAAACAGGAGTGTGAGAAAGATCAATGTGGGACATAAAATTACGCTGTAGATCACAGAATCATTCATTCAGCTTGGAAAAGACCCTTGGGAACATCAAGTCCAACTATCAATCCTGCTCTGCGGGTTCACTCCTAAACCAGATCCCCCAACATGACATCTAAGCATCTTTTACATTCATCCAGTGAGTTTAAAACAAATCAGTGAACTGATGGTTCAGTCATAGGTTTTGCTACTGAATGCAGACGACAGGCTGTCCTTACGCTCTGTACATGCCTTCTGCAGACAGCAGTGAGTGTCATGGTTGAATGGCAGCAGATATTTTCATATATGGTACTCTGGATGGATTGCAGAGTGATCTTTAAAAAAATGGTGGCCCACAGATCAGCAGGCATTACAGAATCACAGAACATTAGGGACTGTAAGAGGCCTCGAAAGATCATCTAGTCCAATCCCCCTGCCAGAGCAGGATCATCTAGAGCAAGTCACACTGGAACCTACCCAGGCAGGTTTTAAACATCTCCAGAGAACATTAAACACTTGCTGTAAATTTACTTTCCCTGAAATTTGTTTCTTCATTGTATTTACTGCTTTGACATATTAATGTTACTTTTACAAGCCATTAGAAGTTGTGGAGTGTTAGTGACATAAAGTAATTCTGTGTTTTGGGGGGTTTTTTTGGGTGGAACAGATGGAACATATTAAAAACCTTGTCGTGGACGAAGATAATGAAGGATGCACTCCATTGCATTATGCATGCAGACAAGGTGTGGCCCTCTCTGTAAATAATTTACTCAGCCTCAATGTTTCCATCTACTCCAAGAGCAGGGACAAGAAGTCACCACTGCACTTTGCAGCCAGGTTAGTAGTGCAGTCCTACCCTTTGCTGCCAGGTTGGTACTGCAGCCTAGACAATGGAACCGCTGCCATTGTTTTCCATCTGTATTTTTTTGACATTGATTTCCCTGCTTATCTTCCAAAGCTACGGACGCATCAATACATGCCAGCGACTCATAAGGGATATGAAAGACACAAGACTTTTGAATGAAGGTGATAAGAAGGGAATGACTCCTCTTCATTTGGCAGCCCAGAATGGTCATGAGAAGGTAGTTCAGTTTCTTCTCAAGAGAGGGGCCCTTTTTCTCTGGTAAGAATACAGATTTTTTTTGATTCTTTAAAGCAAATAGAAACTGTCCCCCCTGTGTTTTATGACAAACTGCTGGGAAGTTAATGCAATATAAATATTAAAACAATATACAAAAATATGTAATCTGTTAATATGTACAGGCATAAGTGTATTAGATCAGCACGTTAATGAAGTATTTGTACGACTAAGCTGATTGTGCCTTGCTTCAATCTGTCATGGCCAGCTGTAAAGCAAGGCTTCTAACACTGGGGAAATGCAAGTTTCTCTAAATATGACTGTGAGGAGGATATTGAATCTTTTTATGGGACCAATACTGGTTTGGAAGTAATATCCACGTCAACATCACTTACAGGCTTGCGTAGGGGTTCTTAGGATTGTGGTTCGTAGGTAACTTGCCTTGCACTCTCAGTCCTGATTTTCAGATCAAAGGTCCTCGGATCATTGGCAGCTCCCCAAGAGCTCTGAGGTTCATACCTGTAAAGCCAGGAGCCAAAGTTAACAAAACTGAGTCTCCTGTTTCCAAGGTACAGTCTAGAGATTTTCAAGTCCTGTGCTTCCAGCTGCACTGCAGCTGTACCTTGGAGCTAAGGGCCTGTGTTCTGAGGACATCCAGAAAACAGACCTGGCATATAGACTTACTCAGGTTGGAAAAGACCTTCAAGGTCACAGAGTCCAACCATTAACCCAACTGCACCAAGCCCACCCACTAAACCATGTAAATAGAGTAGAAAGGGGAGAGAAATACATGCTCATGAAGATCCATTAGACAGACTATTGTCAAAACCTTAATTTCCAGCACTCGTAGCTGGACTAGTGTTCTGGCAGTTCTCTGACCCAGTCCAAGGAGCACAGCCATCAACAGAATAAACCTTGGATTATGTCTAATTAATGCAAAGATGAAAATAGTGCAGCTGGCCACTAAAGAAGCAAAGGAGAAAAACTCTGGCCAGAAGCTTCTGAGCACATAACCCAGCGACAGAGAAAACGTCCACAGGATCAGGAAGACCCCCCTAAATCTATCACAGAAAATATTCAACAGACTCACAATCGAGCCCAGTCCACTCTGCCCAGTTGTTGTCTGCCAGGAAAATCATGATGGCCTGTCCCCAGAGAGAGGGAGAGTCCCGCAGAGAGATCACACACACACACATGCTCCTGCTCGCTGCAAGCGAGCTCGCTTTTATACCGTTCCGTTGCATCAATATCTTCTCTTGACGCAGACACCTGTTGTTGTCCAACTTAGTGCTTTTCATCCGGGGTTGGCCGAGTCTTGGGCAAAAAGCCAAAAGGAATGTTTCTCTCTGCACCTCCCACGAGAACCTGAGCATCTGCGGTTTCTCATCAGAAGAAAGGAATCAGCCATATGTCCACCTCAGTTCTCAGCACTTTGGCTAGTTACTGCACCTTGCAAGGACAGAGATGATATTACACATCCATATATCAGAGTAGAGGAGGTGTGGGAGGGTGTGTGTGTGTGTAGAGCCATGTGTGTGCATTAAGCTCTGCTTAATGTAAACTTAAATCAGTCAATTGTTAAAGACATGTCCTGGTAAGTTTTATATGATGAGTGCAGTGCAGATATATAAAGAAGCAAAGAAAAAAGAGAAAGTAAGCCCAGATACTGTTATTGAATCAAAACTTTTACTTCCAAACATTGTATTGATGATCACACAGTAGTTTACAAAAGGCTTTTCTACAGTAATGATGCCAAAGGAAAGAGGGTTGAGTCAAATGGGGGAGACATCTACAGTTACTTTGGATTTATAAGCAGGATTTAATTATGTTTCTTTAAAAAGTAAATTTATTCCTCCTGATCTTGTACCACTGTGTCTAAGTGATTATAAAGGCTGGACAGCCCTGCACCATGCTGCCTTCGGAGGATACACGCGCACAATGCAGATCATTCTGGATACTAATGTCAAGTGTACTGACAGAGTGGATGAAGAAGGGGTATGTGTTCACGTAACATCATTTGTTTCTTGTCTGCTCTTCTCTCCTAGACCAAACATCACTAGGAGTGATGATGCCATCAGGTAGTTTTCCACTGTGCATTACACATACTGTATTTCACAGACTCACAGAACATTAGGCATTGGAAGGGACCTTGAAAGATCGTCCAGTCCAATCCCTCCACCAGAGCAGCATCACCTAGATCAAGTCACACAGGAACTTATCCAGGAGGTTTTAATGTCTCCAGAGAAGGAGACTCCATAACCTCCCCTGGGCAACCCCTTCCAGTGCTCCATCACCCTCACCAGGAAGAAATTCCTTCTCATATTGATGTGGAACCTCCTGTGTTCCAGCTCACATCCATTGTCCTTTGCCAGAGAGCAGAGCCTGGCTCCATCCTCCTGACACCCACCCTTCACATATTTATCAACATTAATGAGGTCACCCCTCAGCCTCCTTCTCTCCAAGCTCAAGAGACCCAGCTCCCTCACCTTTTCCTCATCAGGGAGATGCTCCCCTCCCTTCATCATCTTTGTGTCTCTGCACTGGACTCTCTGCAGCAGCTCTGTGTCCTTGTTGAACAGAGTGGGCCAGACTCCATACCTAAACCATTCATTGCCTTTTTTCTATGAAAATACCAAGGAAAAAGTTATTCCTTTCATAAAACTGCACTGTTGGATTTTGTTGTGGATATGTTTGCATGAGCACATCTGGATAGAACGGGATGCTTCTCTTCCTGATTACCTAACCCATGTGTTCTGTACCTGTAGATCCCATCGTCTGTACCTGTTTGTCACTTGCAGTGTTTTACTTACAGAGCTAAGAGATAGTAACCAGTTGCATTTTCTTAATCACCTGCAGCTGAATTTCCTCTTCAGAGTCAGCATTACTGTAGCTGTAGGCATAGCATAAAGAATTTGTCTATAATCTCTCAGAATCTCCATGACAATACTATACTTCTAAAATATTGCTAGTAAAAGTATTCAGGACTTGCAGCTGAACAGCCTGGGGCTTTTCAGTGCGGGGCAAGGACTGACATGCACACTTGTAAACAAACCTCACGCCGCGTTGCTGTATCACTTGTCTGTGCAGAACACAGCTTTGCACCTGGCTGCGAGAGAAGGACATGCAAAAGCAGTAAGGTTACTTCTCGACTACGGTGCAAAAATCCTCTTCAACAAGGCTGTGGCTTCTTTTTTCCACGAAGCAATACACAACAGGAGAAAGGACGTGGTGTCTGCTGTCATTTTGCACAAAAGGTAAGCTACGTAGAAAACGCCAGTTCAACTTACCTTCTGCTGCGTGTTGTGTTTGGACTGAGACCACGTTGCAGGTTAATAAGTCAAACAGCCTGTATTTTAAAATTCTAGAGATGATACTGTGTTGTGTGAGAGAAAATTGCCCAATGGCATCATTCTAGTGGCCGTCAAATGTGTGTCGTGTTGTTTTCTATATTACATTGCGTATTCAGTATCTTAAACGATGTAGAAGCTACCAGAAATAAGTAATCATTCCTGTGTCTTCCCATAAGTTTGGCCTCTCATATAATGCTTCACAGCTCTTGGTAAGAATTCCACAAACACTGCTGATATTTTATTCACTTTATTATTGGCTTTATTATTATTTGTTGTCACCTGAGATTCCAGCTCCAGATGAGGTTTCATAGAATCATTAAGGATTGGAATGGACCGCGAAAGATCGTGTAGTCCAATTCCCCTGCCACAGCAGGATCACCTAGACCAAGTCATAGAGTCAGTTAGGGTCTTAGCATGGTTGCAACAGTTCAGCTGGTAGCAGAGTTAATCATGGATGATTCTTAGAGAAGAGACCATGCTTAGAGAAGCACCCAGAATGTTACTCAGTCCCCAAACAGCTGATTTTCCAATTAATTTTTCAGTGTTGTGATTTGCAAGATCATAGAATCATTAGGGATTGGAAGGGACCTCGAAAGATCATCTAGTCCAATCCCCCTGCCACAGCAGGATCACCTAGATCCAGTCACACAGGAACACATCCAGGCAGGTTTTAAACATCTCCAGTGAAGGAGACTCCACAACCTCCCTAATAAGTTATACATATTCAATAGAATAATCTATGAAAGTCTGTTTTAAATAATGTATTAAAAATATTGTAAATCAGTTCATTTAAAAAAGAAGCAACTGATTACTTTTCCATTCTCTTAATGAACTTTTGCTGCAGGTGGGAAGAAGCTGTGGTGGCCTTCTCTCACTATTCCAGTGCAAATAAGTGCCCTTTGCTGGAAATGGTTGAGTATCTGCCGGACTCATTCAAAGTAAGTTTTCTGCACACATTAAAGAAATGACTGCACAGAAAACACGTGGTTATGTTTTGCCAGAGTTTTTCTAATGCTGTCTCACTAAGATGTTATAAAACAATTTAAAAGTAGCAAACTGATTTAGTTGTGTTTTTGTGATTGCTTCAGTTTGAGCTCTTTAGCATTAGAAAAAGTTCTCAGCTTCCTGAGGTCAGTGGAGTTATAAAAGTAGAATAAAAAGGAGTATAGAAGTCACAGAAGAGAATTGTATTCAAACCTTTGGAGAGATTTTTCAGCTTCTGAGATGAATGTTAAGGGATGCTACAGAAATGCTGTTTGTTAAAATAGGAAGTGACTTCACAGAAACACTTCACAGTTGGTACCTGTAAAATAGCATGTAGCTGTGTAAACGTCGTAGGGTCATCACTTAACTGCCACATGCAAACTGGATTTCTATAAATTCCAAACATACACCCTAAAATAGGACTAAATAATCACTCCTCTAATGGCACTGCTGCATCTGAAGGCCATTTTCTTCAGTATAAACATGTTCTTATTTTATATTAACTGCATCACCTTAATTAATTAACTTTTCTGTTTGTCTGCAAAGCTGGTTTTGGACAACTGCATAATTGAGTCTTCAGAGGAGAAGACAAGTCGAGACTTCTATGTAAGTGGATGAAAAAAGTTCATGAAGACAGTGATTTTATGGTCTTGGATAGGATCCAGCGTGCCTGGTTGTGTGTTAGCAGCTGTTGATTATTTGGTTAATAAGAGATAAAAAATCATTCACTTGGCTTTTACCTATTAATTCTGTGTTTGAATCTGTGCTGTTGGCAACAAAATCCTCAGTATTGGCATGACTTTTACAAGAATTTTATCAGATACTGGCAATCTTCAATCATTAGTCTCATGTTTAACTCAGCAAAGCAGCTAATTTAATTCTCCATTGCCTGTCTGACACTGAAATGAACCCGTTTTTGACTTGAAAGTTGGTGAAGGGCATGACACGTGTACTTTAGTGTATATGCCAGCTTTTCTGTGGAGAAGCTACACTGGGAGATGAATATCAGATCTTAACAGCAGGCATAGGTGAGCATTATTTGGGCCATAAACAGCTTTGAAGTGCAGCTTCCACAGTGTCCATGCTTGTGCATTTTAACAGGTAGAACAGTAAACTTCAGCAAGCTGTAGTCTTTATCTTTGCTGTGTTGATTCTTGCTGTCATGCTGGGTGTCAGAGATCATGGGTGTTTCAAAACCACAGAGATAGAAATGATAGAGATATCCATTTATGGGTATCAAAAGCATGCCTGTCATAAACAGCACAATCACCATCAGCAGTTCAGAGACCAGTGTGATTCTATTTATGTAAATTCTTGTCAAAAATATTAAGCAGTAGATCGCTTTCACAGTGCCAAGGAGGCATGAGGGTTCTGTGGTTGTGTTGGCTTTGACACTGTGTGGGAATCCACCTCATCAGTTACTGTGTTGGATTTTGTCCACGTGATTAACGGAATAGTTGAACATTTTCTGCTGCTCTACGTTTTCTTTGTACTGTGTTATCAAAGTCATATAAATCATAGAATCGTTCAGGTTGGAAAAGACAATCATCAAGTCCAACCATCAACCCTACTCTACAAGTTCACCCTAAACCAGATCCCCCAACACCACATCTAAATACAAGATTCTCTTCAAAGTCCACATTTTAAAAAATTACCGTCATAAGAGCTTTTAAAACATATTTTAAGAAGAAATGAGTGCATTTAATTTACAATTAAAAATTACAGTTTAATAGTCTTATAGTCACAGATGTGTGTCTGGATGGTGTGTGATGACTGACACAGTAACTACCATCAGTGTTCTGATGCCTTTGTCACACTATGCCTTTTGGTTTTTTGGCTCTAAAGGGCTTTTTAAAATTAAGCCCTTTATCTCAGTCTTATGTTATCACTTGGATCACATTTAAATGCTGGTGTGTGTTTGTTGTTCAGATTGAATACAACTTCAGATACCTTCAGTGTCCCCTGTCCTTTAACAAGAAAGTAAAAGACGGTGAAGACATTTTCTATGAACCCCTTATCACTTTAAATGTGAGTTCTTAATTTTTCTCTGACATTATTGCATGCTGCCTTGATTTAGATAAAAGCAAGAAGTTTCAGTTTTTCATCTTAATGTTTTTTGTCCAAATCACAGAATCGTAGAATCATTCAGGTTGGAAAAGACCCTTGGGATCATCGAGTCCAACCATTAATCCTACTCTACAAGTTCACCCCTAAACCAGATCCCCCATAGTCATAGAATCATTCAGGTTGGAAAAGACCCTTGGGATCATCCAGTCCAACCACCAACCCTACTCTACAAGGTCACCTCTAAATCAGATCCCCCAGCACCACATCTAAGCGTCTTTTAGACTGATCCAGGGATGAGGACTCAACCACCACCCTGGGCAGCCCATTCCAGTGCCTGACCACTCTTCCTGGGAAGAATTTTTTCCTGATGTCCAATCTAAAGCCCATAAATAACTGGGCATACATAAAGTACACTGGAATGAGAGTATGGGCCAAGGTTATTACTGTTTAAGTAGTAAGTAACTTTTCTTTTAGGCTTAGATAAAAAAAATCAGTTTGTTTAAACATCTGTGAGTGTCACAAGAGAACGTGCTGTGCAAGCAGGTAATCACAGAACATTAGGGGTTGGAAAGGACCTCGAAAGATCATCCAATCCAATCCCCCTGCCAGAGCAGGACCACCCAGACCAAGTCACACAGGAACACATCCAGGCAGGTCTTAAATGTCTCCAGAGAACGTTAAAAGCTTGTTGGAAATTTACTTTCCCTAAAATTTGTTTCTTCATTTTATTTACTGCTTTGACATATTCATGTTACTTTTACAAGCTGTTAGAAGTTGTGGAGAAGGAACTTCTTCACCGTGAGAGTGACAGAGCCCTGGAAGGGGCTGCCCAGGGGGTTGTGGAGTCTCCTTCTCTGGATACGTTTAAAACCCACCTGGATGTGTTCCTGTGTGACTGGATCTAGGTGATCCTGCTGTAGTGGGGGTAACGGAGTGGATGATCTTTTGAGGTCCCTTCCAGTCACTAGCGTTCTGTGATTCAGTAGACAGAAGAGGTGAGATAGAAATAGCTCTGGGTCAAAATGCATAAAGAGAATGATGTTGCAATGTCATTTGCTTTTTCTTAGGCCAGTATTGAAGTTAGGAAGATGGCCCAGGTAGTTTTGTAAGCACTTCTCTTAGCTTCATGACATCAGTTTGGTCATGACCCTGCTGTGGCAGGGTGAGGATTGAACTAGATTATCTTTCAAAGTGCCTTCCCATCCCTAATGTCCTGTGCATTCTTCTTCTGTAGGCCATGGTACGCCACAACCGCATGGAGCTGCTCAGTCATCCCGTGTGTAAAGAGTATTTACTTATGAAATGGTAGGTGTGTTTTCGTGTGCGTGCACCATTGTGTTGTGTGTCAGGGTGAAGACTTTCAGCCTGAGAGCTGGTCACTCAAGCGTACATGCACACACACACACACACACATACAGATAACATTGACTGAAGCCAGCATCTTTTCCATATGACCTCTCTCAAGGATGTTTAGAATCTGCTGATGATTACCATACAGAACAAAGTGTGGTGCTTAGCAGTGATTGTTTGATACTTAAAGCAAAACCAACCACTTACTTTCCACTTAATTGCAAAAATATAGAGCAGAATTGCTGAGTTAAGAGGAGAATGGTATTTGAGACTGATCGATAGGCTTTAGTCCACATACAGCTTGGTGAACGTCACCAAAGGACAGTTGGTGTCCACCCATTGAAAATGTTGTTGGCTGTTGCATTTCACTACATGTCTGACTAAATTTGTGAGGTGTGTAACTTTGACTTCTCACTTTCAAGGATGGCCTATGGGTTTCGAGCACATCTGATGAATTTGGGCATATATTCTCTCGGTCTCATCCCGCTGACTGTTCTGGTCACTCACATACAGCCAGGAAGATCTTTGAATGGAACTGAGATCTATGAAGCAAGACCATTAGAGTATGAGGTACTGAGTTTTCTTACTAGTTGCAATATGTTTAGGACATCTATAGCAAAAAAGGTCTGATACTTCAATAATTCCAATAGTGCTTTATGATTTAGCAACTCTAAGGAATAATATTGAAAGGTGTATTTTTAAGCATTCAGCAGCATCCTCAGTAGGTCACTTTCAGTTCTTATTTATTGTGTTTTATCTGGTACATGGTTACTCTAATTAATTCCCTAAAGTGACTGCTTCTTTAATGTTGAACAAAAAGAATTAACATGTATTTGATTACGAAAAGACAGAAACCAATGGATTCTTTAGCTCTCTGTCTTCTTTTAATTGTCAGCTGGGTATTGCACATTTAAAATTTGTCATGGAAAGAGTAGTCAATAATAAAGTGCTTAGGGCTACTCAAATACATCTTTCTTTGCCTATACAATGTGTTATTTTTCATTTCAGGCCCATTATTTCTTCACCAGGCTCATAAACTGTGAGGCTAAGGCAGGATGGTTATTGCCAGTCTGTATACAGTTACCTCATGTATGACTCTGGAGACATTTAAAACCTGCCTGGATATGTTCCTGTGTGACTGGATCTAGGTGATCTGCTCTGGCAGGGGGATTGGGCTGGATGATCTTTCGAGGTCCCTTCCAATCCCTAAAGTTCTATGTGACTCTGTGAACCCAGAACTAGCAGAACTGGAAGAGTTCTTGTTCTACTAATTCACTCATCTGCCCAATGAAAGTCAAGAATGACAAGAAGTGCATGTGGCAGGTAGAGGCATAACTCGCACTAACCCAGGTACTTAAATCATCAGAGGCTGTGCTGCAGAAGTTGGAAGTCTGGTCCTTTAGTGAGGAATGATGCCGGCTGGAGGAGAAGCAGGAGCTGTGAAGGAGCTCCCTGAGAGACTAGAGGAGCAGCAGTGTATATGAAACATCATGCACTGGAGGAGACAGTGACCTGATGACCCAGTAGTGGGAAAGGAGTGGGGAATGTCAGCTCTGTGCTCTTGAGTTGAAGAAACACTTGGGAAATTAGCTCTAAAAGTGATTTGTTGCAGATGGAATTCACTATTGTTATCTATACCAGTAGAAGGCTTTTCACAGCAGAGTTTTTGTTACCTGTACTGGTTGTAAAGTAGACCTGGTCTAGGTTGTCCTGCTCTGTGGGGGGATTGGACTAGATGGTCTTTCAAGATCCTTTCTAATCCCTAGTGTTCTGTGATGCTGGGATCGGCCATGTGCCAGGACTTCCCGTTTGTCTTCAAATGCTGATGCAGATACTGCAATTTGAGAGAGAAGTTCTGAACAACAGGATTTTTCTTTATGCTCATCCATGGCAAAATACTCTGAAGGTGTGGCGTAGATCATGGAATCATTAGGGATTGGAAGGGACCTTGAATAATGCCACTGCAGTTCCCAAACTCAAATAGTAGCCCTAATGAAGCTGCAAAGCAACTGTTTATCATGGAAACCCTCAAACTTTCATGTTTGGATGGAATTACTCAACCACTAAACGTGAGGTGGATCGTAGAATCATTCAGGTTGGAAAAGACTCCTGGGATCATCGAGTCCAAACATCAACCCTACTCTACAAGTTCACAACTAAACCAGATCCCCCAGTGCTGCATCTAAGTGACTTTTAAATGCATCTAGTACCCACACGTGTGAGTAATCTGCACAGGGATGCTCTCTGGAAGCAGTTCTTGGCAGACCAGCCAAAGCAGTGCATTTGGCTTCTAGCTGGCTGTTCTGTTGTCATTCTGAAGATACTGGAAACTCTGGGACCTTACTGTGTAGGACTTCTGCATAACGTTAGTAAAACAGGAACATCACAGAACATTAGGCATTGGAAGGGACCTCGAAAGATCATCCAGTCCAATCCCCCTGCCAGAGCAGGACCACCTAGACCAGGTCACACAGGAACACATCCAGGCAGGTCTTAGTAATGAATGTATGTGAAGCAGGCTGGCAGAGTTGAACTTGGCGATACGCTGTGTGTGTAGTGGCTAGAGCTGAAAGAAACGTTCACTTAATGATGTCTAATTTGTGCTCTGGTTTTGTTTCAGAACTCATACTTCACAAGGGTGTGTATGTGTTTAGTTTTAATTATGAGTGTACTGGGAATCTGCAAAGAAATATTTCAGCTGATTCAGCAGGTAAATACACAGAGAGAAAAACCTTCATCAGCGTGCTTACGTAGCAGTTTGTGTGGAATTGAAATAAATGGATTTGTCCCTGATTAAAAATGAAATTGCCATTTATACAAGATTAAAAGTAAGAAGAGGATTTAAGTAGTGTGTTAAATTAAGGCCTTTAGTGATGCATGACTTGTGTCTGTCTCTCTTAAATCCTAGAAATTGAAGTATTTGTTGGATTACTCCAATCTGCTGGACTGGACAATTTATACTACAAGCATAATTTTTGTGTCTTCTTTATTTATTAATACACCAGCTCATTTGCAGTGGGAATGTGGAGCAATTGCTGTGTACTTGTCTTGGATGAACTTCTTGCTTTACCTTCAACGGTAAAAGTTGTTTGCATGCTGTACAATACAATAATTCACTATTTTAAGGTATTTTTAATATCCTAAACCACGACTGATTAAGTGTGATAGCTCTGTGTGTTGTTTTTAGAAGCTACACAGTTTTGCTGGTTAGGAGCACGAGAACTTTTTAATCTACTTTCCCTTGCAAAGTAGTTTTTCGTGTAGAGAATCTCTTATGGCAACTAAAGAAATAGCAAAATTTATTTTAATGTTAAGTGAGGAAAGGCTTTCAAAAACCTTTTTTCATTATGCTCTGTAGACCTTCACTTAATAGAAAAGAAAGTGCAGGAATTACAAGAGATCAGGATTACTTACTGCTTTATATAAATAACAGAGACTAACTTCAGCGTTAATTTTCTCTGCCTTTTCTGTGCACTTTTTGCCTAGGTTTGAAAACTATGGCATCTATGTTGTGATGTTCTGGGAAATTCTGAGGACTTTGATTCGAATTGCTGTTGTTTTCTTTTTCCTGATACTGGCCTTTGGACTTAGTTTCTTTGTCCTTTTAGGTTCACAGGTGAGTTGCACAGGATGTTCAGTATTTCCTGGGGTGGATCAGAAGGGGTGTGGTTAGCAGACAAGGAGAGGATCTCCTCACCTTTTACTGTGACCTGCTGAGACTGCATCTGGAAGATTGTCTCCAGTTCTGGGCCCCTCAGTTCCAGAAGGACACAGAGCTGCTGGATACAGTCCAGAGCAGAGCCCTGAACATGATGCAGGGAGTGGAGCATCTCCCTGATGAGGAAAGGCTGAGGGAGCTGGGTCTCTTTAGTTTGAAGAAAAGGAGACTGAGGGCTGACCTCATTAATGTTGATAAATATGTGAAGGGTGGGTGTCAGGACGATGGAGCCAGGCTCTACTCTGTGTCATCTAGACAAGGGGCAGTGGGTATGAGCTGGTACACAGAAGGTTCCTCATCAGTATGAGAAGAAACTTCTTCATGGGAGGGTGACAGAGCCCTGGAAGGGGCTGCCCAGGGAGGTTGTAGAGTCTCCTTCTCTGGAGAAGTTTAAAACCTGCCTGTGTGACTTGGTCTAGGTGATCCTGCTGTGGAAGGGGGATTGGACTAGATGATCTTCCAAGGTCCCTTCCAATCTCCACTGTTCTGTTATTTATCACAATAAATACTCTTTTCAATAGTTCAGGTTTCTTCTTGATTTCTGTTTCTTCTCTCTGCAGCAAACATACAGCACACCTCTGCTTTCTGTGATGAAAACATTTGCAATGATGCTGGGAGACATTAACTACCACGACGCGTTCCTCGATCCGTTACTAAGCAGCGAACTGCCGTATCCATTCCTGAGTTACACAGTTCTCATTATATTTACCCTGCTGATTCCAATACTTCTTATGAACTTGCTAGTAAGTAAACTACTTCCTTAGATCCTATGATTCCAATATGCATGGGGTTCTTCACAGTTTTAGCATAGAGAGACGCAGACTGTTGGATTAGCTACGTGGGGTTGGAGAGAGTCTGGGTACAACAGGTGCTGCAGGGTAGCCCTGCTCCAGCAGTGGGGCTTGGACTTAGATGATCTTTCAAGGTCCCTTCCAACCTGTAACATTCTGTGAATCTATGATGGTTTTAAGAAGGAAAATGTAGAGGAAGAAAAAAAAAAAGACTAGATGTAGCATTAGTTGTTGAACCCCTTGTTGTATCATAACCTAGTGCTAACAATTTTATCTTGAAAGCCAAAGCCTGGATCTTTATTGCCTACAAAACAGAAGTCAACAGCGGTGTTAAAACTGACTAATGACCTGAACAAACAGAACCAGACAACCTGGTCATGGTGAGAAAGAAGGGAAATATTTCTACATCTTCAGGCATGTTCCACTAATAACCTGCTTTTTTGTTAGGAAATCAGGCTGCTATATGAGCTGAGAAATACCACACAGTCAGGCTTTTTAAGGTATTTACTGCTGCCATGTTCAATCAGGCAGCCACCAAGTTTTCATTACTGCTTTTATGTACAAGAATCGAAAGGGATGTTATTCTTCACAAGTCTTTGAAATAGCTCTTCAGCTCCTTGTTGGCAGACAGGCAGTTGGATGCTTTTCATGACAGAGGCTTCCAAACTACGCACAAAAAGGGTGTGTTTCTGCCCAGTGAAATGAAAGCAACTTAACTGAATTGTACTGTAGAGTGATTTTAGATTGAAATGTGGACAAGAAATGCAGTTGAAACCACAGACTGTGAAGATAAATGAACTCTTTCTTGGTGTTTATAGATTGGCTTGGCTGTTGGGGACATAGCTGAAGTACAGAAATACGCTGCACTCAAAAGGATTGCAATGCAGGTAAGTAGCACACTGTGGAAGCACCAGTGATAGGAAGTGTTAGAAGACCATCTGCATAATTAGTTGGTTTAGCATCAGTGTCCCAAACATCTTAGGATCTCTATAAAGAGCTTGGTGAACGTGGGCATCTTGTTCTGAATCTCATTCTCAGTCGTGTGAGGCGTTGTCAAGGATAAGTGAACGCATTTCCAATGAACGTTTGAACGGTCAGTTCAGTGAATTCTGAGTTATTCCAACAACAGAGTCTTAAATGCTTAGGGAAGCTGCAGCAGACCAGCTCTTGATGTTGTCTGTGGTAAATCTTGGCATCCAGGGATCCCCAGATTTGCTTCCTGATGTAGAGAAGTGGCGAAGTGGGAGAGGTATGTGTGCTCTGCAGAACCCAGACTGGCAAGACTTTTGCAAGAATTTCTAAAGGCTGAAACCAGAGCACACAGCCTGCAGTCACCCAGTCCCCTGCCCCATCACCCATATAAGAGCCATTCCAGAGGCACAGAGTTTGATTTGTTGGTGGGTGGCAGTTTGCGAAGGGGCTGAGGGCACTGCCCTGCTCATTCTGAGAAGGAGGAGCTCGGGGTCAGGCAGAAGCTTCACAGGACCTGAGCAGCTTTGATGAGGGTAAGTCTGCACTGGGGCAGGCAGGGAGGACCTTCTAGTGGATCCAAAGCTGTGAGTAGGGGCTCTGTCAAAATGGTAAGTACTTGCTTCAGGACTTAAACCACTGTCCCTTCTTAGAATGCCCCAGTGATATCCAGTATCCCCACCCAGACAGAACTGGTAACAAAGGAAGGGGCAATGCAAGTGGCAGAGCTGTAGTAACTACCCAGCCACATCTCCTGGCAAAGGTTAATGACCTGTTACACCATGTGGCAGAGATACAAGCAGCAGTTAGTAGACTGTGCAACGTTGTTGATACTGAGACCCAGCTCTGTCGACGTAGAAGAGTTAATTCTGCTGAGATTCTCGATACTGGAATAAACAGGTTTGGTGTGTGGCCTGAGCCATTCAAATTTACCCCTGTTTACACCATAGATTTCTTCTGAGACTTGACATCCAGTGGTAATGATGATGATTTGAATAAGGTGATTTGTTTGACAAGATGCTGTCTTTATCTTAAGAGAATACATCTTATTCTAAATGCAAAACTACTTTTAGGTTAATCTTCACACCAACTTAGAGAAGAAGCTGCCATTTTGGTTCTTAAGTCGGGTGGACCAAGAATCAATCACCGTGTATCCCAACAGACCAAGATACTGTGGATTTATGGTAAGATGGTGGATCCCAGACTAATGAATTCTCACCAAAATGCTTTTGGATTGTGAGGAACCTTGCATTAGTGAGACTCAGTCATTAACTGACATTGGTGGAGTCATGGATTAGATTTTGATGGTCTTCGGTGAAAATGATAAATGGATTAGTTTGAGTGCAGCCTAACTTACTCAGCTGTAGTTAAGTGTTTGCATTCTCAGTGATCTGTGACTTCATTAAGCAAGACAAGCTACAGAGGTTACTCTGACAGAAAGTAGAATGACAGAATCATTCAGGTTGGAAAAGACCCTTGGGATCATCGAGTACAACCATCAACCCTACTCTGCAAGTTCACCCCTAAACCACATCCCCCAACACTACATCTAAGCATCTTTTAAACACATCCAGGGACGGGGACTCAACCACCACCCTGGGCAGCCCATTCCAGTGCCTGACTACTCTTTCTGTGAGGAATTTTTCCCTGATGTCCAATCTAAACCTCCCCTGTTGGAGCTTGAAGCTATTCCCTCTGGTTCTGTCACTAATTACCTGTGAGAAGAGACCAGCACCAACATCTCTGCAGTGTTGGAGATGTTGGCTAGTTGTAGAGAGTGATGAGGTCTCCCCTCAGACTCCTCTTCCTCAAACTAAGCAGCCCCAACTTTCTCCATCTCTCCTCATCAGATTGATTCTCCAGGCCCTTCACCAGCTTTGTTGCCCTCCTCTGCGCTGGCTCCGGCACCTCAATGTCTCCCTTGTGCTGACATGCCCCAAACTGGACCCAGTACTGAAGGTGCAGCCTCACCAGTGCTGAGTCCAGGGGGACAATCACCTCCCTGCTCCTGCTGGATCACAGTTTCTAACACAGGCCAGGATGCCATTGGCCTTCTTGGCTACGTGGGCACCCTACTGGCTCATATTCAGCCTCCTGCCAATTAGAACCTCCGGGTCCTTTACTAAAGTTACTCCCTTTTGGCTATTTTGTTTGTTTACTGTTCATTTCAGCTGTTGTTAGTAGATTGAATTTCCTGATTGAGCAAAATGCATTCTCAGGCTGTGATACCTGACTTCACTTGGGTTCCATGTTTTGTTTAGAGCGTGTTCCAGTATTGCTTCGGGTGCGAGGACTCTACCACGGACGCACAGAGCACTGACACGACACTAGAGCTGGAAGTTCTGAAGCAGAAATACAGGTATTTGGTGTTATCTTGCTGCTATAAAAACAAGTAGAACCAGTATTACAATATGTTCCATTTTTAAAAGGTATTCTGAAGCTACCTGAAAGGGACAGTTCCTGCCTGGTCATGTTCCTGTGCATGTGGATCTAGGTGATCCTGCTGTGGCGGGGTGATTGGACTGAATGATCTTCCAGGATCCCTTCCAATCTGTAATGTTCTGTGGTTCAATGTATTTAGTGTCCTTCAATAAGATCCCTCACCTAGTATTTTTGCTATTTGGCAATGTATTTACCATCAAAATACTTGTGTGGCAAAGGAATTGTTTATCCCCTGGCAGAGAAAGAGCACAGGCTTGTTTGCTCACTGAGGTAACCTGATGGAAGGGGGCAAACACATTCCAGAGCTAGTTTGTGTGGAGTTTTTCAACTGTGTGACACTCACAACTGGTCCAATTCCAGTTGGTTTATAAATATAGAGTCTGTAATTGCCTTTCCACTGGTCTGGTGTTAATCACAGAATCACAGAACGTTAGGGATTGGAAGGCACCTTGAAAGATCATCCACTCCAGTCCCCCTGCCACAGCAGGACCACCTAGATCCACTTGCACACAAACATGACCAGGTGGGTTTTAAACATCTCCAGAGGAGGAGACTCCACAACCCCCCTGGTCAGCCTGTTCAGTGCTCCATAACCCTCACCGGGAAGAAGTTCCTTCTCATATTGATGTGGAACCTCCTGTGTTCCAGCTCACACCCATTGGCCTTTGTCCTATCATTAGATGTCACTGAGCAGAGCCTGGCTCTCTCAGCCTCCTGACACCCACCCTTCACATATTTATCAACATTAGTGAGGTCACCACACACAAAGTGGTTCTGGGTGCTTAATTGCCATTGCAGGTCTTGACAGACTACTTCAGTCAATACAATAAGCACTTTGTTAGCATAAAACTGAAGTGTCCATTTGTAATTCTGGAGTAGATGATCCTTCAAGGTCCCTTCCAGTCCCTAATGTTCTGTGATTCTGTGAAAACATCCTGCTCTATGCATATGTTGTCTTTTTCCCTTTAGGCTCAAAGATATATCGACGCTGCTGGAAAAGCAACACGACCTCATTAAACTGATTATCCAAAAGATGGAGATAGTGTCAGAGGCTGAGGATGAGGACAGCAACGACTTGTTTCAGCACAAGTTTAGGAAAAGGCAGTTAGAGCACAAGAACAGTAAGTGGGATACGGTGTTAAAAGCTGTTAAAACAAACGTGCCTAACCCCAGCACAGAGAAGAGCAGCAGCTTTTACTAGACGTCGCTGTGATATCATGTCGTGGTGTGTGTTTGTTTTTACTTTATGTCCCGTGCATGATGACAGTGTGATACAGCAGATAGTCACATATCAAAAAGGCCAGTTCCAAACCAAAACACAGGGCCTCAAAGCAGTGTTTAAGGAGACTGAAGATGTCTACATCCCAAACTGTGATCCTGAAAGCAGCTGGCTGATCAGCAAAGTGCCTAATTCACCAGATGCCAGCTTTTCTGTCCCGACAGTTCTCAAGGCTTCCGCCTCGATCTGTTCCTGGGTTTGGCCCTGCTGCTCTGTGCTAAATCACTCTGTTTCCTGTTACAAATGATTTCTGAAGTTCTAGAAATTGAAATGCTAATCATGTAGTAGCCAGGTGCTTTGAGAGAGCGGACGGGCTTTATGTAGTCTAAAGAAAAAGTCTGCAGCTGACCTGTGCTGAAAGTTTTGCTGAGTAAGGACTGCAGGATCAGGCCTGAAAGGTGAGAGATAAACTGGTCAAAACCATTTGATGCAGGGGAAGAACTGTTTTCTTTCTTAGGTTGTTGTGTGCAGCTCTCAGAGGGATCGTTTGTGCTAGCATGCATATAGCAACGATACAATAAGGTGTTAAGCATTAGTCATTTACAACTTGCTGTCCTGACAACCCTAATGTGATTTGGGCCTTCCTTAGAACCTCAACCTGACCTTCCCACTTCAGCCTGCACTTTGGGTTTTGTTTACTTCCTCGGTATTCCGTGCACTATGTAAGATAAAGTCATACAGCCGATGTGGAATAAACGTTAGCGACGCTGTGGTTGAGCGTAACTTGGTTCAAAAGCAGTGCTAATAAACTGGTTGTGTAACTGTGTGTGGGTTTAACACTCTGCTTTTGAATTCAGGCGTTTTGTTCAGGTGCTTAAGGACACAGAGTGTAGCATTTTCCAGCAGGAGCAGGGAGGTGATTGTCCCCCTGGACTCAGCACTGGGGAGGCTGCGCCTTGAGTACTGGGTCCAGTTTTGGGGCGCCTCAGTACAAGGGAGACATCGAGCTGCTGGAGCGAGGGCAGAGGAGGGCAATGAGGCTGGGGAAGGGTCTGGAGAATAAATATGATGAGGAGAGACTGAGAGAGTTGGGACTGTTTAGTCTGAGGAACAGGAGGCTGAGGGGGACCTCATCGCTGTCTGAAAGGACACTATAGAGATGTTGGTGCTGGGCTCTTCTCACAGGTCATTAGTGACAGAACCAGATGGAAGGACTTCAGGATCCAACAGGGGAGGGTTAGCTTGGACATCAGGAAAAATTCTTCATGGAGAGAGCAGTCAGGCGCTGGACTGGGCTGCCCAGGGTGGTGCTTGAGTCCCCATCCCTGGATGAGTTTGAAAGTCGCTTAGATGTGGTGCTGGGGGGTCTGGTTTAGGTGTGACCTTGTAGAGCAGGATTGATGGCTGGACTCAATGATCCCAAGGGACTTTTCCAACATGAATAATTCTGTGATTCTATAAAGCAGAAGTCTGACCTGCAGGCTGTAGAGGAGCAGCCGTGGAGTCTGATCTAGGGCTGTGTCTGGTAAGACAGTGCAATGAGGTGAGGACCAGTAAGCAGAGTCAGAATCCCATATGATTGAAGGTTACTGTGATCATTGAAGTTGTGTTGTGACCTGTAAAATCAGACCTCCTCCTGTAAATAAATTGTGTGGATGTTCGAAGTGTTCACGCATCTGTAGCTTCCTCTGACAGCAGAAGCAGGACTGCCCAGGCTCTTGGGATAAGGCAAATGTACAAATTGATTCTTTAAGCCAGCAAACATTTAATTCCTAACAGTTGGTACCGTTAACACTAGATGGCAGTGAGGGATAATAGTTTTTAATAAGTACATTGGACCTAAAAGCATAGTTTTAGGTGGAGAACAGCAGGGTGTGTACAGCAGAACCAAAGGAGTCAGCAATCATTGTTTTAAAATTCGAGCCTTTCAAATCTCTTTAACAGAACCCTGAGATGTTTGTGTGCAGCAGCCTCTCAGCTTCTCTGTGCCCTTAACTTACAGCTTCAGAAATGCTTCCCTTCTTTTTCTTTCCCCTCAGGCCTTGCTTCTTTCATTCACATAGCAGCTGGCATTACTGTGGCAAGCATGAGTGACCGTATCCACCCCTGTCATATCCCTGTTCAGAGCTGAACCAAACACCACTGCATGGTTTGCTTGCCTGGCTTTGTTTTGTTTTATCATCTATGACTTAACCTTAGAAGGCTTGTTTGAATAGATTGTATAGATTGTACTATATCTATAGTCGTTACTATATAGTCGTGTACTATACCCAAGTCGTTAGCAACTGCTCTTTCTCAAGTTAATGGGGCACAGATTGGGTGTCCAGAGAATCACAGAATCGTTCAGGTTGGAGAAGACCCTCGGGATCATCGAGTCCAACCATCAACCCTACTCTCCACATTCACCCCTAAACCAGATCCCCCAACACCACATCTAAGTGTCTGTTAAACTCATCCAGGGATGGGGACTCAAGCACCACCCTGGGCAGCCCATTCCAGTCCAGTGTGGGTGTAGATCCAGTACTGCCTCTTGGTAAAAAAGGCAACACACATCACAGAGAGAAGTGATATGAGGAAAGGCTGAGGGAGCTGGGTCTCTTGAGCTTGGAGAAAAGGAGGCTGAGGGGTGACCTCATTCATGTTGATAAATATGTGAAGGGTGGGTGTCAGGAGGATGGAGCCAGGCTCTGCTCAGTGGCATCTAGTGATAGGACAAGGGACAGTGGGTGTGAGCTGGAACATAGGAGGTTCCACATCAATATGAGGAGGAACTTCTTGACAGAGTGAGTGACAGACTAAATGTCTCCTTCTCTGGAGACGTTTAAAACCTGCCTGGACATGTTCCTGTGCGACTTGGTCTAGGTGATCCTGCTGTGGATTGGACTAGATGATGTTTTGAGGTCCCTTCCAATCTCTGTGGTTCTGTGAACTTAGAGTGTTAAAACAACTGTTTTCATATCTGTACAATCTATGGGCATGAGCAAACAAGCTAAGAGAGGTTGGTTTGGAGGAGTGCAAGATCATGATGAAGAATAGGTCCAAATATAAACCACAGAACATCAGAGATTGGAAGAGACCTCGAAAGATCATCAGTCCAATCCCCCTGCCACAGCAGGATCACCCAGACCAAGTCACACAGGAACTTGTCCAGATGGGTTTTAAACCTCTCCAGAGAAGGAGACTCCACAACCCCCACTGGGCAGCCTGTTCCAGGGCTCCATTCCAATCTGAGTGTGTTTGGCGATTATGGTCAGACACGGGGAGACAACACAAAAGGTTCCGTAGAGAAACTAGCATAGAGTGCACTAGTGATCTTTGGGTTTGGGACAGCAGTTATCAATGCTGTAAAGCTTTTTAAGTTTGACTGGTGGAAGAAAAGGCAAGGAGTGCTGGTAGAATGAAGGACGGAGCCAATAATCCACACAAGGACTGTGAGTCACCAGGGAGCTTTGCTTGTTTTCCAGCATCACCCACTTATCTGAATAAACACAACAGTGCACAGACTGTTCCCAAGGAACTCATAAAACAGGAACTAATGACTCTAGAGGAAAACAATAGGACCCCAGCTCCAGCACATGTACTTTCTGATCTCAAAGTCACACAGAACTTTAGGGATTGGAAGGGACCTCAAAAGATCATCCAGTCCAATCCCCCTGCCAGAGCAGGATCACCTAGATCCAGTCACATAGGAACATGTACAGGAGGGTTTTAAACGTCTCCAGAGAAGGAGATGTCATGACCCCCCTGGGCAGCTCTTTCCAGGGCTCTGTCACCCTCTCTGTCAAGAAGTTCCTTCTCATATTGATGTGGACCCTCCTGTGTTCCAGCTGATACCCATTGCCCCTTATCCTGTTACTAGATTACGTTGAGCAGAGCCTGGCTCCACCCTCCTGACACCTGCCTTTCACATATTTATCAACATGAATCACCCCCCAGTTTCCTTTTTTCCAAGCTCAAGACACCCAGCTCCCTCAGCCTTTCCTCCCAGAGCCGAACACCCAAACATCACCACTCAGCTCTGCAGGACAGCGTGATGCTCACCCCTCTGGACAGCCTGAGGAAGGTGGAATCACTCGGTTTGGAACCCTTCTGCTGCAACAAGTGAGTGGAGATCCAAAGATAAAGCATGAGCCCAGCGCTCTGCATTTCTGTCTTAAGCCTTTGCTCCTCCAGCCAAAGTTTGAGCACGATTGTGTCGAGGGAAATCAGATCGAGAGAGCTGTCTTCCTCCTCCTGCCAGCTCTCAGTTAACCTCTGAGCACTGAGAGGGAAGATGCGTATCTTCTGCATTGTCTGCTGCTTTCCAAGTTGTTCTGTAACGTCCCTTTCTGGGAAGGCAAGCGGTGAGGACAGACTGCAGGGGGATCAAGCTCTGGTGCGTGTGGGAGGTTTCCGTGCTTGCAGAGAAGCGTTCCAATTCTCTTCTGATTGCTTTTTTGAACACATGCCCAGAGACATGGCTACGGGCCCTCTTAGAGCTAATTAATACATTCATTTGAGGCTTTGGGTGTGTGTCAGGCAAATTTAACCCACTTGGTCGCCCGCTAGAGAGGCTGCAGTGCCCACTCACTGGTCACACACCTTGTTGTAACACAGGCAACAAGGGGAGATGGTGCTTTCCCTCTTCATCACCACCTCCAAGCCCTATTTCTGATATTAATGTTAGACCTAGGTGATGCTGCTGTGGCAGGGGGATTGGACTGGATGACCTTTCAAGGTCCCTTCCAATCCCTAATGTTCTGTGTGTGACATGGTCTAAGTGGCCCTGCTCTGGTGGGGGGATTGGACTGGATGACCTTTCAAGGTCCCTTCCAATCCCTAAAGTTCTGTGATTCTAATTCAGAGACCTCCCTGCCTGCCTTCCTCAGTTCCCTCAGCTCTGCTTTTCCCTCTCTCTCCACCCTCCAGGCAACTGTCTCGAGGTGAGACACCCCCCCTCGCTTGCCTTTGTCAGAGAGCCTGGGGAGCTATTAAAATGCTGTTATAAATCATAGTTATTAGCCAAGTGACTCATCTTACAGCACTGAGAAGGAATCTCCAACCTTCCCAGCGTTCAGTGTCTCACAGAGCGTGCTGGGGTGTTGAGCCCTTTGTGTCACCCACTTGCACTTCCTTCTGCAAAACCCAACCTGTGCTGTTTGTACTTCAGTGGAAGTGGATCGGGAAATGTGGGAGCCAGCGCCAGGGTTGCCTGAGAAACCGACTGTCAGAGGAGCCTTTCTCTTGTGGGGAATGATAGATGACCTGTGCTTGACGCTCTGTTTGGATTATGTGGAGTAAAGCCCTGGTGGTTGCCTTCGTCCCAAGCAAATCGTTCCCGCTCACTTGAGCTGCCTTACAATGTCTTCCAATAACAGCTCAGGCAGCCCAAACCCTAACGAAGTCTTGGTGGGTTGCTCAAGGTAGTCCTTCTCAGAGCCCACTTGCAAACTGTTTCAGAGGCCTCTGTATCTAAAACAGAGGTGGACTCCAAGCCAACACTTGAATTGGCATCAGGACCAATGTTTGGGAGGTGTTAGGGCTGGTGCCCTTGTCCATTTGATCTGCAGTGTTTTAGCTTGTTCAAGCAGCAACAGAAAGCAAAGAAACAAGACCATAGAATCATTCAGGGTGGAAAAGACCCTTGAGATGATAAGAGTCTGACCATTAACCCTACTCTACATGGTCATCCCTAAACCAGATCCTCCAACACTACATCTAAGCATCTTTTAAACTCATCCAGGGATGGGGACTCAACCACCACCCTGGGCACCCCAGTCCCAGCACCTGACCACTCTCTCTATGAAGAATCTTTTCCTGATGTCCAGTCTAACCCTCCCCTGCTGGAGCTTGAAGCCCTCCCTCTGGCTCTGTCACTAATTATTTATCAGAATCTGTGATTCTGATTTGTTGATGTTGGCCCCTACTTTCCCACAGGCAGTGGCCCAGCAGTCAAGAGTTCTGGAAATAAAGTAAAAAGCCCCGTTTAACCTTTCTGAGAAAACACTTTAAACGAGAAGCAGAGGGGGAGACACTGAAGTCGGCTGCTTCTGTGCCTGGCTGGTTGTGCGATGAAATATGACTTCAAAGAAAACCTTTCTGTTCCCATTTCAAGGTCTTTTTGTAAGGGAAGGGAGATAGGAAACTGGCACTGGAATGCCGGGAGATTTATTGGAAGGGCTCGGTAGACGGAGAAGGTAATTTTTGTATCCTGCTGCACTCAAGACTGATTTGGTTTTGTGTCGGTTCTTGGGCCGCGATGACAGTATGAGCTGTGAGCTCACAAACTGCTCCTCCGAGTGCCTGACCTTGCAGCGGTGGGGAATCTAGAGTGACTGAGAAGATTAAGAGGTCTTTCACAGCTGATCAGATGGGTTTCACAGAATCACAGAACATTAGGGGTTGGGAGGGACCTTGAGAGATCATCCAGTCCAATTCCCCTGCCAGAGCTGGATCACAGAACATTAGGGATCATAAGGGACCTCGAAAGATCATCCAGTCCAATCCCCCTGCAACAGCGAGATCATAGAATCATTAGGGATTGGAAGGGACCTTGAAAGATCATCCAGTCCAATTCCCCCCCACAACAGCAGGATCACCTAGACCAAGTCTAGGTGGGTCTTAAACATCTCCAGAGAAGGAGACTCCACAACCCCCCTGGGCAGCCCCTTCCAAGGGCTCTGTCACCTTCACTGGGATGAAGTTCCTTCTGATATTTATGGGGAACCTCCTGTGTTCCAGCTGACACCCATTGTCCCTTGTCCTATCACTAGATGCCACTGAGCACAGCCTGGCTCCATCCTCCTGACACCCACATTAGGGAACAGAAGGGACCTTAAAAGATCATCCAGTCCAATCCCCCTGTCACAGCAGAATCACAGGACATCAGGGACTGGAAGGGACCTTGAAAGATCATCCAGCCCAATCCCCCCACCACAGCAGGGTCACAGGACATCAGGGACTGGAAGGGATCTTGAAAGATCATCCAGCCCAATCCCCCCACCGCAGCAGGATCCCCTAGAAATTGCAGGAAAAATTATCAATCAGTTCATTAGATCATCAGTTCACTGAAGATCACCAGAAGCCCCATGATCTGTCACTTTGAAATCTACTAGACACCTCCCTGGGGGCTGCGCCTCAAAAGACAAAGATTTGGGCAAAAACTGAAGAGAAAATCAGTTCTTTGTTGCTTGGTTACACCTCAAGTGTCTGGATTTCCAGTATTGAGACGTGTATCAGCCACAAAGTCCCCTCAGATTCTCAATCTTGTGTCTGCAGGAAGCTTCATTAGAATGAATTGCTCTCTCTGGACTTTGGGTTATAGCTGCACATGAGATGTGAAGTGTAGGGGGTGGCTGCCTTGAGAAACTGTTTCAGTTACCTGAGGTCAGGGTGAGTTTTGTGCTCTGGTTGCAGCAAGGCTCAGCTTTTCTACCATCGATCTTCTCTGTGCTGAATGCAGAGCGACTTGAGCAGCACCTCGATCTACAGGTCTCTCTGAGGAGAACCTCTCTCAATCTGCTAATGACCCCCCTTCTCATCCACCCCAGGATGCCATTGGCTGTCTTGTCCAGCAGGGCCCATTGCTGGCTCATGGCCATCCTGCTGGCCACCAGGACCCCCCAGTTCCCCAACCCACCAGGTACCTCACATTTCCCTTCTGCCCTCCAGCCTCATTCCTCACCAGGTGAGAACAACAGTTTGTCGTGGCAAGACAAAACCCACCACAAAATGTTCCATCAAGTCCTTGAGAAAGCTCTTCCTTTGGTTCTGTGGCAACGGTGTTTCGGTCCTCACACACGCAACAAGCGACGTTGCTACGTGATGCTCTGGTCTCTCTTCCTTCTTGGCAGCACTGCTGGTTTACACGGACCTTCCCCAAGTGTTTCTGATAAGTGTGAAGTATTTTCATTGAAATGAATCATTGCAGCCACCTCAGGCACCAAAAAAACCCCCAAAACTTAAATAAATGTTTTGAGTGAAGGAAGGGAAACATTCTGGAAATCCTCTGTGTATTTTCCCAGGGTCAGTTCCTTCATGGTTTGCCTGTGCCTGAGCTGAAAGACACGTAGCTGTTCCCAACTGGATCCTGTCCTGCTTCACTGCTCTTATCACAGACTCACAGAGCATTAGGGATTGGAAGAGACCTCAAAAGATCATGCAGTCCAGTCCCCCTGCCAGAGCAGGATCACAGTATATTAGGGACTGGAAGGGACCTCGATAGATCATTTAATCCAGTCCCCCAGCCAGAGCAGGATCACAGAACATTAGGGACCTCGAAAGACCATCCAGTCCAACCCCCCTGCCTCAGCAGGATCCCCTAGATCCACTTGCACAGGAACGTTTTGCTGTTCAGTTATTCAGCCCAAGGAGGAATGGTCCCAGGACTGCCAAGGGACTCTTTTTAACAGTATAATTAGCTTGCAGACAGCTTTCCTCTTGACAGCTTTCAAAAGCTCTTCTCAGTTGCCCAAGTAATTAATTGAACACAGCTGCAGACTAGAACAACTGCTGCAACAGCTACACTTGCCCTTTGCTTCTCCCGCTCACTTGGAGGCGGTAGAAGAGGAAGTTGTGTAGAAGCGGTTATGGCAGCTAAGGATCATTTGCTTTGCCCCATGGCCTGAAATCCTGCTAAATAGGAGAGAGGGGGTGGGAAGTAGGTGGCCTTCTCTGGAGACGTTTAAAACCTGTTCCTGTGCGACTGGGTCTAGGGGATCCTGCTGTGGTGGGGGGACTGGACTGGATGATCTTTCGAGATCCCTTCCAATCCCTAATGTTCCGTGATGCAGACACAAGTGAGCAGGCAGGCTGTGCTGTAGGATAGAGGGTTTTATCAGGATGACCTCTGCTAACACTGTTTCATGTGCCCCAGATGACAGGTTTTGGGGTGGGGATGTGCTCACTTGAAAGTGACATTTTGCATCCTTTCTCCACAAATGGATGATCTTCTGAGGTCCCTTCCAGTCCCTAATATTCTATGTGTGACTTGGTCTAAGTGATCCTGCTGTGGCAGGGGGATTGGACTAGATGATCTTTCAAGGTCCCTTTCCAATCCCCAATGATTCTATGATCTTTCGAGGTCCCTTCCAGTCCCCAATGATTCTATGATCTCTCGAGGTCCCTTCCAAACCCTAATGATTCTATGATCTTTTGAGGTCTCTTCAAATCCCCAATGATTCTGTGATCTTTTGAGGTCCCTTCCAATCCCCAATGATTCCATGATCTTTTGAGGTCCCTTCCAATCCCTAATGATTCTATGATCTTTTGAGGTCTCTTCGAATCCCCAATGATTCTGTGATCTTTTGAGGTCCCTTCCAATCCCCAATGATTCTATGATGTTGTGATTCCATGATCTTTTGAGGTCCCTTCCAGTCCCCAATGATTCTATGATCTTTTGAGTTCCCTTCCAATCCCTAATGATTCCATGATCTTTTGAGGTCCCTTCCAATCCCTAATGATTCCATGACCTTTCAAGGTCCCTTCCAATCCCTGTAGTTTCTGGTGTCAACAGGCTTCTTGATAGAAGTACAGCCCCCAAATCCCCCTCTTTCTTCCAGACTCCCAATTTGTATGATTCTCATCGTTCTTACAGACGGCTCCGTGAATTAACGAACTGATCT
The DNA here is from genome assembly GCA_013400115.1 of Rhinopomastus cyanomelas. Lineage (NCBI taxonomy): Eukaryota > Metazoa > Chordata > Aves > Bucerotiformes > Rhinopomastidae > Rhinopomastus > Rhinopomastus cyanomelas. Next base: position 346,939 of record VXBP01001169.1, read on the forward strand.
GAGCACTGAGGTTGGCCAAGAGCACCGTTTAAAAGCCATGCAGATGACCTCATAAAAAGCTGTAAAGAATGCTTGCAGCTCGCTTGTAAAACGAATCTGTTCCCTAATAACTCCAAATGCCCGCGTAATTCCGCGCACATTTTAACCCAAGTGGCTGCTCCACAAGAGGACGCAAAAAGTTCCCATGAAAAAGGCATTTAGCCGGCCCCAGCCACTATAAACTTTAATTGATATTTCACAGCGTGCACAAGGCTGCCCTCCGGGGAGTGTAGGGTATCGCTCTTGCACCTGCACTCTGGCTGCAGCCTTCAAGTACTTCATCTATTAAACATGTTTTCATTAGAGCACTTGGTGTGGAATGAGCCCGAGCTGATCTGGACGAGAGCAGCCTGCGCAGATAGCTGCTTCACGCCGCGTTAGTGCAGCACCGTTAGAACTTGAGACGCGGGACCGCACAGAGTCACAGGGCATCAGGGGCTGGAAGGGACCTCGGAAGATCATCCGGTCCAATCCCCCTGCCAGGGCAGGGCAGGCGAGCCCCAGATTTCAGTCCACAGGCAGCAGTAGGGGTTGGTCTGCCCTCAGCACCGCGTTTGTAACTGGTGGCCATGTGCTTTGCCGCGTCTCGGAAGAGAGGGGTTGACTATAGATTAGAGCTTTTCCACGTCAGTTGCTTTTTTGTGCTGCATTTTAGGGGTGAACTTGTAGGGGAGATGGTTGGACTCGATGATCCCACGCACTGGAATGGGCTTCCCAGGGAGGTGGTTGAGTCGCCATCCCTGGATGTGTTTAAAGATCACATTGGGGGATGTGGTTTAGGGATGAAGGGAGTGGAGCATCTCTCTGATGGGGAAAGGCTGAGGGAGCTGGGTCTCTTGAGCTGGGAGAAAAGGAGACTGAGGGGTGACCTCATTCATGTTGATAAATATGTGAAGGGTGGGTGTCAGGAGGACAGAGCCAGGCTCTGCTTAGTGGCATCTAGTGATAGGACAAGGGGCAGTGGGTGTGAGCTGGAACACAGGAGGTTCCACATCAAGGTGAGAAGGAACTTCTTCCTGGTGAGGACGACAGAGCGCTGGAAGGAGCTGCCCAGGAGGGTTGTGGAGTCTCCTTCTCTGGAGACATTTAAAACGCACCTGGACATGTTCCTGTGTGACTGGATCTAGGTGATCCTGCTGTGGCAGAGGGATTGGACTAGCTGATCTTTCAAGGTCCCTTGCAATCCCTAAAGTTCTGGGATTCTGTGATTTGCATGTTGAGCAGTGGAAAGAACCTTTCTGGGTGTCCATAACTAAGCAGTTCTCCAGAAATGCTTGTCCTGTAGTTTGTGTTTAATATCTGTTATCTAGCTGGCAGCCAGAGGTGAAGAGCTGGTCAGTTTTAACATGCAGGATTTTAAAACAATGAGCTGGAGTCCTTGCTAAATGGTTCAGATGACACATGGGTCGGAGCAAACTTCACATGACTTTTCACTTTGTGTTTGAGACAGAGATTGAAGTTGAAAGTGGTCGAAAAACTCAGTGAAGGCAGCACCTCCTTAGTCATTTCACCCTTGAGGACACTGGCAGGTTTCAATGAATCATAGAATCACAGAGTCATTCAGGTTGGAAAAGACCCTTGGGATCATCAAGTCCAACCATCAACCCTACTCTACAAGTTCACCCCTCAACCAGATCCCCCAACACCACATCTAAGCATCTTTATGTTTCCAGGGCACATGCTCTGCAGTTTGCTCAGGGATGCAGGGAATCGTGGTTCGCCGATGCCTGTTAAGAGAACATGAGATGCTTAGAGCGCTTTAGAGTCCAGGGAGGTAGCAGTATTTTGTATAAAAATAATTCTGCACACCCACAGGCTGACAGAGGAGTGGTGTGAAGGTGTGACTGATTGATAACTTGTGAATGGCTTTAGTTAAGGAGTGTTTTGCCCTTCCTTTTGTTGCCTTGCCTTCCCTTCTGTTCTCTTCCATTGCCTTGTCTTCTCTTCCGTTGCCTTGTCTTCTCTTCCGTTGCCTTGTCTTCTCTTCCGTTGCCTTGCCTTCTCTTCCGTTGCCTTGCCTTCTCTTCCGTTGCCTTG
>VXBP01001169.1:349643-371699 GCA_013400115.1 Rhinopomastus cyanomelas
TCCATTGCCTTGTCTTCCCTTCCATTGCCTTGTCTTCTCTTCTGTTGCCTTGTCTCCCATTGCCTTACCTTGTCTTCTATTGCCTTGTCTTCTTTTCCATTGCCTTGCCTTCCCTTCCATTGCCTTCCCTTCCATTGCTTTGCCTCCCCTTCCCCTTCCCCTTCCCCATCCCCTTCCCCATCCCCTCCCTTCCCCTTGATCTCACCATCTCCTCCCACCTCTGTCATTACCCTGCCCTCTGCCCACATTGCCCAGGTCGATGGCAGCTCTCCAGGGCAGGGATGGTCTCTTACTGTGGGTCTCATGGCAGAGGCACAGAGCGGTGCCGGTTCCTGCTGGCACATCTCTCGTGCCCTGGCCGTTACTAAACCCCATTAGTCAGTAAAGCCCGAGGTGAGGGCTTCTGTGGGAAATCAACATCCACAGCAGACGAGGGCTGATGGCCGAACGCCCCAGACTTCAGCGCAGTCAAGTTTTTAAATCTCAGATTTAATTCTGAGATGTGCAGAAGGTTCAAAAACCAACTTACTCTTGACACGGGCTGAGTGGGGTGGTCCGAAGCAGATGTTCCTGGCTGGCTAACACGGGTGGCACCAGGGCCACACTGCTGCTGCGAAGGCAGCAGCCTGTTCTCTCGCTGCTCGAGCCGAGGAGCCGCCGCATCACGCTAACACACGATCAGCTGCCTGGTAGTGGAGGCAAACCAGACAACCAGGTGTTGTCACAACAAGGGTGTCACCCGGGACACCCTTCCGACCACCCTCCTCCCGCACCTCGAACAACTTCATCACTCTGCTCGAAGCCGAGTGGGCTCTGCACCCCCTCCTGTATTCCCAGCGCTGATGATGTGTGAAATGGGGTAATCGACGGGGTAATCCCCGGCTCTGAGCATTTGTGCCGTTCCCATCTGCCACGGCAGCCGCGCCCGTGAAGAGGACGCAGCGAATTCCGCGCTACGTGGAAGGATTGTAGCCCAAATGAGCGTGTTGTGCCCTTCTGTCATGGAGATTATTGAAAACAAGGCCCACATGTTTCGATAGTAACTGGACCCTCACTGGGAGGGGGAGCTTTCACATACTCTCCCAAATCAATCATGCCTGCATATTTGAACAGGGATGGGGACAGCAGGCTGAGCAGCCCGGTCAAGGCCACTTCTTTGGTTTCTCAGGATGGGGGACTTACAGGTTCTCTTTACCTGACTGACCTGGATATTTTTTGGGGGGGTTTTTTGGGCTTTGGCTATAAGTTCCTATAACGTTCCTCACCTGCTCTCTATCTGCTGAGATACAAGTCATTCTCATGGATCACGTTTGGAGTCCACCCGACCAGTAAGATGCAGAATTGTATTTTCCTCAATCATAGAATCATTGGGGATTGGAAGGGACCTCAAAAGATCACCTAGTCCAATCCCCCTGACACAGCAGGGTCACCTAGACCAAGTCATAGAATCATCAGGGATTGGAAGGGACCTCGAAAGATCATCTAGTCCAATCTCCCACCACAGCAGGGTCTCCTAGACCAAATCATAGGATCATAGAATCATCAGGGATTGGAAGGGACCTCGAAAGATCATCTAGTCCAATGCCCCTGTCACAGCAGGAGCACCTAGACCAAGTCACACATGAAAGCAACTGCAGTCCTTTGGACAGGAGAGAGGCCTTCAAGTGTCTGTTGGGGTGGTAAAGTGTAGTTTGAATAGTGCATTGGACTGGATGATCCTTGGAGGTCCCTTCTAATCCCTAATGTTCTGTGATTCTGTGATTTGGGATCAAGGGTCTGTTGGGCTGGCAAAGTGTAGTATGAGTAGCACATTGAATTGGATGATCTTTCAAGGTTCCTTCTAATCCCTAATCATAGAGTCATAGAATCATTAGGGATTGGAAGAGACCTTGAAAGATCATCCAGTCCAATCCCCCTGCCAGGATTCTCTAGATCAAGTCGCACAGGAACATATCCAGGTGGGTCTTAAACGTCTCCAGTGAAGGAGACTCCACAACATCCATGGGCAGCCTGTTCCAGTGCTCCATCACCCTCACTGGGAAGAAGTTCCTTCACATATTTATGTAGATGTTCTGTGATTTGGGATTGTCTGTTGGGCTGGCTAAGCGCATCACCGAGTTACTAGGAATTGGAAAGGACCTCAAAAGATCACCCAGTCCAACTCCACTGCCACAGCAGGATCCTCTAGATCCAGTTGCACAGGAACACATCCAGGTGGGTCTTAAACATCTCCAGTGAAGGAGACTCCACCTGTTGATGTGACTGATTCCCACCCAAAAAACAAACACACACACACACATACACATGGACTAGATCTAGAGAATCTTGCTCAGGCAGGGGGATTGGACTGGATGATCTTTTGAGGTCCCTTCCCATCCCTCATGTCCTGTGGCTCTGTGACTGCTGACTTGCTCCTCGTCAATGAGTCCGTTTGCTAACAGGCAGTGGGAGGGGGCTCAGTTTGGCAGGGCAGAGCCAAAGGTTATTTAAGCCTCGTGTGAGGAGGCAGTTGGAGGGTGCTCTAATCTAGCAGGGCAAAGCCAAAGGTTATATAAGCCCGGGGTGAGCAGGCATGGAGTTCTCAGATCGAGTTGCCGTGAGCACGCAGCAGTGAAAGGAGCACCTGGCAGCACTAATGAGCCCCGGGGCACTTAGCTAGACGTGGCTCTTGCTTTTTTTTCTTTCAAAATGTGAATGTTTTGATTGATGACCCAAAGTGTTTGGAGCCTGTACTGGTTCTCCGTAGTAAAACACGGCTTTGCTGTCCATTCCCTGCACAGCTCCACTGCTCACTGCTGCAAACGTAACGACTGAGGGGGACAAAGCTGTCCAGACACTTCCAGGAAGCCTCTTGGTGAGACTGGGGGATTGGACTGGATGACCTCTCGAGGTCCCTTCCAAGCCCTGATGCTCCATGATTCTGTGAAACCTCCTGGCCATGTTCCTGTGCGACTTGGTCTAGAGGATCCTGCTGTGGCAGGGGGATTGGACTGGATGATCTTTCGAGGTCCCTTCCAACCCCTGATGTTCTGTGACAAATCTCTGTATCATATCCCATGTTTGCTGAGTGTTGGTGAGTCAGAGCGACAGAGTGGGATTCCCTGCTAATTAAAACTGGTTTATTAAGCATTTACAATATACATTTTCATTTAATTGGATCTCTAAGAGTTTGAATTGCTTGTTTCCTTTCACAGGATCACAGAACATGAGGGATTGGAAGGGACCTTGAAAGATCACCCAGTCCAATCCCCCTACCTAAAGCAGGATCTCCTAGACCAAGTCACACAGGAACACATCCAGGCAGGTTTTAAACATCCCCAGAGAAGGAGACTCCACAACACCCCTGGGCAGCCCCTTCCAGTGCTCTGTCACCTTCTCACATTCATATGGAACCTCCTGTGTTCCAGCTCACACCCATTTCCACTTACCCTGTCATGAGATGCCCCTGAGCAGAGCCTGACTCCATCCTCCTGACACCCATTATCAACATTAATGAGGCCACCCCTCAGTCTCCTTTTGAAGCTCAAGAGACCCAGCTCCCTCAACGTTTCCTCAGCAGGGAGATGCTTCACTCCATCATCTCTGTGTCTCTGCACTGGACTCTCTCCAGCAGCATCTTCTGGAACTGACTGGACACAACATTCCAGCTGTGGTCTCATCAGGGCAGAGTAGAGGGGGAGGAGAACCTCTCTTGATCTGCTAACCATTCCCCTTCTGATCCACCCCAGGATGCCATTGGCCTTCTTGGCCACCTGGCCACCAGGACCCCCAGGTCCCTTTCTCCTGCACTGCTCTCCAACAGATCAGTCCCCAGCCTGCACAGGTTCCTGGGGTCAGTCAAGCACCATCTGCTTGGCTGCAGACCAGTGACACCCTGGTTCCGTGTGTGCACCAGAGAGACAGGTTCACCATAAATTCCCACCTTGGTCCCTGGACTGGAAATCTCACATCACCTTCTACCCCAGTGAGGTCCTCTCTGTCTCTCAGCCAGAACAGAACTGCTTGAACTCACAGTGTTTCCTTCTGCTCCGTGTTGGTGCCAGTCACCAGCTCTGAGCTGCCAGCCTCCATTTTGCTGTCTCTCTGCGTCCTTCTGGCCATCTGAGAAACCAGTTCTTTTCCCCAGAAGGCTTCTCTGTGCTGGTGTTTACTGGTGTTTCCTTAAACCAGGCTGCTTCCCGAGTTCTGCTGCTTACGTCTTCGGTTCTGACCACGTTTCAGCTTTGTGATGACTTTGTCTTTCTCGTATTAACTTTGGATGAAGCTTCCAAACATGACTCATCCAGAACAGATCTGACCCTTCCTAATGTCCTGGCTGCTGCACAGGGCTGGTGGACACAGCCTGACCCATTCACGTGTCAGGCTGGAGGCAAAGTGAAAGGATTCTGTAAACAGCAGCTTTAATTTAGGGCGAGGAGCCTTCACAGAGATACAGCTCCGAGTTCAACCAGCTCTTATACCACAGCTGATGTTCCTGTGCGACTGGGTCTAGGAGATCCTGCTCTGGTAGGGGGATTGGACAGGATGATCTATCGAGGTCCCTTCCTATCCCTAATGTTCTGTGATGGTGTGATTTATGTGGAGCACTGGCATGGTTCTGGGCACTGTGATGGATCTTAACTGGATTGAAAGCAGTCACAGAAATACAGAATCACAGAAAATTAGGCGTTGGAAGGGACCTTGGAAGATCATCCAGTCCAATCCTCCTGCCACAGCAGGATCACCTAGATCCAGCTGCACAGGAATGTGTCCAGGTGGGGTTTAAATATCTCCAGAGAAGGAGACTCCACAACCCCCCTGGGCAGCCCCTTCCAGGGCTCTGCCACCCTCACTGGGAAGAAGTTCCTTCTCCTACTGATGTGGAACCTCCTGTGTTCCAGCTCACACCCACTGCCCCTTGTCCTGTCATTAGATAGGGTTTGTGGATTCTCCGTCTCTGGAGACATTTAAAACCAGCCTGGACACGTTCCTGTGCGACTGGATCTGGGTGATGCTGCTGTGGCAGGAGGATTGGACCTGATGACCTTTTGAGGTCCCTTCCAGTCCCTGATCTTCTGTGATTCTGTGACTTCATACTAAGGTATCAAACCATCACTGTCTGGAAGACAGATGTGCAGAAAGCCATCACCACATGCCATGCACACAAGAGCTGTTATTTTAATGATAGAACCACAGAATCACAGAACATTAGGGACTGGAAGGGACCTCAAAAGATAATCTAGTCCAATCCCCCTGCCACAGCAGGATCATAGAACCATTAGGGACTGGAAGGGACCTCAAAAGATAATCTAGTCCAATCCCCCTGCCACAGCAGGATCATAGAACCATTAGGGACTGGAAGGGACCTCAAAAGATCATCTAGTCCAATCCCACTGCCAGAGCAGGATCACAGAACATTAGGGACTGGAAAGGACCTCAAAAGATCATCTAGTCCAATCTCCCTGCCACAGCAGGATCACCTCCTTAATGAGATTTCACATTGTTGGGACCAAGCTGAGCAGGAAGAAGGACTGATCTTCTCAGGGAGAAGGACTGATCTTCTCTAAGTGCCTCCCTACTCCACCTTGCCCCAGGTCGTGGAGAGGTTTACAGTATCTCAGGTTCTCCTCACACTCGACACAAGGAGCCCGATGCTCCCAGTGCACATCCTATTCTTGCTCAGCCTCGAGTTTGCTGCAGCTGCACAGCTCAAACCAGGGAGATAAGATGGGAAATAACCGAGAGCAGGACAGCTGCAGCCTCTGCCAGGCTGATCAAATTTCTGGTAACTAAGTCCTGGGAAGGCATTTTTGAGTCGCTCGGACATAACTGCCACAACTGTGATCCTCTCATTTCGTCCTCTTGGAGGTGAATCTTTAACCTTCTGCTTAAAGAACAAGTCTCTTTAAAGCTCAGGTGCAGTTCTGCTGCGAGCGGTCGTGCTGCAGGGAACCACAGAACCCTCGGGGTTGGAAGGGACTTCAAAAGATCATCCAGTCCAATCCCCCCACCACAGCAGCATCACCCAGATCCAGTCGCACAGGAGCAGCCCAGGTGGGTATTGAATGTCTCCAGAGAAGGAGACTCCACAACACCCCTGGGCAGCCCCTTCCAGGGCTCTGTCACCCTCACTGGGAAGAAGTTCCTCCTTCTATTGTAAGCTTGGAGGTTTGGCTACTGTTAGGGCTCTTTATAACTGCCACGCTGTTAGTCACGCTGTGCTGCCCTCCACGGATTTCACAGTAAATATCCCTGCAGCTGAGTCTGAGAAACATTTGCTCATCTTATAAGTCAGGAATTCGAGCACTTTTTGCTTCCTCACAGTTAGCCTGTGGTAATAAAATAAAGGGTAGAGATGTAGTAGGGGAGAGAAAATACTGTTCCAGTCATCACAAAATGCAAAAATCTCCTCTGGTTGAGAGGTGGTTTGTAGAGATGCTCTGCTCGGGAGACCTGAGCTCAACTCTCAGCCTGCAGAGCGTGTCCTGGAGGGCTGGAGCTTTACAAATACAGGGGAAAAGGGATTAAAACAGTGTGGAAATCTGGTAATCACAGAAGGGTTAATGTTGGAAGAGACCTCCAAGCTCAACAAGTCCAACCATCAACCCAACCCCGCACTGCCCAGGTTTTCAAGTGCCACATAGAACATTAGGGATTGGCAGGGACCTCGAAAGAGCATCTAGTCCAATCCCCCTCCTGTTTCCATAGCTGCTCTCCCTTCCTTTCCAGTCGTCATGCACGTTTTGGCTGCCGTGGTCGCCGTATATTCCTAATCCCTAGGCCAGCATTTTTCCCATCAGAACCAGCAGCAGCTGCAGCTCCAACATGTTTATCAACACACCCACCTGTGTTTTTGCCAGTGATGCCATAACTCCTCCTGCTCTTTCCCTGGTGGAGATGTTTTAAGCGCCTTTGTGAGGAACTGGACTTTGAGAGGCGGGATAATCCCCGTTCAGTATTTCCCTAAAGTGAACTTTGCTTGAACTGAAGAGCTGCCAAGCGATCCCGTGCACGGCAGGACAGGAGAGAGCGAGCGCGTCCTGGGTGTTTTAAAGACAGGTGGTGTCACAGAATCACAGAACATTAGGGATTGGAAGGGACCTTGAAAGGTCATCTAGTCCAACCCCCTGACACAGCAGGGTCACCAAGACCCAGTCCTAGAAGCATAGAATCATTAGGGATTGAAAGGGACCTCGGAAGATCATCTAGTCCAATCCTCCTGCCACAGCAGGATCACCTGGACCCAATCATAGAATCATTAGGGGTTGGAAGGGAACTCAAAAGATCATCCAGTCCAATCCTCCTGCCACAGCAGGATTACCTAGGCCAAGTCACAGAGGAACACATCCAGGTGGGTTTTAAACATCTCCAATGAAGGAGACTCCACAACCTCCCTGGATCATAGAACATTAGGGATTGGAAGGGATCTCCAAAGATCATCCAGCCCAATCCCCCTGCCACAGCAGGATCACCTAGACCAAGTCACACAGGAACACATCCAGCCCAGCCCCTAAACCTTTAAAAAGCAGCTCTTCTCTAGAAGAGCAGAAGTTTGTTGTCGTCACTGTACTCACTACCCTCGTTTTTGCACAAAGGGCTGAAGTAGAGGACCCAAGAGCTCGCTACGGCTGGTGCTCTGGCTCGGGGCGCACACAGAGCAGTGGGAAAAAGCTCCGCGGACGTGTCGAGTGTTTGCAGCGGTTCCCTGTTGTGGGGAGTTCTGCTTTGTCATTAGCGAGTGTGAACATTTCCATTCTTATTAACAGAGTGATCTGCAGCCAAGGAATTAGCTAAGAGAACAGCTGGGGCGGCTTGAAATCAACTGCGAGCTTCAGCTCCCAGTTCAGGCAGCTCTGCCTGGGCTTTTGCTTTTTCTTAGTCTTAGTAGACATCTAAGATGTTCTTCACCGATCCCTGTGCCCATCATAGCTGCTCATATTGATCAAACTAAGGAAGCTAAGCTAGATGCCACTGAGCAGAGCCTGGCTCCACCAGCACTCCCAGAGATTGAGAAGAGTTCAGTAGTGGATGTCAGGAGGATGGAGCCAGGCTCTTCTCAGTGTCATCTAGTGATAGGACAAGGGGCAAGGGGTTTAAGATGGAACACAGGAGGTTCCATATAAATAAGAAAAGGAACTTCTTCCCAGTGAGGGTAACAGAGCACTGGAACTGGGCTGCCCAGGAGGGTTGTGGAGCTTCCTTCTCTGGAGATGCTTAAAACCCGCCTGGATGTGTTCCTGTGTGACTGAATCCTGCTGTGGCAGGGGGGTTAGACTGGATGATCTTTCAAGGTTCCTTCCAATCCCTGATGTTCTGTGATTCTGTGAATCCACCAGCCCTCCCAGTCCCTAAGCAGAGTCCAGCAGTGGTTCAGATCCAGCAGCCCTCCCAGTCCCTAAGCAGAGTCCAGCAGTGGTTCAGATCCAGCAGCCCTCCCAGACTCTCAGCAGTGCCCTGCCGCTCTGCCCCCCTGGCAGGAGCCCGGGCCGCCTTCGAGCGTTCCCAGGCTGCGCAGGTGCCGGGCGAGGGAGCGAGCCGCTCCTGAAGCCGCGCGGCAGACCCTTGGCCGCGGGACGCACAATGCGGCGCTTGTTTGCTGTTTGATATTTCTCACGTTTCTCCTCCTCACCCCGCAGGAATGCATCCTAATTCAAGGACACATTCTCATCCACTCATTAATCCTATCGCCCCGGACCGTCTCGCATGCAAGCCCCAAATCAGATGCCTTGCTGCGCTCCAACGGGGCCTTTGGAGAACAGGGTCATCCTTGAACTTGTCATCTGCTGAGGTATTAAATTCCAGCTCTCGCTCAATTACAGGATCTTAAGGATGTGGCAGGTTGCCATCTCTTTCTCAGCTTTGAACAAATGTTATTGAGTCTAACTGTTTAATTTCAGGAATCCCTCGCTCGCAAGTGACCCTTCGCTGGAAGTCTCCTGGGAGGAGAATGGAAATGTCTTTGCTGCTCACCTCTGGGAGCTTGGGATCCTTTACTTCTGGGGACTCAAACACCTTTTTGGGGGCTTTAATGCTTCTTCCTGAGACACTCTTCATGTCTTTTCCTCCATAGCATGACTCAAGAATGAAGTTTGCAGGAGGATGAGTTTGCTGGATATATCTGATGCAACGCAAAGGAGGTTGGACTAGATGATCTTCTGAGGTCCCTTCCAATCCCTAGTGATTCTGTGATTCAACATCGAAAAGATCAACCTAGCTGCAGCCTTCAGCTCTCTGCTGCCGCGTGGAACCTGCTGACCCCAAAGGATGGGTTGCAGAGTTTCACACGTTCCCTGCGAGGCTTTGGACAAGGAAATTGTTAAAGACAAGGGAGGTTGTGGAGTCTCCTTCACTGGAGATGTTTAAGACCCCCTTGGATGTGTTCCTGTGTGACTTGCTCTAGGTGATCCTGCTGTGGCAGGGGGATTGGAGTGGGTGATCTTTGGAGGTCCCTTCCAATCCCTAATGATTCTGTGAAATCTGCATTTTAAACTCAAATTTATGTGCCAACGATCCTGCTCTGGCAGGGGGATTGGACTGGATGGTCCTTTGAGGTCCCTTCCAATCCCTAATGTTCTGTGGGTCTGTGAAGAGGTGAATTGGTTCTTTCGGTGCCTCATGTAGTTGCTCCTTCTCTCAGCAGGACTTTGTCTTAGAGCAGAATGCTCTGGACAGGGTCCTAGTGGCCAGCAGGGTGACCATGAGCCAGCAATGTGCTCATGTGGCCCAGAGGGCCAACGGCATCCTGGGGTGGATCAGAATGGGGGCGGTTAGTAGATTGAGAGAGGTTCTTCTCCCCCTCTACTCTGCCATGGTGAGACCACAGCTGGAAGATTCTGTCCAGTTCTGGGCCCTAGGACACAGAGCTGCTGGAGGGAGTCCAGCACAGAGCCACAGAGATGATGAAGGAAGGGGAGCATCTCCCTGATGAGGAAAGGCTGAGGGAGCTGGGTCTCCTTAGCTTGGAGGAGAGGAGCCTGAGAGGTGATCTCATTCATGTTGATAAATATGTGAAGGGTGGGTGTCAGGAGGATGGAGCCAGGCTCTGCTCAGTGTCATCTAATGATAGGACAAGGGGCAATGGGTGTGAGCTGGAACACAGGGGGTTCCACATCAATGTGAGAAGGACCTTCTTCCCGGTGAGGGTGACAGAGCCCTGGAAGGGGCTGCCCAGGGGGGTTGTGGAGTCTCCTTCTCTGGAGATGTTTAAAACCCACCTGGACATGTTCCTGTGCAACTGTATCTACGTGATCCTGCTGTGGCAGAGGGTTTAGACTGGATGATCTTTTGAGGTCCCTTCGAATCCCCAATGTCCTGGGATTCTGTGAAGACCACTTAGGACTGTCACAGCTCCTTCTCTACACATGAAGGAGGGCGATAGCGCTGTTCAACGCGCTGCAGAGTCAGCAAACTCCCATCTGCGGGCGTCAGTGTCTGCAGGAGGAATCTGGAAGAGATAAGGGTGCAGGGCCGAGGCTGCCTAGCTGGGAGGGTGGGAAAGGGCAGCTGGTGAGAAGGGCCAACCTCTCTCAAAAAGGGAGAACAAGGGAAATGAACAGCTGCAGCCACGGGGAGCCCGGGAAACAGTAGCTGGGAAAAGACTGACTCGAAATGGGACCTACAGGAGCTAAGCCAGGAACAGCTGAGAGGCTGCAGGAAGGAAGGACTTCTAGGAATCTTCTCCCTGCAGGTAGACAGCTCAGGCAGCCCCCTTGAAACCTTGGCAGTAGTGGGGAACAGCTCAGAGTACACAAGGCGTGGAAGAAATGTAGGGAGGGTAGAGGGGCTCTGCAGAGGGCTCTGGGCACGCTGGACCGATGGGCCAAGGTTAAGTGTTTGAGGTTCAACAAGCCCAAGGTCAGCCCTTGGGTCAGAGTGACCCCGTTGCAGGCTACAGGCTTGGGGATGTGTGGTTGGAAAGCTGCAGGTCAGAGAAGGACCTGGGGGTGTTGGTTGAGAGTCACCTGAATTGGAGGCAGCAGTGTGCCCAGGTGGCCAAGAAGGCCAGTGGCATCCTGGCTTTCATCAGCCAGCAGGAGTACAGAGGTGGTCGTCGCCCAGGTGCTCAGCAGCAGTGAGGCTGCACACCTCGAATATCCTGCTCAGTCCTGGCCTCCTCACTACAAGAAGGACTTGGAAGAGTTGGAGTGAGTCCAGAGAAGGGTTGTGAGGCTGGGGAAGGGTCTTGAGCACAGATCTTGTGAGGAGCAGCTGAGGGGACTAAGGTTGTTTTGCCTGGAGAAAAGGAGGCTGAGGGGAGATCTTCTTGGTCTCTACAGCTACCTGAAAGGAGGTTGGAGCGAGGAGGGGGAACAGCCTCTTCTTTCTGATGGTAAGTGGTGAGACCAGAGGTCTCAAGCTGCGTCAGGATAGGTTTAGTCTGGATGTAAGAAGCAGCATGGGAACAGGCTGCCCAGGGCAGTGGTGGAGCCATCATCCCTGGAGGCATTGAGAAGGCAGATGAATATAGTGCTGAGGGACATGGTTTAGGGGTGAGCTGGTAGTGCTGGGTCAGAGGAAGGAACTGAGGGTCTTAACAATCCATTCCAACCAAAGATTCTGTGGCTCTGTGAGAAACCATACTTACATCCTCAGTGCCCTTTTGGATAAGCACGTTGAGCATTTGGTTTCTCTCTCCACAACATGACAAAGAACAACCTTGAATAGAATTGTTCCATCCTCAAAGTTCTGGGACTGTGGTCTGTTTGTTGATTCCTACTTGGCTGGGGTGCAAAAGCCTGTTTTTATACCAAATGGTGGTACCATGGTCAGTTGTCTCAGCTCTTCTCCCTCCAAAGAGTTTGAGGGCATCTTGGATGGGGCCCTGAGCAACCTGGTCTGGTGAGAGGTGCCTCTGCCTGTGGCAGGGTGGTGGGAACTAGATGATCTCTGAGGCCTCTCCCAACCTAAGACATTCAGTGACAGAGCACCTGAACCAGCTGCCCAGGTTGGTTGTGGAATCTCCTTCTCTAGAGATGTTTCAAACAGGACATGTTCCTGTGTGACTGGATCTAGGTGGTCCTGCTGTGGCAGGGGGATTGGACTGGATGATCTTTCCAGGTCCCTTCCAATCCCTGATGTTCTGAGATGACTGATTATATGCACGTGTAGTTGTTCTACTACCCACGTTCTGCTACACGCCTGGAAATCTGATGACCTCCTGACCCTGACACCATAATGATGCAGCAGATGCCAGAGCAAATAGGCTGCTGACTTGGTTCCATGAATCAGGATCATATTGTGTGTTAGAGGGTCGAACAGAGAACTCTGCCCTAGACCCTTGGCAGTGCTCTGCTGCGAATGGAGCGAGGCGGCGAGAGGCAGAGTAATGATGATGTGATGGACAAGGCAGGAGGCAGGGCAACGCATTCAGCTGGAACAACTGCCTACAGCACATTGTTAGGAGGATTGTGAGAGTGTGAGTGGTTTTGGTGTGTGTGCATGTAGGCTGAACGGGCACCTCTGTCCTACTGAAACCAAGCAATCACACACGCACAGAGAACATGAGGGATTGGAAGGGACCTCCAAAGACCACCCAGTCCAACCCCCTGCCACAGCAGGACCACCTAGACCAAGTCACACAGGAACACATCCAGATAGGTTTTAAACACTCACTGAGTGGTTGCATGGGTGGAAACAGAGCTGATCTATCTATTCAAGAGCATGATGTTCTACTCCCTCGTTCATTGATTCTGCCAGATTTTCAAGGAAAACCTTGAAACCTGCCATGTTTCCTTTAACAGCACAGGTGCCTCCTTGGGAAGAACCCTGGTGTTCACAGAATAGCCTCTTTTGACTGCAAAATACAGCTAAATCTGGATGCATCTTATTTTCCAGCTGCTGATCCAGACAGATCTACCACGAAAGGAAGAATCACAGAACTGGATGATAGAATCATTAGGGATTGGAAGGATCAGAAGATCATCTAGTCCAATCCCTGGATGATGTTTTGAGGTCCCTTCCAACCCCTAATNCAGAAACCGTGTTCTCACACCAGAGAGTATCTATTACATGAGAACTTTCTTGTGGCGCCAGGAGGTATTTAGAGAGTTCACCCGGGGTATTCCACCGGGGAAACCCTGCTGAAAGTTGGGGATACCTGGGCAAAACTCACTGCTGGCCAGACGGGGGGGAAAGCAGCGGTCTTTCACAATTGATAACGTCTCGTTATCTCACTGGCGGTGTCAGGAGCAAAGCGGGGATCCGTTTCTTCCCTCGGGGAAGAACAGAACGTCAGGGAAGGGACCTCGAAAGACCGCCTGGTCCGGTCCCCCTGCCGGAGCAGAATCGCCTTCTCGCCTTGTGCCGCGGGGCGGGGTGTCCTTTGCGGGGACCAGAGGCTGGAAGGACAAGTCCTCAGGGGAGGGAGGTGTTACTTGTGTGAAAAGCGTGTCCTCGGTTACGTTTCGGGTTGCTGAGCTAGGACCACGCCGCCTACCCGCGGGTCTCGCCCGGCGGTGGAGCGGACGCCTGCCCCGACGGCGACCGGAGAGCCGCTTCCGCACCGGGGCGGCAGCGCCGGAGGCTCCCAGACAGCGGAACGGGACAGCCTCTGCGGGCAGAGGAGAGGCGGTTTTAACCCTGTCGGTAGTTCCTTCACCGAGGGAATCACTGCCGGCATCTCTCGGTGGGAAGGTTCACACTCTCTAGGCAAATTATTTCTTTCCTTTCCGAGAGTTAATTTATTCGTGGGTCCCGTTGGCTTTATTTGACGTGGACTGAGAACCGAAGCGAATGCCGGCTGTCTGTATTCCGCGAGAAAACAAACACGGTTTGGGGAGACGATTTAATCTCTTAGGAAAGAAGGACTGCGCTCATTTTTTCAGCATCTAAAATCTACTAGCTCGTACAATGTGTCTCAGGGACTGTGCTCGTGAATCTTAAAGGAAAAAAGCTTAAGAAATCAGCTTCCTTCCATTAAAGTCACGGAGTCACAGAATCGTTAAGGTTAGAAGAAAGATCTTGCAGCTCCCCTGCTCCAAGCCGGGGGCAGCTGACAGCAGGTATCCCGCGACTGTGTCCTCTTGGGTTTTTAACGTCTTCACACCTCACCGATGCTGAGTAGAGGGGAAGGATCACCTCCCTTGTCCTACTAACAGCAGCAGCTAACGTGGTCCAGGAGATCTGGTTGCTGGAATGGGCTGCACCGTTAGGTGATGCAGACCCCATCTCTGGAATCACTTCAGATCAGGCTTGATGAGGCTCAGAGCAACCTGACCTGGATAGAGTTGTCCCTGTGTAGAGAGGTTGGACTAGATGACTTCTAGAGGTCCCTTCCAGCCTAGAACATTCTATGAATCGTGGAATCTCCTTCTCTGGAGGCGTTTAAAACCCACCTGGATATGTTCCTGTGCTATTTGGTCTAGGTGATCCTGCTGTGGCAGGAGGATTGGACTGGATGATCTTTCGAGGTTCCTTCCAATCCCTGATATTTTGTGATTCTGTGATGATTCTATGAACTCCCCCAAGACAGGCCCTCAGGCTCACATTAATTTCCAGTAGCCACCTGGGCTGGCGGCTCCTGCACATCCTCATGATGCTTTCAGGACCCCCAGCCTCAGGGGTGCTGGGGTAGCTCACACGGAGTATCCTCGGGTAGGTGGCTGCGTGGCATCGTTGTGCTTATTTCACCTTAGGAAGCCTATTGCAGGAAAACATCCTCCAGTGATGTCTCGCCCTATGCAGGCATCTCACGTACAGCGGTTTTAGAGGAGGCAGGACTGGAGGAGGGAAAAAGAACATTGAGGGTTCCCCCTTCACCCGGTGCCTTTAACGGGGAAGCTGAGCCCTGCCGAAGCGTATTTGCTGTGGGTGGCACCTAACACAGCTTAAACGAATCCACCTGCAGGACCAGCAGCTTCGTGGCACAAGCCCTTCGTGCTCTTCGTGAAGACTGAGACCTTGGCCAGAGGCTCCCGCCCTCCAGACATCCTGCCTCCCTCATCACCACAAAAGAGGAACAGACTCGCCCTTGGCACACGAGGGTCTGTCCCAAAATGCATGAGTGCGCTTCAGGTCGGAGCCCAGTGACCGTGTGATGCTGCGGAGTTAGAGGAAAGGACAAATACCAGAGGAAAACCTTATGTAGAGCTCTACCTCGAGAACACATCACCTCCCTCCTCCACCCTGCTCTGTCGCTGCCAACACCCCAGAGGGTGACTGTGCAAGACACGGATGGAGCAGTCCCCGCTCCCAGCCCGCGTTTTGCAGTCTTGGCTGCCGGATACGTTCTTCTCTCTTGTTTTTTGCTGTCAAGTCTTCCGAAACTTCAGCAAGACAATCAAAGGGTTGTAACCCTGTGCCTTTTCCCAGGTACCTGCCGGTACTCGGACGCGGGGGCGATGCCTCCCGGCACCGGGCGCCGAGCAGCCTGCCTGGTGTGGGGCTCGCCACCCAGCGCTGTCCCTCGCCCGGGCTCGGGTGCAGCACGAAACGCCCCGAACGGCTGCAAAGATGAAAAGGAAGGTGGGGTTTCGCAGACTCCTCTTTGCCTGGATTGGTTTGTTATATTTATTTATCAAAACGACTTCTGGAGAAGCGTGAGAAAAACACTCAGCCCCGGAGCAACTCCCCAAATCCCAAACGGGGTCTCTCCCAGAGAAGCTGCTTTTTGTGGCCTCGGAGCCCACAGCGGGTGGCGGAGCTCTCTGGAGAGGGTCCTCTGTGCACGGGAGCCTCTGCTGCTCCTTCCCCTCCTGTGCTTTGCAGATCGCAGCTGGCCCAGCTCCGCACATAGCATGCAGGGGTGGACCCTGAAAGAGAGGAGGCTGCTGGCCTCCAAGTCCGGGCACACACCCGATTGTGGTTTTAATCTTTTTAACAGATAAAAACGAAAGGGACTGCACCTGATAATGGACGTAAAATGCTGCCCTTACAAGCCCCTTACATTTTCCCTACTCAGCAGACAGAGCGAAAAGGATCAGAGTCGTAACGAGGGGAAGCATGATGTAGCGACCCGGCTTCATCACAGACTTCATCCTGAAAACGACATCTTTGTCAGGGATGCAGAAATTAATGGTTTGGTGAGTGTGACAAGATTCAGGTCTGCTCGGGTTTTTTGGTACAAAAAAGAAGTAATCACAGAGTCACAGAACATTAGGGGTTGGAAGGGACCTTGAAAGATCATCCAGTCCAGTCCCCCTGCCACAGCAGGACCACCTAGATCCAGTCGCAAGGAACATGTCCAGGTGGGTTTTAAACATCTTCAGAGAAGGAGACTCCACAACCCCTCTGGGCAGCCCGTTCCAATGTGGCTTGTAGCCAGGTATATAGAAACATTTAAAACCCGCCTGAACATGTTCCTGTGCGACTGGATCTAGGTGATGCTGCTGTGGCAGGGGCATTGGACTGGATGATCTTTCGAGGTCGCTTCCAACTCCTGATGTTCTGTGATTCTATGAAGAGACTCACCACCCTCTGCCTTTCTTCATCAGAATCACAGAATCATAGATTCATTAGGGATTGGAAGGGACCTCAAAAGATCATCCAGTCCAATCCCCCTGCTAGAGCAGGATCACCTAGACCAAGTTGCAGGGAGGTGTTCTACTCCCTTCATCATCTTCGCGGCTCTAATCCCTGATGTTCACTCCTAAGTCACTCCACTGCATTTCCCGTTTTCCTTACTAACCGAGAAACGGGCGAAGGCAGCCTGAGCTTGTGGCTATTCCCTCCACGCCCGGTCCTTGCCTTAAGCGAGACAAAGTCTGCTTTACGCTTTGCCTTTCGTTCGAGATGGATGTAAAAGCTGGGGTGGCTTCGGAGATTTGGTACCATTTTCTTCTTTGTTTAAAGAAATTTTGCCTTTTCTCCCATTAATCTTTAGCAAGAAGAGCCTTCAGCCCGCACCTGTATAAACACCCCCGATGGGAGAGGGAAGAAAACCTCTAGCTCTTCCCCTGCAGTATCTGGGTGCTTCTGTGTGTGTGTGCTAATTTGGGGGGCAGTCTGGCACCGTTCTCCGTGCAGCAAGGGGGACCCAGCCAGAGCTTCGCAGTGTCAAACCGAGTTCAAGAGATCCAGTTGCAAGATCAGCTGCCTGTTGCAGTGGTTCAAGAAATGTCAGGTTTCACTTGGAAAGGCTGCTGTTAAAACCCCGCTCTGATGTGGTTCTAGCCCCAGCGGGTGAAGCCGGGGTTTCTACAGAGTTAAATAGTCCTCAGAAGGACTACAGAATGGATTCAAGTTACAACAGGGTCGGTTTAGACTAGATATTAGGAAGAATTTTTCCACAGACGGGGTGGTCAGGCACTGGAAAGGGCTTCCCAGGGAGGTGGTGAAGTCGCCATCCCTGGATGTGTTTCAGGATCGTTTGGATGAGGTGTTGAGGGATCTGGTTTAGGGGTGAACCTGTAAGGCAGGGTAGATGGTTGGACTCGATGATCCCGGGGGACCTTTTCCAAGCAGAGTGATTCTGCGATACAGGGTTGGCGGAGAATGAAGTGCAAAGTGCTTTTGGCGGCCGGCGGTGCCAAGAAACTTGTGCAGGAGCAGTCGTGGAGATTCCGCTCGGCTGGGAGGGAAATGGAAGGGGAAAACCATGAGCGAAACTTGCGGGACAAGATCTTTCCACCTGTTGAAGTCATCAGATTCTTTTCTGCAAAGTGCGTTTTCACTGCGGTTCCCCGTATCCTGACAGGACCGTGACCTCGCAGCCTCCTGTTGAACCGGCGTCTCAGCACTTCCAGTGCGTACTGGGTCCTCCTCGCCCCCGCTGAGTCTGGGGTGCTCTGTAGCGCTCCCCTGAAAGCTGTAGTAGGGAGTTTGTCGAAGGGGAGCAGAACAACCCAGCGAACAGCTCGAGAAGCTCTCTAGTTTCATTTGCTCTGTGACTCAGCCCACGTAACTCCTTTGTAATTAATCGCTCTGAGGACAGAGAAGCCCTCGAACCCGTTATACTCCCTGGCTACTGCCTGTAACTTCACCCCGAGCCGCCGACACCACCAAAACACACTCAGTGCGTTTCCCGCGACTGAATACGTTGTCCCCGCAAATCGCGAAGCGGCCCTCGACGGCCCTTGGGTGCTGCGGGGGAGCGGAACGGCACCGCCGCCCCGGCGGGCGGGGTCATGGTCCCCACCTCGGGCTGGCCCGTCCTTCCTCATGTCCCCTCTGCAGGGTGAGATTTACACCGGAGGGAAAATCGTTCAGCCTCGAAGGAAAGCGAACGCAGGTGAGTTGAGACAGAGCGCCGGGTCGCGGTCGGCTTCAGCGCCGCCGCCTGAGAGCCGGGGAGCGGTGTCCACCGTTCCCCCGACAGCACTGGGCGGGGTGGGGGGGACTAGGCCTGAGGGTGTTCCCCGCTTCTGGGGTCTGCCTCGGCGGAAAATCGCTCGACGTTACAGCTCCACCCGGAGCCGTCTCCGAGTGTCCTACTGCCCGCCCTCCGCCCCGCTCTGGCTCCGCGCCCCGTCGTCCCAGCCCCGCCGCGGCCGCAGCGCTGAGCCGGACAGCGGGGCGAGGCACCGCCCCGGCGCGGGGCTCCCACCGCAGCCGCCACGACCCCTCCCCTCCCCCCGGCGGCAGATGGTTCGCTCCGCGGACATCTGATATATAGCGCTGTCAGGGGGCGCATCCCCCCTTCGTGCCACTCCACGCCAGGCGCCCCCGCCCCGGCTCGGGCTCTCCGCGGCGGGGCCGCCCCGCGCCGGGCTCACTCGCCTCGGCCGTCCGCCCCCTCCGGCCGGCCCCGCTGCCTCCGGGCTCCGTCCACGGGCCATGTCCGTGGGCTCCGGGAGCGAGGCGGAGGAGCTGCCCGAGATGGACCTGCGGACGCTGCAGCTGGACTACCCGCGGCCGCCGCCGCCGCCCAAGCGGCAGCCTCGCGATGAGTTCTATCCCTCGGGGGACAACTCCTCGGCGGCCGAGGAGGAGGAGGAGGAAGAAGAAGAGGAGGACGGAGAGGGCTGTTGCGCGGCGGGGCAGGCAGGCAGTGGGTGCAAGAGGAAGCGGGTGCGGGGCGGCGGCCCGGGAGGCAAGAAGGCGGTGTCGGGGCCCCGAGGGCCACCGCCCGAGGGGAAGCAGTCCCAGCGCAACGCGGCCAACGCGCGGGAGCGGGCGCGGATGCGGGTGCTGAGCAAGGCGTTCTCCCGGCTGAAGACGAGCCTGCCCTGGGTGCCGCCCGACACCAAGCTCTCCAAGCTGGACACGCTTCGCCTGGCGTCCAGCTACATCGCCCACCTCCGGCAGCTGCTGCAGGAGGACCGCTACGAGAACGGCTACGTCCACCCAGTCAACCTGGTAGGGCGCGGCGCGGTGCGCGGAGGCGGGCGGCCGGGGGGGATGAGCAGCGGGGGACCGCGGCGGAACCCCTCGGGGCTTCGGCCCGGGGTAGCCCTGCATGCCCGGCCCGGCCAGGGAAGGGCGAGCAGCGCTCAAGCCGTGCCCGCTCTGCAAGAAGCCGCGGGGCAGCCCCGACTGCTTCGTAAATTCCCGGTAACCCCGGGGACGAACCGAGACCCCGGTAACCCCGGGAGATGACGGGTGTGTCTGATCCGGGGAGGAGGAGGAGGAGGGGACCCTAAAGACACACAGATTCCTCTGGCATTATGCAAACTTCATGTCCGAAAAAGGACTGCCTCGCTCTGCGGGCCGGCTTGGAGCAAAACAAGCTGTCGCTAGCCACCGGTGCAGAACTCGATGCCTCATGCGCACCTCGGGGATAAAAAGGCTGCGTGTACGGTGCAGAATGATGGCTTCTGGATAGCTGACACGGGTGTCATTTATAAAATGATGCAAACCGCTGCAAAGCAGGAGAAACGGGGCATTTCTGATGAGAGCAATGACCACCGCAGAGCATTTAATTGACCATCGCAGAGCATTTAATTACAATGAGAAAGGGAACGAAAATAGATACGAGAGGAGCTCGCCTCTGCCTGTGCTTCCCATAGCGGACGAAAACATGATGCTGTTCGCAACCGAACCAGGGTGTAGACATCTATCACTAGTAAAGTTCCAGTTTCGTACTGGGATGAACTTTCTTTTTAACACGAGCTATCTTTTTGTTTTCCCTACAGACTTGGCCATTTGTGGTTTCAGGAAGACCTGACCCCGACAACAAAGAAGTCTCTGCTGCCAACAGATTGTGTGGAACTACTGCATAGTCAAAGTAAATTGGCTGTTGGGGTTTGGAGGGGACTTCTTTTGTGGTTGCTGATTATTTTTGAATGGGATGGATGTTGTTTAAGAGCTGTGATTTATCAGCTCAAAACTACAAGATAGGGACAAATCCCCATCTCTAACAGTGTTGAGATGTGTCCCCTGTAATTCCTGTCCCCTTAGAGTTCTGAGGGACGTTTATTTAAAGCAATAAATAAGGGAGGCTGTGGAAACGACACTTTTCATGAACTGACTGCAGCAGCTGAAGTCAGACTTGGAGATGCCCGGCTTTGGCTTCATCCTTCTTACCGCTGCCTGAGGACCCGTTGCTCAGAGACTGTTAAACTAACGGAGGTGGAATATGATGACATAGAATTAACAGCATGGACCAAAGTACGACTCGATGAACTAACTAACCCCAAGCAGTGTTATTTGTACTCTAATGCACAGCAGTATTTCTAGAGTAGCTTGGAAATTCAGATAGATGTATAATATATTTTGATGGCTTTTGTATTCGTGGGTCTCGTTTACTGCAGCTATGAAATAAGTAGAGTCATTGGTGGGTCTCTTTAACCACTAACGTGTAAGTGGCTGCCTTGTGCATTTAGGGTGCCTTGGAAAGGAACGAAAGCCGCTGGTTGTGTCTTCAAGTGACACCTGGAAGAGTGACACTAGCCTAGAAATGTGGAAGGGTTTCTGTGCCTTGAACTGGAAGGGAATTCTACTTATCCAAAGGCCAGGGTGCCCTGTGTTGTGACTAATGATGCTGCAAAATAGCAAGAACCACAGAACATTAGGGATTGGATGGAAAGACCATCCAGTCCAATCACCCTGCCACAGCAGGATCCTTTAGATCCAGTCACACAGGAACATGTCCAGGTGGGTTTTAAACATCTCCTGAGAAGGAGACTCCACAACCCCCATGGGCAGCCCCTTCCAGTGCTCTGTCACCCTCACCGGGAAGAAGTTCCTTCTCATATTGATGTGGAACCTCCTGTGTTCCAGCTCACACCCACTGCCCCTTGTCCTATCACTAGATGCCACTGAGCAGAGCCTGGCTCTATCCTGCTGACACCCACCCTTCACATATTATCAACATGAATGAGGTCACGCCTCAGTCTCTGCTCCTCCAAGCTGAACAGATCCAGCTCCCTCAGCCTTTCCTTATCAGGGAGATGCTCCCCTCCCTTCATCATCTCTGTGGCTCTGTGCTGGACTCTCTCCAGCAGCTCCGACTCCTCCTGGAACTGAAGGGTTTGGAAGTGGACACAAGATTCCAGATTTGGTCTCACCAGGGCAGAGTAGAGAGGAAGGACAACTTCTCTCAGTCTGCTAACCACCCCCATTCTGATCCACCCCAGGATGCCAATGGCCCTCTTGGCCACAAGGGCACATTACCAGCTCCTGGCCATCCTGCTGTCCCCCAGGACCCCCAGGTCCCTTTCCCCTACCCTCTTCTCCAACAGGTCAGTCCCCCACAATGCCAGAAACACTTGTGCAGCACCGTCCTGTTTGTCTTGAAGTTCATCTCCTCCAGCGAGCGCAGAGCCCTATCCTCGCCGAGTCCAGTGATGTAACGAGTCTGCCATCACATGAGTTGTAAATGCAAATAGCTCTATTTTTTTATAAATGACATTAAAAGCTTCGTTCTGATGACCTGTGGGTGCCGTGACAGCGCACGGTTGTATCCGGGTGTGCGCGGTCTTCAAACCCTCTTCTGCAAGCATGGGTGTCTTCCTTGTCTCCTGGGAGCAGCTACAACCCCGGCAACAGAGCCAGACACAAACGTTTTCATGCCCAAAAGTTCTGATGAGGTACAACGTTGGGCCAGGCAGCAGAGAGGACACTGGTTTTAAGCACAGGAGGGTGATGTCTTTTGGTCCTTTCACTTTCCCCACTCAGTCTGAGGCTGCACCTTGAGTACTGGGTCCAGTTTTAGGCACCTCAATACAAGGGCTGGAGTGAGGGCAGAGGAGGGCAACAAAG
>VXBP01001170.1:0-17685 GCA_013400115.1 Rhinopomastus cyanomelas
GATTTTCCAGTGTTTGCAAATGGGGAGACCAGTGTCTTTAACAGACTGGAAGCTTAAAAAAAAAAAAAAGTGCAACTTTGGAGCTTTGGAGTAAATTTTTTCAGGTATTGCTTACATATAGTAACAAACTCCTACTGAGCACTGACCTTCCATACAGATTGCTCTGTGTGACCTTACACACAAGCTGTCCTCATAACAGGGAGAAGTTGACTTTTTTCAACCAATTATAATTGTTTATAATCGAGTTTATAATCAATTATGAAACAAGATGACTTTCATGAGAAACATGCCACAGAATCATAGAACAGAATCATTCAGGTTGGAAAAGACCCCTGGGATTATCAAGACCAACCAGTAACCCTACACTACCAATTTCACACCTAAAATAGACCCTGTAAAACCAGAATGTGTTAGTTTAGCAGTTATCAGTTATTTTCTATTCCTTTTTCCCTCCAGAGTGATTTAACAGCAATACCAACACGAGACTGTTGTTGGTGGGGGGAAGTTTTTAAGGGAACACAGATGCTTTCCATGAATTCCTATCATGAAGGGGGTTCTAGGAAGAAGAAAGGATGCAGAGAAAAGGGCCAGACAGCATCCTGACGTGGTCTGTGCATTTCCATTTCGGTTCTGTGTTACGCCATCGTAGTCTCAGCTGTCTGAGTGCCCTGACGCTGTTTTGGCTTTGGTCTTCCTCTAAGCTCTGCTCCAGGACTGTAACCTTTCCATTGGTCCCAGTCACTCTAGGGCCATGCCCCTTCATGCCTACCTCCCCGATTCGCCCACACATTTTCACAGCACTTTTTCACCTCCGCTGGCCTTGCAACCCTTCAGTTCCAGTTTCGGTTGTATTGGGTTTTTGTACACTATTACTTACTCCTCTTGTACCCTCCTTCCTCTCATTGTCCGTCTTATTTTCCCCCATTATGGTTACAGCACTTCATTCCAGTTGCATGATCTCTCTTTTTCTGAAAAAATTATTTCTGGTGTCCAGCCTAATCCTCCTCTTGTGCAGCTTGAGGACAGTCCCTCTTGTTCTATCACTAACGACTGGAAGAAGACACCAGCACCCACTTCTCTACAACATCCCTTCCGGTAGTTCTAGAGGGCAATGAATCTCCCTTCAGGGTACACTACTTCAAACTAAAAAGCCCCAGCTCCTTCAGTCGCTCTTCATAGGGTTATCTCGACCCTTCACAAGCTCCGTTGCTCTCCTCTGCACTCGCTCCAGCGATCACCCCGATGCTCCTTTTCCCATTTAGAAAGGAAATAAATTATTTCCTATCTCTACGTCTCTCTGTTTGGACACATGAAAATGAAGGCAACAGAAATTCTCATTTCTGCTGAAGTTCTGTTGCAGTTCCTACACCTTAACTTGTACTTCCAATCAAGGAAGCAGAGCTATGAAAAGTGAAAAAAGCACATTTTCAAAACAGATGTGAGAAAAATACAACTAAAAGATTCACCTGCATTGATTTTTGGAAGGTCAAACTTTTCTTGTAACTCCGGTGTCTCGGAAAAGCCTATTGGTGAGAAAGAACTTCTTTGAAATTGTGTTTCACTACAAACACATTCCTCTAGCCCAGGCAGGTATTTGTCAAATAACATCATACACCATACACTCACTCCTAATGTTGAAATCCTAATTTCATATTGAAATATACCAAGAATATATAAACCCTTTCTCATCCAGTTAATGGTGAGGTTGTACATCTCTTGGACCACTGAACAGTCTCATGCACAAGAGGAGGGTTTAAATTTTTGTTGCTGTTACTAAACTAATTTTAAATGACAAAATGATGATGGTTCTGTGCCTTTTTTTTTCAAGGAAGTTTTAATCTGCTGCATCTTTTTCCTGTTGCTTAGAATTCTGATACCCAAGTCCTTTTTGACTTGAAAACTTCTACAACACGTGAAGGCTGTTTTCTTTCCATCCTGACAGCTCTTCTGATGCCAGAAAGCAGCAACAACACAAATGAGTCTTCAAAGATTAATTTAACAGCCCTAAAATCCTACTGCTTGGTTCTCTGGCACTCCTGTGGTTCCTTGAAAAGAGTGAGCTGCTTACGACACAAACGGCTTCACACTGATCAGGAGACCGTTCTGTACCACCAGTGCATTAAACCAGCCTGGGTGCAGCAAATGCAGATGTTGTACCAGGACTAACCGAAACTGGAGGATCTGAAACTATTTGCTCTGTGTAAATGGAATCATTTCTGCGTTGATTTGCAAGAGCAATATGCAGGATAATTTGGTGTCGAAACCTGGGACACAATATAGAAACTAAAGAGAATTGGGGTGATAATTTGCAATCTGTGATGTAGGAGGAAACTGGAATGACATGTGGCCACGATGCATAGTGGTTAGTGTCGTGTGTACAAATCACTCTTGTGATTTCCTGGGTGGCAAGAGTTACAGGTGGCAGGATGTGCAGATGGGGAGCGGCCATGACTGGTGCTGACAACACTGAGAGAGAAGATAAAGAAATGAAGGTGGGAGAAGCACCTGCTGGTGAAGGGAAGGAAGGTTGGTCAATATACATCAAACCTCTATCACTATGGGAGTTGGATACTGAATTAGACACTCCTTACTCCTTGAGATATCTGAGAGCCATCAGGAAGGACTATACCCATAAGCCAATTGAATCCCTGCTGGCTTTTGCACTACTATGGCCCTTGGAGCCAGCACTTTGAACTTTACTAAGAGAGAGGCTAAGCAGCTTGGACCAATAGCTAGAGATCTGGGAATTCACATGCAAATCGGGGAACCAGGTGGGAATCTCTGGTTGTGGGAGCATCTTCTGCATGCCGTAAGACACATGTGACCTCGATTAAAGATGACTTGGAAAGTGACCTTACTACATGGACCACCATAGAATAGAGTATCCAAGTCTTTTAAGAGATGGCTTGCTGAGAAGTACTTTATCATCAAGCCCCGATTGGTGGGGTGGATTCAGTTGACTTGCCATGCTGGAAACACATGATGAAAACGCTTACACGGTGTGCGTTCGTACTCCCTGGCAATGTGGGTCGCAGCACGGTCTGATCAGCCTCCCCCATCTGTTGGGGATACCGTGGAACAATTGAGACAATTTGAGGACAGTGTCAAATGCCCTGCTTGGATTCAGCCTCTATCGCTGAGCAAATCAAAGAATCTGTCACTGTGCAGATCAAAGGACTGCAGGAAGTGATACCTAAAAAGGAAGAGTGAAATTACACTGGTGGTCCAGAGAATGTCCAAGTCCCTGCCATTGTGAGGAAAAGGCCTCAAAAGAAGCCAGCTCAACCTCAATCCGTCAGATACGTTTTGAGGCTTCCTGTGGCAAATGCTGAATGAACAGGGATAGGATATGACCAAGTGAGATAAAAACCCCACAATGGTTCTCATTGCAAGATTGAAAGAAATACTTAAGAAAATATCTCCTAAAGGCAACCTCTCCAACAAAAAGGTTGCTGGAGGAGCAAGGAGGTGGTCATCCAAGTCTGAGCTAAGCAGGGGAGATGGTCACTTCGAACATTAGGGAGTCCCTCTCTCTGGCTATGAGGGGGAGAAGAATACTTGAGTATACTGGACTGTGTGGGTTTGATGGCCTGGTACATCAGAAGTTAAGAAATACAGAGCCCTGGTGGACAGGGGTGCAGAATGCACTATTATACCTTCAAACTTCAAAGGACTGCAGACTACTGTTACCTATGGAGTCACAGGAGTTGAACAGGAACTGACCAGGTTGGAGGTCGAAGTAAGCCTCACAGAGGATGATCGGAAGACACACCCTACAGCAATTAGCTCAGATGTTCCATGCCTATACTTTCTACAGGTGGGACAATCTCAAGACCCGAAAAGGTATAAACAGACTTTTGGTGTGGCAACCACAGAGGCTGAAAAGTGCAAGCAGTCATTCACGACACCTGGCTTGCCAGATGACCAATCTGCTGTGGACCTAATGAAAGTGGATGAGCAGAAGATACCAACTACAACTCAAGTAATGCATAGTTGGCAGTATTGAACCGATAGGTTGGCTCCTTGGTGTTCTGGGTTTGGTGAAATTGTGTTTGCTTATGGTATTCCTGCATCAAACTCTCTTCCAGCATACAAGGAGTTTACTTGTCTTGGCTGTGGGGATATTTACTTTTTCTCCTATGCGCTGTGCGCAGGGCAGGGGGTCAGAGGTTGGTGGGGTGCAGAAGTGAAGGGGAGAGGTGGCTCTGCAGGGGACAGGTTGAGGAGGTGGAGTAGGCTAGACAGATTTTGGGGTCCTTAATTGGGGACAGGGTATTCCATTTCCCCTCTTTTTGGTAGTCCCTCCCTGTTTGTGTGTCTTGGGAGTCTGGTTTCAGTTTCGTTTTGGCTGGTAGCACATGCGGCCTGTCTGTCCTTCTGTTGCTCTCTGTCCCTCTTCTGCTTCACAGCCTCCACCCCCTTTCCCCCCCCCCTTCCCCCCTTTCCTTTTTTTCTTCCTCGTATCTCTATCCTCTCTCAAAACATTTCCAGACTTCTGCCTAGGAAACTACTTAAATTGAACATTTAAGTTTTGCTTAGGAGATTTCCCAGTCCTTCCTTTTTATTCCCCCCTCGTCCATGGGTTTTAGCATCTCTTAGGGATCAGAGGTTATCAAGTCTGGGCAGAGGGAGGGGTGGACTTGAATTGAGGAATCATATGATCGAATATTTCTAATTCCAGTTTCCAGATGTGTGTTTACTTTACCTCTTTTCTCCCCCTCTGGGGGGTGTGAGGACATTTCCATCTGCATGGTTGAGCAGATTATGATTTTGTGGGCTAACCTGGTGCCAAACCATGACACCTGAGCTTTGGAGTAAAGGATATCAGGGCTCAGAAGCCTATCACACCCCAAATGAAAAAGAAACACTGGTGGCCTATGAAGGAGTTCAAGTGGCATCTGAGGTGACTGACACTGAAGCACAGCTCCTCTTGGCACCCAGACTGCCTGCCTTAGGGTGGTTGTTCAAAGGGAATACTGCTTGCATACATCACGTTACTGATGCCACTTGGGGTAAGTGGATCGCCCTGATAACCCAAAGAGCAAAGAAGAGATATTCCAACCACCTCTGGACAGAGGGAACGGACCCTAGAATGCTGCCAAGCTGAGCCAGTTACGCACATCCAAGTGTGTTGCCGTATAACAAATGGTCTGATAACGAGAAAAAGTTTGGTTTGTTCACAGATGGATCATGCTGCATAATAGGAACTCAGTGGAGATGGAAGGCTGCCATTTGAAGTCCTACTGGAAGTATTTTGGAAGCAAGCAAGGGAAGAGGAGAATCGAGCCAGTTTGCTGAGGTAAAAGCTATCTACTTGGCCCTGGATATTGCAGAATGGGAGAAATGGCCTCTACATTGACTCTTGGATGGTAGTGAATGCCCTTTGGGGGGGGCTAAAGGGCTTGGAAATGGAACAATTTGTTGCATAAAAGTAAACCTATACGGGCTGCTGATCTATGGCAGGACATTGCCACCCAGCTGGAAAAGCTGAAAGCAAAAATATAACACAAAGATGCCCATGTGCCCAAACACTGGGCTACTGAAGAACAGTAGCACAACCATCAGGCAGATTGCACAGTCGCCAAGGCTGATCTAGACTGGGAACATAAGAGTAAACTATTCCTAACTTGGTGGGGTCATGATGCTTCATGCCACCAAGGGAGTGATGCCATCTACCACAGGGCTCAAGATCAAGGGGTGGATTTAACAGTGGGTGCTGTAGTGCAGGTTATTTTCGACTGGGACACATGTGCCACCATAAAACATGCTAAGCGGATGAAAACTCTATGATATGGAGAGCGATGGCAGTAAGGAGAGACAAGCAGTTTGACTACATCATTCTTCCTCAAACCCGTACAAGTAAATGATATGTATTAACTGTGGTGCAAGCAAGCACTGGATGGTTAGAAACATATCCTGCCCCCTGTGCAACTGTGGGACACACCATCTTGGGCTTAGAAAGGCAAACCCTGTGGAGATATGGCACCCCAGAAAGAACTGAATCACACAACAGGATCCCCTTCAAAAATAATCTGGTACATGCATGGGCTTTGGAGGGAGAGTTCTGGGATAGCTCTCTTTTCTGATTGAGCAGTTGGTACTGGGTGGCTGCGACTGAGAAACTGGGAAATGCTTGAATAAGCAGGAGAAAGAGGCCCAAGGGGCATATGATGTTTTCCTTTGTCGGATTGTGCGTGTCAAAGAAGCCAAAGGGACTTGTGATTGCTCGGCTGGGAGAAACTGAGGGGACTTGTGATTTTTAAACGTTTGGCAAGTTGCTGAAAAACTGGGGGTGAAAGGTATGCTGTTGCATCCAAGTGCCTGCTACTGTCTGAAAGTAGGCGCACCCAGCCCAGTGCACCTGCTGGCCCATCTGCAGACCATGCCACACAATGACCTGAAGACAGCGCCAAATGTGAGAGAGAATGTGGATGGCTGACAGCAGCCGTCGTGCTCAGCAGAGCTAGGGAGGGAGCCTTTGCCCCATCCGTTCATATGCAGTGTATGCCCCTCCCACAGGACTTCCCAGCTAAAGCCAAAGACCATTACATAGTTCTCTGCCATCTTCTCACAATGTGTGTAATGGTGCTGTGATGCTGTTTGTCAATTCACTTTTTTGAAGGTTTTTGCTTTTTTTCTGTTGGGTGTGGGTTCAATAAAATATTTCCTTTTCTCCAGAGTTGCTTCATTCCCTGGCAAATTTTACCCAAGAGCCAGCTGGAGTGCTTAAGAATGTGAGCACCAACCAGAAACACCAATCGAGGCCTTTCACCCCATTACATCTAGCACCCAACATGGGGCCTCAAAGAGTGAGGTCTGACAGCTCTCAGGAGATTTTGCAGGCAATCAAACCAGACTGGCTGGTGTCTTAGTTCCCTTTCCTGTGGTTCTGAAAGGAGGAAGAGTGATGTGGGGTCCACTTATGCCTGGGGTCCACTTATGCCTGGACCTGGAGAGACTGTGAGAATTCTGAAGATTTATGAACTGCTACAATTTCAGAGACAAGCAGGAAGTGTCCACAATGGACATTCCGGACATTTTATCTGAGTTCAGTGTAGGAGCATCGTGAATGAAACTCCGTGTTTCTGTGTCTGTGTCTTGTGTGGGGTTTTCCTCTGGTGTGGGTGTTGGGGGGAATGAATTAAAATGTCATGTTGCCCTTCCATCCCTAACTAAGTCAGTTGTTTCATTGGCTGGAAAGGAAGGACGAGGTCCAAGGTGGACCTTCTACATAATGGTGACCCAAGGTGGGTTGCCTTGGGATCCAGATAAGGACCCAGAACTCCTACAGATTTCCCTTTTTGCACTCCTAGTTGAGGTTTACACACAGTACTAAATGGACACAAAGATGAGGCAAAGCAACCAATGCCTTCAAACATTCACAGAGCCCAAGTTACAGACCTCATGAATGTTTTAACTCTTAAGTAACCAACCCATTTGTGAGATAAACAAACACAATAATGCCCTTAGCAGGATTATTATATTTATAGTAGTCATGTTTATCGTGTTCTAGCTTCACTGTTGCTATTTCGAGAGAAATTCCTGTACAAGCAAAGTAATTCATACAGCCATGTTCACTTACAGTCTGCATCAAACTGGTTGTAATTGAGAAACACCAAAGTTCCTCAGCTGCTCTCGGCTTACTTCAACGGAAAAAGTCTCTCACTGCTTAAACTTCCTAGAAAGCAGCACTGCAGAGTCTGGGACTGACCTGACAAGGAGCTCAAGGTAACAATCAGGTAAATGTTAACCATCAAGGGTTCCCACACCACAGGTTCAATGCTGTCAAGCACAAAGAACCAAAGCAAAAAAACCTGGACTAAACACAAACCTCTTAATTCTTACACACAATGCTGAGCAGTGCGGCCAAAGTAAACGTAAGTGGGATTATCCGTGCCTTCACCTCAAAGCTGTGAGTACGGCTCTGCTGCACATCACAGTCCTACCTGCAGGGGAACTCAGGAATGCTCAGGCACACTCTAACCAATAAATTATGCATTTTGCTATCTCTTCCTCATTTAGCTGCATTTTAGATAGCCAATGGACTTTCTGCCATTTCTGGAGTTTCAGTAAGATTAAGAAATAAAGCCAGTTCTTCTCTAGCCATTAGGCACAGACTGATCTTGAAATGAGAAGAAAACACTGAGGATTTTCTTCCTCTCCACTTAAGAGCAAACAATTTACAAGATCATTTCTTTCAGTCTACAACATTTCACAGCTCTCCTAGAAATAGAAACACATGGCTAAGGTTCAATATTTGATAAAAGCTCCAGCTGATAAGTGAACAATTTAAACTTAAGCTTTTCCTTTGAACTTTCCATCTCTGCTTAAAGACAGCCTTCTGCACAAACTGATGGGATTTTGGAGAATATAGGCAAAATGATGCACTTACCAGAATCCTCATTTGGTTCTGTTTTCACTTTAACAGGACAGCTATAAAAACAAACAAATTGAGCACATTAACATTATGAAAAGACCCCAAACAACCCATTACTGGGAAGCTTTACAGGTTGTCAAGTAAAATTAGTCTGCCAGTGTTCTTCTCCAACTAGGAACACAAAAGTAGAAACCCCTGCACTTTGGCTTATCCTGGTTATCTCAGGGGAACTGACTGAGATGTCCTACACCTTCATTTTTTGGGACATGCCCAACACTCATAGCACCTTCATCATTCACCTTTACCAAACTCAAGCAGAGAAAACTGATCCCCCTTTGCAATTACCCAGTTTTTTATTTATTCCAGATATATCTTAAGTTGCTATCATCCATCCTTGACAGACTCTGAATTAAGAACAATCACTGGGCTAAATAAACCAAGGGGAAACTTGGTTAATTCTTAACAGTTACTCAACAAATAATGGTCAAAAGAAAGAGAAAAATGAGCTTTGTGCTTTTTATAATCCCAAGCAAGCAAAAATGACCTGAATTGCAGCTGGACAGAAAAAGAACATTAGAAGAAACAAACGACACAAAAATAGACAGTTGATACAAAAAAAGACATTATTTTAAACTCACCTTCCACCTGGGGGTTCAGTTTTAAGTGAAGGATCTGTCACGTGAGGTCCTGAAAGTGAAAAGACAATCTTTGAATTTCCTGTCCTCCATTTACCTTAAATACAAATTGAAAAGGTAACACTGATTTCACAAAGCAAAACCCTGTTTGCACCTTACAAGCCAATGTTGTCGGTATTTATGGACATGAGGGAGAGATCTCACTAAACTGCTTTATTCACGTAGAAAGCAACACAAACCAACATAAAATCACATCACATGTGCATTTCACTGCGGCTTTTCACTGCTCTTTTTCCATGATGTGAAATGAAATCTTGGGAAACAAAGGTAAATAATTCTTTCACCTAAACTGCTATAGGTTAGAAACTGGCTAGACGGCCGAGCCCAGAGGGTGGTGGTGAACGGTATGAAATCCAGTTGGCGGCCAGTCACAAGTGATGTCCTTCAGGGCTCAGTTTTGGGACCGGTCTTGTTTAATATCTTTATCAATGATCTGGATGAGGGGATCGAGTGCACCCTCAGTAAATTTGCAGATGACACAAAATTCAGCACATGCGCTGATCTGCTGGAGGGTAGGGAGGCTCTGCAGCGGGATCTGGACAGGCTGGAGCGATGGGCTGAGCTCAGTTGTATGAGGTTTAACAAGGCTAAGCACCGGGTCATGCACTTTGGTCACAACAACCCCCAGCAACGTTACAGGCTTGGAGAAGAGAGGCTGGAGAGCTGCCTGGTGGAGAAGAACCTGGGGGTGTTGATCAACAGTCGGCTAAACATGAGCCAGCAGTGTGCCCAGGTGGCCAAGAAGGCCAATGGCATCCTGGCCTGTATCAGAAACGGCATGACCATTAGCCAGAGCAGGAAGGTGATTGTGCCCCTGTATTCGGCACTCATGAGACTGCACCTCGAGTACTGTGTCCAGTTTTGGTCACCACAGTATAGGAAGGACATTGAGGTGCTGGAACGAGTCCAGAGAAGGGCAACCAAGTTGGTGAAAGGGCTGGAGGACATGCCCTATGAGGAGGGCCTGAGGGAGCTGGGGTTGTTTAGTCTGGAGAAGAGAAGACTGAGAGGAGACCTTATTGCCCTTTACAACAACCTAAAAGGAGGTTGTAGCAAGGCTGGTGTTGGTCTCTTCTCTCCAATTAGTGATGATAGGACAAGGGGAGATGGCCTCAAGTTGTGTCAGGGGAGGTTTAGATTGGATATTAGAAGGAAATTCTTTACTGAGAGGGTGGTTAGGTACTGGAATAGATTGCCCAGGGAGGTGGTGCTGCCACCATCCCTGGAGGTGTTTAAGGAACGAGTGGACGTGGTGCTTAGGGATATGGTCTAGCGGTTAGATACTGGGAGAAAAGGCTGGACTTGATGACCCTGGAGGTTCTTTCCAGCCATGATGATTCTGTGATTCTGTGGGAAGACAGATTAGTTTTATGGAGCTTAGTTCTACATTACAGCTAGACAGACGCAGATCAGATTTTTAGCATGTCCTTTACCACTGGAAACCTGCCTTACGTTTTCCATCAGAAATATAATACTAACACAATTGACAATTTCTCACTCTCTTGTCTTCTTACTGGGCACAGACAGCACATCTCTGATTTTACTAATCCAGCATTAACACCTGTTTCACTTGCAAAAGTAAAACCTTTCTGTTTTGATTACATCCCTACAGAGATTGCTTCAACCTCTTCATAAAACAAATTTCACACACATGGGTTGTTCAAGAAAAGCACTGTAGTTCCAGGAAAGGAACAAGAGAAGGGATTTCTTCTAAGCAAAAAGTGAATCTTTGCAGAGTTTTATAAAACTCACTCCAGCTCTGTGTTTTTAATATAGAGAGGTTTTCATAGGATCTGAAACACCTAACTACTCCAGAAAATTAAATCTATTTTTAAAAACCAACAGAAATACCAAAATAGATTGAGCACAGACCACTACGAAGTTTTGGCATCTTTTAACAGTGCAATGCAGTTCTTCATCAGTTCAGTTCTTTCCCTAGGATACTGCTCAGTGGACATTAAATTTAAATTCAGTAAAAAAATGAAGAACAGAGTAGAACAAATTTCCTCTCCAATTAGTTGCTTTTAGCAGAAAACATAAAGGAAAAGGTTTCATTCAGAGTAACAGGTTCCCTAAGTAAGGGAACTCACAGACCAAGAATTTCTGCACAGATTGACACTGCAAGGCCAGACCTTGGATCTCTATAGTTACCTAAACTAAAATTATAACCTGCTCCTGTCTAGTTCAAATAAGTAGTCACTTACCTATATGTGGGTTTGACTCTGGGAGAGGCCTGTGTGGAAACATGGAAAGAAAATGGTTTAGCACTGACATCATCATTTACTCGGCGGTATAACGTTAAAGAGAGAGAACTCCTGTTTAAAGACAAACAGGGTCCAAGGCATTTAACTACAAATTGAAATTAATTCTAATTGAAACTTAAGTAAGTACTCTAAAGTGGATAGACCAGCACAAGAGAGAGCCAATAACCTTTTGACGATAAATGAGATCTTTGACTTGTTTTCCAAAATCCATTTCAGCATTGAAGCACTGTAATGAGATGGATGTTTAAATTCAAGTCCTTCAGGCAGGCCTTGCACTACCACAGCAGACTCGTCCTTCTGGATCTTCTCATATGGCACTGGGACCATTGCTGACTTTCCTAAAGCTTTGCCTAGGAAAAAAACAACAACTGAGATTGTTTGGAGGTAAGGAGCGCTTCAAGACAGTGAGAGGATCAGCCCCACACAAAACTTTTTACTTTGGAGAGGACTGGAGCAAAATTAAGTGCAGATGCAAATCTCTCCTGGAAGCCCAGTGCTGCCCATATCCATACACTCTGGAACCCACCGAGACACAGAGGCTTGCCTGGAAGAAAACTAAATGGGTTGTGCAGTACAGTAAGCTTAAAACGCAGCTCACAAAACACATCAAGAACAGATGGGTATGTTTTAGAATCTGCTAGTAGTGAAGGTTAAGGTTTATAGTTGCAAGGCCAAGTCAAGCAGCATTTTCCTGCCAATAAAAATTTAAAAAATAAAAATAGCTATTTTGGAGGCTTTAAAAGCACCAACCATAGCAAAGGGAGAAGAAATCCTCCACAGACTTCCTGAGAGCTTCCTGTTCTGTAGTATCCACCGTCAACCTGTTCGCAGGTGACAGAGGCTTTTTCTTCCACAGCTCTGCAGCTTTCTCCTCTTCTGCAACACCTGGAGAGTAGTTGTAAAAATGAAACAAAAATAAAATAAGTTAGGACAATTCCCAGTACCTAGTTCCTCCAGTTTAAACTACGGACACATGGGAATGATTCCTGCCAGAGAACTTATTGGCATTAGAAGCAAAGCACTTACCTCTGTATGGGAGCAATGAGTAAATTCAAACGCCTGGATGTGTGATTCATAGAATCATTAGGGATTGGAAGGGACCTCGAAAGATCATCTAGTCCAATCCGCCTGCAACAGCAGGATCACCTAAACCAAGTCACACAGGAACCTGTCCAGTCGGGTCTTGAATATCTCCAGTGAGGGAGACTCCACAACCCCCCTGGGCAGCCTGTTCCAGTGCTCCGTCACTCTCACCGTGAAGAAGCTCCTTCTCAGGTTGATGTGGAATCTGATGTGATTTGGTCTAGGTGATCCTGCTGTTGCAGGGGGATTGGACTAGATGATTTTCGAAGTCCCTTCCAGTCCGTAATGATTCTATGATGGGCGGCACCACATCTCCATAGACATTAGTGATAAGAACATCCATGGTGCAACTCACTCACAAGAAAGAGACACAGGCTTTCTTAGGGATAGTGGGATTTTTGTGAATGCTCATTCCAGGGTATAGCCAGATTATGAAATCCCTCTACATTATGCTGGATGAGGTGCTGAGTGGCATGATCTAGATGTTAGATATTAGGATTACTAGGTTTATTTGGATTTCGGTTGGACTGGGTGATCTTTAAGGTTTTCTCCAACATTATCATTACTGTTACTGTGATAAGAGCTCACTTGGAAAAATAAGTGTTTCAAGTGGGGCCCTGAACAGCAAAGAGCTTTCAAACAGATCAAATGAGAGACCGCTTATGCCATGGCCCTGGAGCCTGTCCAGACTGGACCAGAAACCAAGAATGTACTCTACATGGCAGCTGGGGACAATGGTCCTACCTGGAGCCTCTGGCAGAATGCACCAGAGAAAATATGAGGTCACTCTCTCGGATTTTGGAGTCAGGGATATCAAGGCTCAGAGGCCAATTACACCCCATCAAGGAAAGAAATACTAGCCGCCTATGAGGAAGTCCAAGCTGCATCGCAGGTGACTGCAACCAAGGCACAGCTCCTCCTAGCACCATGACTACCCAGTTGGGGTTGGATGTTTAAAAGAGAGGCTGCCTCTACAAATCACGCAACTGAGGCCACCTGGATCAAGTGGATTGCCCTGGTAACCCAGAGACCTCAGACTGGGAGCCTCAACCGCCAGGGCACAGTGGAGATGATTACTAATTGGCTGGAGGGGATTAATTTCAAGGTGCCGCCAGATGAAACAGTGACTTGGGTTGAAGAAGCCCCACTCTATAATGAATTCAGAAAAATAAAAAGTTTGCTTTATTCACAGATGGATTCTGTTGCCTGGTGGGAAACCAGACGAGGTGGGAAGTCACTGTCTGGAGTCCTATCAGAAAGGCTGCAGAAGCAAAAAATGTAGGAGAATCAAGTCGATTTGCAGAGGTAAAAGCTGTCCAACTGCCCTGGACATTGCGGAACAGGAGAAATGGCCATTATTCTACTTCTACCATGACTTCTGGATGCTAGCGAATGCCCTCTAGGGATAGCTGAAGGATTGGAAACAAAACAATTTGCTGCCCAAAGGAAAACACATTTAAGCTTCTGAACCACAGCAAGACATCGCCACTCCTTTGGAGAAACTAAAAGGGTACAGCACATAGATGTCCACGTACCAAAACACCATGCTACTGAAGAGCAGCAACAAAACCACCAAGGTGATCAGGTAGCCAAAATCTGTAAAGCAGATACAGACTGGGAAAGTAAAGGTGAACTCTCTTTAGCCTAACCTACATACAGGGCGAAAAGGAAGCTGAGACGAGATCTTACTTCTCTTCACAGCTACCTGAAACCAAAGAGGGAAGCTGCTGGATGGAGTCCAGCATAAAGCAACGAGGATGAAGAAGGAAGTGGAGCACCTCCCTTATGAGGAAAGGCTGAGGGAGCTGGGTCACTTTAGCTTGAAGAAGAGGAGACTGAGGGGTGACCTCATTAATGTCTATAAATATGTGAAGGGTGGGTGTCAGGAGGATGGAACCAGGCTCTTCTCAGTGTCATCTAGTGATAGGACAAGGGGCAATGGGTGTAAGCTGGAACACAGGAGGTTCCACATAAATATCACAAGGAACTTCTTCCCGGAGAGGGTGACAGAGCACTGGAACAGGCTGCCCAGGAGGGTTGTGTAGTTTCCCTCTCTGGACACATTTAAAACTCTTCTGGATATGTTCCTATGTGACTTTGTCTAGGTGATCCTGCTGTGTCAGGGGGATTGGACTAGATGATCTTTTGAGGTCCCTTCCAATCCCTAATGTTCTGTGATTCTGTGAAATTAATTTTATCTGATAGTGCCCAGGCAAAAGCACAATTCTATTAAAACAC
Organism: Rhinopomastus cyanomelas; assembly: GCA_013400115.1. Lineage (NCBI taxonomy): Eukaryota > Metazoa > Chordata > Aves > Bucerotiformes > Rhinopomastidae > Rhinopomastus > Rhinopomastus cyanomelas. The sequence continues at coordinate 14,658 of VXBP01001170.1, forward strand.
TACTTTTTCCTCCACGCTGAACCGTTTTTCCCTTAACTGAAGGCAAAATGAGCTCAAGGGTGCAATTGTAATGGAAGTCTATTCCTGCAGTCTTGTTTCCACACAATTTTATTAGCTTTTCGTAACAAGCGCACCAATAGCCTGTGTCTGCTGAAGAGCATTCTCAGCAGCACAGAATTACAAAGGCTGGAAAAGACCTCTGAGCTCACCAAGCCCAGACTACCATGTTCAACCACCACAATCAGCAGGATCAGGGCACCAAGGGACACAGCCAGTTTGTCCTTAAACACCTCCAGGGATGAGGACTCCACCACCACCCTCAGCAGTCCATGCCAGGCTCTGATCCCCCTCTCCATGAGGAAGGGCTTCCTAACACTCAGCCTAAACCTCCCTTGGCAGCTTCAGGCCCTGCCCTCTCATCCTGCCACTAGTTGCCTGGGACAAGAGCCTGACACCCACCTGACCACAATCTCCATTCAGGTAGTTGAAGAGAGGGATAAGGTTCTCCTGGAGTCTTCTCTTCTCCCCAGTGACAAAAGCAGTTAGAATGCACCACCATGTGACAATGGGGTCCCACCACCGGAGCAAGTCAGATTCCAAAACAACCAATGCCACTACAACCAGTATGTCCATGACTGCTTTTCAGTTCATCTGCTTTTGGCAAATACCACATCCAAGCAATTACTCTGCGATACAGACGGCTCCCTGCCCACTAAACTCTATCAGCTATGGAAACCACAGACTGTCCTCTACATCTCAACAGACTAACTCTCAGCTCCTTGGTTTTCCTTCTGGGCAGCTCTATCACATTGGTTCCTGAACATCGACCTGGACAGCCCGTGGAACATTTCTGTCGCTTTGTACTTGAAGGGAATTTAAAACAATTTGCAACGTGTTGTTAGTAAAAGCAAATGACAGCCACCACGCCAAGACCAACAAACGGGACATCGTACTCTGACTATTTGTACAGCTCACGCTGTAGCTTTGAAGACCTACCTCCTGAATTATCCACGGGTGCTTTTTCCTCTGTCTTATTCAAAAGCTCCGGCCTGAAAGATTGAAGAGACAGTGACACACACTTGGAGAAGCCAAACACGAGACATCACAATCCTCAACACTAAATTCCAGTTAGCACCAAAGTATCCTAAGAGCTGGTTGGAACCCTCCTGACAAAACCATTAAAGCTGATGCACATTTCCACTCAAGCCATCACACTTCATGGTAGGACATGTATTACAGTGCAATTACCTCTGAGGACTGAGATGTGTTTCATCAGAAACAAAGATCTACATCGAAACTTTAACCCTTAAAAGATTAAAATCTCCAGGCAGACATTTCTGGTTCATAAACAAGCCTACTTTTATCCAGATTAGAACAATAACAACTTCACAAATGCTCAAAACTTTCACCAAGCAGAATTTCAATGACTGAATGTCATTGAAAAATAACTCAAGACTGCAAAACAATTTGGCAGTAGGAATCATGTCGAGTGTCCTAGAAGATAAAATGAAGCAGAGTTGAGACAGCAGAAGACAATTTTAGAGGGACAAAAAACTGCAAAATTCCTTACTTTTTAATCACAAAGTGGATCCGGTGCTTTACTAGAAGTATCCTCTCAAGTCGGGGAATGCCATACATGGATGGCCGCCTGAAAGGAACTCCTTCGGGCAGCCCTTCCACATATAAGTCTTCTGTATTTGATTGGAAGATTGTGTAGGGGACAGACACCCGACCTGTTGCATTTATAGCTTCAGCTTTAAGAGAAAAGGCAAATAAAAATGTCAGACTTGCCTGTAGCCGTACTCAGATTATCTGTTTGATATTGCTCTGAAGAAATGAAAAATGAGCAGCCAGGCAATAACTCCCTCAACACAGTTCAACAGGCAAGTATTCATGGCTGGAGGGAGGTTTTGTTTCATGGCAAAATCAGGCTAATTCATTGCAACCATACATTATTTAGATTCTCTTCTATTCCCTTTACTCTCTAAACATTGAATAGCAGACTGTGACCTGTCACAGTCAAGTTTCAAAGTATCTTGGGTTTGTTTAATAACACAGGTTGAAAGATGAAATTATCCACATTTAATTAAAAAGCAAGCACCTTACAGTTCATTTGTTCTGATTATTATTTGTTACTACTATTGTATTCCAAGAGTTGTTAATGCCTTGGAGGGGCACACACCCCCCTCTGCTAACTGAAATATTAAAGCTTTGGTTTACTCTAGAAAATAAGTTGAGCCAATCCCAGGCACAATTCAAATCAGACTTCAGACTGGGTTGAGAGTAGTCCTGAAGAGAAAGACTTGGGGGTGTTCATTGACAAGAGGCTCACCAGGAGCCAGCAGGGAGCTCCTGCAGCCCAGAAGGCCACTGGATCCTAGGATGCCTCAAGAGAAGTGTGGCAATCTGGAATCAATAGTCTACAGAGGCTGTGGCTGCCCCCTCCCTGGACATGTTCAAAGCCAGGTTGGATAAGGCCTTAAGCAACTAAGTCTGGTTGAGAGGCATCGCTGCCCACAGCAGGGGGTTCGAGTAGATTAGCTCTGAGATCCCTTCCGATCTGGGCCAGCCTGGGATTCTATGATTCAACAGACCTACTGGGTTGGCAAATAGCAGAGAACAGCATGATGGTTTGCAAAGACCAAGAAGGCTGACTTCTTTACACTCACAAAGGGTATGGAAATTTTGTAGGCTGTGCAACAAGAATTCTCTGCTACCATCTGACTGGTTTGCAAAACTACTCGGGGCACCTTCCCAAGCAATGTGATGTGAAAGCCACCTCTGGTTCACACAGTGGTGCCCAAAAAATGCTCACATTACTCACATATTCTTAAAAGCGATAAAAGAATTCATCACAGAATCACAAAATGGTTTAAGTTGGAAGGGACCTTCAATATCATCTAGTTCCAGCCCCTCTGCAACGGGCAAAAAGACCGGGCTGCCCAGAGCCCCAGCCAGATTGCTCCTGAATACCTCCAGGGATGGAGCAGCCACAACCTCCCCTGGGCAACCTGTTCCAGGGCCTCAG